>JANQBM010000008.1:14907862-14947027 GCA_025594535.1 Erythroxylum domingense
AATATTATAATTAACTAATTAATTACAATATAATTAATTAAATTATATTGTAATTAATCAGAAGTAAATCGTAGGGAAGGTTTTTTTGTAAATTTACGTGCGTGTTTTGTTTCTGTCTCCGTTTCTGCATTCTTGTCCTCTGGTTTTAGAATGAACAAAAATTTTATGTCTCTGTCATCCGAAGTCAGGACAAAAATTGGTGGGATAGCAAGCAAACAGGTCGGAGACAGGATTTTTCTGTCCCTGTCATCTGTCCTCACCCCTGAAGACATGAACCAAACGCAGGGTTATGGCTAAATTTTTCCAAAATCATACCCTATTATATTAAAAACGCTAATGTGCGAGTTTCTATTCTATTTTGTTCTTTTTTCGGCTACGAAATATATTCGCAGGTACGAAAATATATTTGTAGCCAAAAACTTTCATTCTTCTTTTGGTTACGAGTATATTTTCGTATCCAATTGATTTTAGCTACGAAATAAATTTCATAGCTAAAAGTCAGATCATATAATTATTTCAGTTAAAAACATTTGGCTTATGAAAATATATTCGTAGCTAAATGTTTTCATTCTTTTTCTTTTGGCTACGAATGCATTTTTAAAGTCAAATAGATTTATCTATGAAATAAATTTCATAGCTAAAGGTCACAGATTATATAATTTCAGTTAAAAACATTTGGCTACGAAAATTATTCACAGCCAAATGTTTTCATTATTATTCTTTCAGCTACAATTATGTTTTCGTAGCCAAAGGGATTTAGCTACGAAAAAGAATTTGCAGCTAAAAGTCGCATAACCTATAATGTCTTTAGCTATGAAATAATTAGCTAAAAGTGGCTATGAATATATCTTTTGTTTTCTTCTTTTGGCTACGAAAAGAGAATACATAGTTTTAGCTACGAAAATGATGTCATTTTGTTCACTAAAAATAACATTTTTTTGTCATATTGAAAATATAATTGCGAAGCAGTGTTTAATTGTATCTTCGTCTTCCTCCTTGCATTCTAGCAGCTGCACCAATGGTACATTGTCATCTTCATCCACACATTCATCTTTGTCTTCATCCAAATGTCTGTCTTCATCTCCAGTGTTCATCCATCTTCATCTTCATCTTCATCTTATTATTAGATAGTGGGAATTTACTCATTTGTTTGTTTGGTTGTTAAACCATAAGATCCTTGCATATATAGGCCAATGTCATTTCCATCTTCAATTGATGATTCATCTTTGTAGACAATCCAATGCAAGGGGTTTGCTCCTCCCTGTTGCTTTCATTCGAGATTATAACACATTTGACCAAATTATTTACAATAACCTAACATTAGAGTGTTGACCTGGATATAAAGCTTAGTTCAAATTCACTTGCCTTTAATCAATCTTACCAAAAGATCAAGGTTATGGAGGGTCTATAAAAGTGAAAACTCTATCACAATACTAATGGTATGGGTTTAAAAATAGCATCCTAGCTTTTGTGCTGTGGTAACTAAAATGAAGGGAACTTTCTTTAGCTTGATGTAGTGCATGTCTATCTTTAATAAGATTTTTCTCATGCAGTACATCGACTTCTTATTTGTTCAATCCTTCTTAATTAAGACAAAAATTTTAACATATTTAACACTACAAGATATATGTAATAAGAAATCGATGTACTATTCAATCCCTATTAATCAAGATAGAACTTTTAACCTCATTTAACATTACAAGATATATGTAATAAGTCTTTAGCTAGTGATGGGTTTGATAATAGTGCAGGGTTTTACATATGTGCTTTTAATTGTCCGAAGGCCTTCTTACATTTCTCTCTCTAAAGATATTCTCTTAGTTGCCTCAAGATTTGAAAAAGGGCTATTAATGATATGTGGATTTGGAAAAAGAAACCTGATGAACCTATCTTCCTTACTAGCCTTTGTACCTATTTGATTGCTTTTTGGAGAGGGCATGCTAATGATGGCATCTGTTTTTTGTAAATTTATTTGAATGTCAACCTAAGTCGCCATAAAACCTAGGAAATTTCCTACCATGACTTCAATTATGCATATTACATAATTTCCTGATTTATAATTCTCTGGTCTGCTTGTTAAGAATGATGATATTATATTAATACTTTAATTACAAAAGCAGTCGAATAGGAGTTGTTGAAGCTCATAATGAAAGCACAAATCTTACAATTCTTGCTTCAGAATTTAGAGGTATGTTTAAAACTCACTACTTGAATTCTTATGAAAGTTTGAATAAAATCTTAGATACATGGATTGTAGATACATGCTTGAACACTTTATCAAGCTCATTGCAAACTAGTTAGGATGTGATTAGAAGTGGCTTTCACGTTCTTGGTCTATAAAAATGAATGTAAATGTGGCTTTTGATATAGGTTCATGCTTCCTATTCTAAGCATGCTCAATTTCATTCTTTGGTAAAATTCAAACTGGGTATGTCAACTTAAATTGATTTATCATTATGTTATTTACAACTTAAATTGTATTTAGTATTTAGTAATTTAATTTTAATTGTATAGCTACATGGACAAAAGTTGGATGTTTCATCAAAAATGGTCCACTCAATACTAGTGAAGACTTTCATGTAATTTGTAAAAAATCAAATGCATTTAGAATGTGACATTCATTGTCCATCAATAGATTGTTTACATTTCAACAGTTATAGTCAAGATGTAGTATATAATCACTTGCTAATCCGAGGCTAGATAAATTCTATACGCTATTAATTTATCAAAGAGAATGTTTTGAAGTAAGTGATGCTGGAAGTATTCGTACAGGCGATGATGGTGGTAACAATAATGGTTTAGATGATAGTGATATTAATGACGACATAGATGAGGGGATTAGAGAGATGTTAGAGGATGTAAGGAATTATATGGAGACTATCAATGATACTAGTTTGCCTAATACGTTTGGTAGAATTATAGAAGATAATTTTGAGAAATTATTGAAGGTTGCATAAGAAGAATTATATCCACGATGCTCGAATTTCTCACAACTATTTTTTTGTTGTCAAGTTGTTGTACTTGAAGGTATATAATAGGTGGAGTAACAAATCTTTTGACATGTTGATTGAGTTGCTTAATGATGCATTACCGATTGGCCATAAATTACCCAAATCTTACTTTGAAGCAAAAAAACTTTTAAGGGACCTTGGATTAAGATATACATCAATGCATACTTGTAAGTATGATTTTGCTATATTTTGGAAGGACATTAAAGATTTTTAAGAATGTCCCATTTGTGTACATAAAGGTGGCAAGTGGATGATGGACAAGAAAAAAAATACCCTATAAAATCTTGAGATATTTCCCTATTAAACCATAACTATAAAGGCTTTTTATTTCAACAAAACAGTCATATATATGATGAGGCATAAAAAAATGCATTGATGATAACTTATGTGTTATCCAGCTGACTCAAAGGTATGGCAAGACTTTGATGGAAAGTTTTCATTGTTTGCAAAGGGTTATCATAGTGTTCAACTTAGGTTAGCCTCTGATGGATTTAATCCGTTTGGTAATATGAGTACTTCTTACATCATGCGGCCAATAATTCTTGTGTCATACAATTTACCCCTATGTAAGTGTATGAAGGAGTCTTTTTGTTACTTTTTTTATTTATTTTAGGACATACTGCTCATGGTAAAGATATCAATGTATACATGCAACCATTAATTAATGACTGAAAACATCTTTAGGAGGTTGGATTAGGAACTTATAATGTTGTTGAAGGTGAAAAATTTAGAATGCATGTGGTGGTTGTTTTATGGACTATAAATTATTTTCTAGCTTATGACAATTTGGCTGGATAGAGTACTAAATGGTATATCACTTGTCTTAAATGAAACCATCAAATTTATGCAATGAGACTACAAAGTAAAATATGTTATATGAGACATCATCGTTACTTAGAACATGGACATAGATGGTAAAGAAGCAAATTGTTTAATAGCAAAATAAAACGTAATGAAGCTCCTTTACACTTTTCTGGTGATAATATTGTTGATCACATTTCACATTTGCAAGAGTTTATACCTGACAAGCACCCAAGTAATAAAAAGCGAAAGCCAAGTTTTCTTGATCTTAATTTGAATAAAAAAAATATTTTTCAATTTTCCATATTTAAAGCCTTTGCTATTGAAGCGTAATCCTGAAGTCATGCATATTGAAAAAAATATTTATGAATAATATTTTAAGCACCTTGATGAGAATTGATGAAAAATCAAAAGACACAATTAAGGCTAGATTAGACTTGAAAGACACGGATATAAGAAAAGATTTACATTTGAAAAGAAGAGATGATTGATTATATATGATTCCACATGTATGTTACAATATGTCAAAAAATGAGAAATAAACTTTTTGTCAATTTTTTAATGTTGGGTTAGCCATGGATGCGTGCATCACATGCATACGAATGCAGCAAAAGTGTCGAAATCTAGATTTTGACACTATGAAAACTCGAAAAAATAGAATCATACATGCATGCATAGACATATATATAAGAACATGAAATATAAAACTTTTACCTTTTATTTCTCCTCCTTTCTTGTTTCTTCTCCTTGTTTAGGTTGTTGCAAACACTAAATCATTCCTTGATCACCCAAGAACACGCAAAGAAGATGAAGAAACAATGTATAAGGGTGATTTGAGCACCAAACTAGATGAGTTCTAGTAGATGCTCAAGATGATAGAACATAGATCAAGAAGCTTGTTGCATGCACTTAGATTCATGCAATAATTGCATAAATTACAAGAACAAGACTCTTGATACACATCTCTCACTCTAGAATTCTTCTAAAGCCCTTATGCTCTCACTTGAGTGTGTAAGAAGTGGTAAGACCTTGTGTACATAAATGAAAAACACACTTATGTACCATTTCATGCCCTCTGTCGCGATCATAGTCAATGAGCCACGATTTTGGCCTACTTAAAAAATAGGCTCGTAGCCACGATCGTGACCTACTTAAAATTAAACATACACACTATGTTTTACATTCGATCTTTTATATGTGTGATCCTTAGGTTCCTAGTTATTTTAGGCACTTGAATTAACTCTTAATTCAAGAAAATCATGAAGGGTTTCATAATGCCAAGTGGATTAACACACGAACTCTTCGACAGTTAATTATCTAACTTTTGAACCTTTTCATAGACAATTACCATGCAATTCGTCCTTTCACCATACTATACCCCACTTGGTTTAGACTATGGGTTATATGTCAACTCTCACTAGACTGACTACGTCACATCTAGTCCAAGTGATGTTAGTTCTTGTCCTAGGATTTTATTACTCTATGTGTCACTAAAGACTCTCTTCATGACACATAATTGCTTTAGCTAGAGACTCCTGAGTAATGACCCGGACAAGAGGCCGTGGGTATCATCTCCTTCTATCAAGAGTGGTGAATCCTTTATCGACTACCCAATTACCTTCGAATATAAATAGTTGTACCCAATCACTACCCTAAGAGCAACCTCGTCTTAAGGTAACAAGGAATGGCACAGGATTGGTATCCAAGATATCCTTGAGTACCTCAAGTCTAAGGATATTTTCACCATTGCTATGATGAGATTAATCATTAAAATTCGATAGATCATCCATATGATAATCTCATAGCAGGTCATCCGATGTACTTACTGCTTTTAGTTAGCATCCACATGTTAACTCTAAACAACTCATATTTACAGTTTGTGAGATCCACTGCTTAATCAAATCAAGGAGTATAATACGTGCTAGTCTGTCTGGATTAATAATGTCCTGTCTTATTAATCCTATGACTATGGATTATTTAGATACTAACATAATTGCACATGATAGGAATCTCATTATCATGATCTCTTAATGATTTCCTTCATGCTATGTTTTGTATCATGGACTTTATTAATTTGATTTTAGATCGATATCAATTCATATATAAATGAATACCAAATTAATAAAAAATGCCTTTCACTTTATTAATCAAAATGAAGTTTGTACAAAAGTGCTAAAGGTGATTGCCTTTAGATTACTACTCTAACAATCTCCCACTTGCACTAAAGTCAATCGCCTTTGTATCTAATACCATAGGCGAGTACACAAGAATCAAATTTTATTTGAGGAAGTGACTTAATAAAAGGACCAGCGATATTCTGATTTGTGGGCACTATCTCAATCTTCACATCACCTCTATCAATTATTTCCCTAATCAGGTGATATCTCCTGATTACGTGCTTACACCTTTGATGAGACCTTAGTTTCTTGGCTTGAGCAATAGCCCCATTATTGTCACAGTGCAACAATATTAGGAATACTATGCTAGGAACCACTCCAAGTTCCATAACGAACTTCTTAATCCAAACAACTTCTTTTGCTGCTTCTGCAGCTACAATGTACTATGAATCGTTCGTCAAATCTGTAGTCGTCTCTAGTTTAGAACTCTTGCCACTGACTGCTCCACTATCCAATATGAAAACATAACCTGATTGAGATTTGGAGTCATCCTGGTCAGATTGAAAATTGGAATTTGTATGTTTACACACTACGAGATCTCCATTTCCATATATCAAGAATAAATCCTTAGTCCTTCTCAAGTACTTTAGGATATTCTTGACAGTCACCCAGTGACACTCACTAGAATCCGATTGATATATGCTCGTAACACTTAGAGTGTATGATATAATGAGTCTTGTGTATAACATAGCATACATGATTGCTCCTATTATCGAAGCCTACGGGATCATACTCATGTGAGTCCTCTCATCTTATATCTTGGGACACATAGATTTGAGAGTTTTATCCCATGAGTTATGGGAAGAAACCCTCTCTTGAACTGCTCCATGCTAAACCTCTTTAGCACTTTATCTATGTATGTCGACTATGAAAGACCTAGCAACTTTCTTGATCTATCTCTATAGATCTTTATTCCCAATATATAAGTTGCTTCTCTAGGGTTTTTCATGGAAAAATTCTTGGATAACTAAATTTTGATTAATTGCAAACTTGAGATATCATTTCCCATTAGTAATATATCATTTACATATAACACAAGGAATATGATAGCACTCTCACTAACCTTCTTGTATACATAAGGTTCATCAGGATTTTGTGAGAAACCAAACTCTTTAATTATGTCATCAAATCAGATGTTCCAACTCCTAGATGCTTGCTTCAGCCCATAAATGGATTTATGAAGCTTGCATACCTTTCTACCATCTTTGGATACGAAGCCCTCAAGTTGTATCATATATACATCCTCAACTAAGTTTTCATTTAGGAAAGTTGTCTTCACATCCATTTGCCATATTTCATAATCATAATGACCAGCAATGGCTAGGAGTATTATAATGGATTTAAGCATAGCTATGGGGCTAAATGTCTCGTCATAGTCAACCCCTTGTTTTTGACGATAACCTTTAAAGACTAGTCTCGCTTTACCGGTAACCACATTACCTTCCATGTTAATTTTCTTCTTGAAAATCCACTTGCACCCTTTGGATTTTAACCCTTCGGGTGGGTCAACCAAAGTCCATATTTGGTTTTCATATATGGAATTCATTTCAGACTTTATGGCTTGAAGCCATTTTTCATATTCTGAACTCTTCAGAGCCTGTTCATAAGTTATAGGCTCATCGTCCTCTATGAGCAATACGTCATTTTGTTTGCTTACGAGAAATTTATATCTCTATGGAACATTGCGTATCCTACTTGACCTATGAACATTTTGTGTGCTAGAAAGTTCAACTGTTGTCTCATCTCTGTGAACAACAATTTCGGGTACAGGCAATTGATCTGCGTCTATTTGAGCATCATGAACTTCATCAAGTTCGACTTTGCTCCCACTGTCTTCTTTTAGAAGAAATTCTTTCTCTAAAAAGACAGCATGCTTTGAAACAAACACTTTTTGCTCTAAATTATTATAGAACTGATATCCAATTGTTTCCTTAGGATATCCTATAAACAGACATTTATCATATTTCACTTTAAGCTTGCCTAATTAAATCTACTTCATATAAGCCAGACAATTCCAAACTTTCATATGAGAAAGATAGGGCCTTTTGTTAGTCCATATCTTATATGGAGTAACTTCAATTGCCTTTGAAGGGACTCTGTTTGTCATATAAACAGCAGTCTCAAGTGTATAACCCCAAAAAGATTTCGGTAGATATGTTAACCCCATCATCGACCTTACCATGTCTAGTAAGAAGTGAATGTTACATCTAAACTTGATGTTAGGAAAAGAAAAAGGCATGCGTCGAATTATTTGCACCACGAACAATGTCTAGAGCTCAGCCTTCAATTTTTCGTGCTATGCAATCAAGAGAAGCGACTCACAATATAGATATGGCATTGGCTAGATGGTTGTATGATTCGGATGTAGCATTTAATGGTTTTCAATCTTATTATTATCAGCCTATGGTGGACACTATAGCCTCTTACAGTTCAGAATACAAAACTTCTATTATTGATGACTACATAGGTAAACTTTTGAGTAGTATTGTTTATGAAATTAAAAGTTATTTGGAAGAGAGAAAAATGACTTAAGCTACCTGTAGCTGTTCAATCATCTATAATGGTTGGACAAATAGGAGATATAAGCCTATTATTATTATTTAGTTTATTTTACAAAGGACTCAATATTTTTTCTATTGATGCATCTAGCCTTGTTAGGAATACTGATAATTTATTTGAAATATTCGATGAAGTTAGGAAAGATGTAGGGCCCGAAAATATTGTTTAGTTCATTATTGACAATGATTCTACTTATAAAGCAGTGACAAGAAGATTACAAAGCAAGTACAATTCTTTTTTTTTGAACTCCTTGTGTTGCAAATTGCGTTGACTTAATGTTGAAAAATATAGGGATACTAGATATTTTCCTAATATTAATGTGGTTATGCAAAAAGCAAAAAAGATGATCAAGTTTACCTATAATCGTGCATGAGTCTTAAATTTAGTAAGAAAGGATTTTACTAATAGTAGAAATTTGTGTCGTTCTGTTGTTACAAGATCTGTAACAAATTTCCTATCACTTCATCGTTTTATTAAAATGAAGAGAGATTTGAGACAAATATTTATAAGTGATAAGTGAGTTGAATCTCACCATATTAGGTCTAATTCTAGATTTGAGGTTTCTAAAATTATACTTGAAGATACTGAATTTTGGTCCCAGTGTCAATTTGTCATCCAAGTTTGTAAACCTTTGGTGGGGGTGCTTTCTTTGGCTAATATTGATAAAAAGGCAATAATGAGTTATTTTTATGATGTCATAGAGAGGGCGAAAGAAGCAATCAAGGTCAATATGAAAAAATAGACCTTCTTTGAACATGCCTTATCTTGCAGTCATCAATGCGAGATAAGAAAGACAAATTTACTCTTAGTTGTTTGCAGCTGGGCCATTTTTAATCCTAGTATCTATTTCATACCAGTTTTACAAAGAAAGCTGAAGTTAATAGGGGAATGCTATTAACTATTACAACAGTTGTTGCTCATGAGATAAAGTAAGATCTCTTAAACTCACAAATGAAGATTTATAAAGAGTCTTCTAGGGATTGTAGGATGTCAATTGCTATTTTACAAAGAGCATAACTTAATTTGGGCATATATTTTTTCACTTTTATTACTTGTCAAAATTAATTATCACTTTATTTTGTTTATAACACTACTTTTGTTGTCTTACAACTTACAGTTTCTTAGTGGGACCAATTCAGAAATGGGTGTTCCAAAGTTGCAACAGTTTACAATTCAAATTATAAGTCAATGTGTCAGTGCAACAGGATGTGAAAAGAATTGGAGCACATTTGAATTCATCCATTCTAAGAAAAGCAATAGATTAGAGCACAAAAGATTGAATAACTTGGTCTTTGTTCGTTACAATTTAAAGATTTGAGAAAGGTATGTTATTGTCATTATTAAGTTAGATATAATTTCTTATAATTTTTTAATAATTTAATTTTATTGTTTACTAAGACTCTTAATAAAAATAGTAGTTAGTAGATCAAATTGATAATATCAATTTTTTGGTGGATTGAGTTTCTGAAGAACCGGGTTGGATAGATAGGAGTGACTTGGAAGATAATCTTGGATGAGAAAGCATTGACATGCTATTTGGTCTAATGAATTTGAATGATAGTGATGATGAGGCTCCTCTAAATTTTGAGAATTCTGAACTAAATGAGAATTAAAGTCAATGCAGTTATAGTGGATATCCTATAAACGATTGAATGAAGTTCCAAGTTCTAAGTTTTTGTTTTTTCTCTTCTTTCAATTTTACTTATATTTGATATATATGTTAAATTCTATATATACAATATAATTGTAAATATTTTTGCTTAAGGTTTTACTTCAAATTGATTGTTTTCACGAATTCTTGTTGTAAATTGTAATAGTTAGAGAGTTAAGGATATTTATTATTCTTTTAATTTGATGTTTTAACATAATTATTATTTATTATATGATAAAATTGTAATATTTTAAATATTTTATATTTTTTTAATTTTATATTTGTATGATGATTAAATATTTTTTTTTCATATAGTTGTAGTTATTTTTATATGTGAAATATATGAAAATTAACGTTAACAAAAACAAATAAATTGTTAATATTTTAAATTTTTATTATTACGATTTTCGGAGATAGTGTTACTGTAATATTATAAAGTATACAATATAATATACTAATAAACTATTTTGTAATTTTAAAAAATTTCGTGGATTATTTTATAAATTTAAAAATTTTCCTAAAACAGTACCTAATATTAATCTGTACCGATATAATACTATACCAGAACTAAATTCAGTTCTGTTAATACCAATATGGAACTCATAATATGGGTAAAAACATATGTAACTGTGCAAGAGATTAGGAATGTAAAATGGTAAAGTATACAATATAGTATACTAATAAATTATTTTATAATTTTTAAAAATTTCATAGATTATTTTATAAATTTAAAATTTTTCCTAAAACAGTACCTAATATTAATCAGTACTGATATAGTACTATACTAGAACTAAATTAAGGTCTGTTAATACGAATATGGAATTTACAACATTGGTAAAAACAGAAGTAAATGTGCAAGATATTTTTTTTTTTTTTGGGAAGAGTTAAATGTGCAAGATGTTAGGAGCCAGTTTTGCTGCGGTATGACGAAAGCAGATAAAAATCAGAGCGCATTGCTGGTCCACTAAACCAAACAAGTTAGATCGATGACTTACGTTAGAGCATATTGAAGTCAAAAGACTCAATGGCCTATGCAGGTCTCGAACCTGCGACCTTCGCGTTATTAGCACGACGCTCTAACCAACTGAGCTAATAGGCCTTTTGCCCTAACTTCCTTTCTTATTATTTATATAGTTTTTAATCTATTTCGAGTGTTTTTAAAGCCACTCCCTGCATCTTTCAGTATCAAACCGAAACAAGAAATGGATAACATAACATTGAGCGAAGTAGCAGGACTTGGGGTGGGAACTCTTCTCCTCTGTGCCACCATTGCCGCCCCCAAAATTGATTCTTTTATCTCTGCTTCTCAGAGAAGGTAAATGATTATACACCCCCTTACATTTTTTTTCCTCGTTATTCTACTTTTCTGCAATGTTTTTCTTCCTTTTGTTGGGCTATTTGTCATTAGCCCATATGTTCCTTTTCCAGTTGCTGCAAACTGGCCAATCGTGATTCTTGTTTTGTCAATAACACTGGTATTCTTCCTGTGGTCTTTTCAGCTATGAACTTGATTGATTTTTTACTAATAGTGACCATTAGTTCTGACAAAGGGTCAATACCAATGTTTTTAGGCTTCAGGAAATTGGATAACTCTGTTCTTTTTTTGGTGTCCAAGTGAATGCTTGAGAATGAGAAGTTGTGATTCATCCGCAATTACGCACTTGGTCTCTTGTTTTTGGATTTTTGAACCTTTCTTCCGAGTTCCAAGAAAGATGGTGGCACACATGGTTTGTTGTCTAATAATCGTCCTCCCATAAAATGGAAGAAAACTAGAGTGAGAATTAATGCATTCTTAGAAAGAGGAAAAATTTTCAGGAGTGGTAATATAACTTACCACTTTGTAACTAACCAGGGAACTTACTTATAAAGTTTGGTCTTTTAGCATATTCTTCTAGCTAGCATTGTATGGACCATATCATTGAATCACGTAAATCATTAAGTTAGGTAACTGAGCTTATAAATATCTTGTCTGTTTAAAACAGGAAAATACAACTGGCCAATTCATAATGAAACCGATAATCACATGATCTTGGCCACTGGGAATATTGAATTGGTGTTTTTCGTTTATTTTCTTAGATTTTGACCAATTAAATACATACCTCAACCAGGATCATTGTTGAGCATAATGTATTTATCTTTGCTCAAAACAGGTTTTCACTATCTTAATGTGTAAACTACAATAACTTGCCTTTTAGTTAGTTGAACCATGTATTAGTTTTTCTGGTTTAGGGGGAAGTGGGTTGTAGTATGCTTTATTAGGTTTTCTGGTTTAGGGGGAAGTGGGTTGTAGTATGCTTTATTAAGTCATTTGTCTTTTATGATTTGCATTTTGTACAAAGGTTTGGTTTTCATAACTTTGATTTGTATTTCTTTCAAACATGACATGCATGAACGCTATTCCATGTTGCTGACATAAGTTATATGCTTGTTTTGCATGAGTTTTCTATTCCATTTAATACAGATGTGGTGAATTTAGATGAAAAAAAACTAATTGAATAACAAAACTTGCTGAATCATCAACTTAGAATTTAAACTATGCCACACATTTCAAGGCATCAATTCATTTCATCCTTCTCCTATGTTCTAAACTGCAATGTTTCTCACAGTTATGAAATTAGAACCACTATTGAGGATGGGTATTCATTGTCAAACAGATGCAATTATTTATCTATCTTCATCATTCTCGGCAAAAGGTGACATAACTTACCTTTTGAATTCAAAAAGAAAAGGAAAGAGAGAAGCATTCTGATTAGCAGAGTGAAGACAACTGAAAAAAATGAAGTTATGCATTGGATAAAAGACTTAAGACAAGACAAGGTGCTCAAACTTAAAGTTTCGAACCAGGCTGCTCCTTGTTTTTTTCTTTTCTTTTCATTTGTTAACAAGTACGGTGATACTTGAGCTTGGAGAGCGGAGATTTCATTATCAAATTGTTAAGGGAATACTATAATTAGCCCATGCCATTGCCATCCTTTCCCACAGGCAATATGACATCTATGTTGAAGCATCGACAAGATTAATGGACATCGAGGATATTGGCACATTAATGACATTTGTGGTATTGCTAATGCACATATTTTAGCAGTTGCACCTATTTAAAAGTAATTCTTATGTTTACATACTCTGTCAACTCCTTATGCAGCTCGCTTGGGATGTGCAAGAAATGTGGTGATTTGAGGCTGATAGCATGCTCAAAATGTAGGGGAACTGGATTAGTAAAAGCAGGTGGGCCATTAAGTTTCAACTTTTTGGATGACATGTATCAGTCACTCGGCGGTGAATCAAAGGTGAAAAGAATAAAATGTACTGAATGTCAAGCTACAGGTCGCTTCTCCTGCCCCAATTGCTCAAAAGTACCACCAGTTCCATCGTAGATAGATCGTTTCAACAAAAAATTTTCACGGTTATATAGCACATTCAAGCAGTCCTATATTGCCATTAGCTTTACAATATTTCTGGGAAGTGGGAACAAAGAAAGTTGTAAATTCTGTGGTGGATAGAGGAGTTCTGTTTTAACATGAATCTAGTTAACGCTTTTATATGGCTTATACTGGAGTGTCCCAAACGCTTGAACAATATAGAAGTTATTCCCAGCGGAAGCATTAAGAGTTTCAACTCCTTTTTATTGTGTGTGTGTGTGTGTGTAAAGTTGACGATGTTCGGCCAGCAGCAGCTATACCAGTGCCTATTCAACATATTGCTTCCTTGACTCTTCAAAGTGAGTTCTTGAAAGAAACTTGGGTCCCTTCTTTCTGCATAGAAGACGTTCAACTGAATCTGGCACCAAGCATGTCTACAAGAATCAAAGAGGTAAGTTGTAAAGGTGCTACTTTTGAAGTCGTTGCCATTAGATGATCATCCTCAGAGGGCATCTACTCGTATAGATTGAAGGGTAAAACACAAACAATTACCTTATAATTTTAAATCATTCTTAAAAAAATTACATATAGTTTAATATTCTAAAAAGGCCTCATATTTGCTCCTATGAGCACACATGTTCCTTTTCTTAATTTGTTTGTTGTTGTTGTTAGTTTTGTAAGCAAATATTTTTAGCTCTAGAAATACTATTTGCATACCCATATCTGAAAAAAGTATAAAAATCTTTTTATGCTTTCATATATAAGAGTAAGAAAATTTAATTAACGTTAGGATTCTTCTTTATATCATATCTATTGTTAGATGATTATTAGTAGTTTTATATTTAAATTAATTATATATTGTTTAAAAATGGTTAATATTAATTAAATTTATTATGATTTTGTAGAAGGGGTGTCACGAGAAAAGTTGATAAAATTTTAAAATAATATAATTACAACTTATCAATTATGCACACTATAAATATATATATGTATGTATTTATGAATATATGCATGTAAAAGTAAGAGTTTTAATTTATAATTTGACAGTTTCATTTAAGCTTAATATTTAGATTTAAATATGAATATGTGAATAATTAATTTTTTAATATTTGATAATAGAAAATTTATTTTTGCATTCATAACATATACAATTATTTTAAATTTAACAACATTCAAGTGTTTCAACGTCTTTATCAATTCTTCAAGTTAATTGATAATAAAATAAATGTACTTTATTAAAATTATTGTAATACTTGCATTAATAAAATAATAATTAGACGTCACATAATGAATTGTATTAATATAAACAAAATATAAATTATTCAAATGAAATTTAAGATGCATTACAAAACATGGAGTGTAATTCTAATAATTCGTTCAAGTTTGAAGCAGAGTTTGAGAGTGAAGTTCAATCCAAACCGTTTGTGTTTGGATCATCCCACTATTGGTCTCATCTTTTAAGTCTCACATTGGCATTGCCCCTTTTCTTTAGTGTCCATAAAAGTTATGGACAATGATTAAAAGCATAAATCAACTGATAAATATGTTAAAAGCTTTTTTTTCAGGTGGGATGGGAGTGGTCTACTTGTGGAAAAGTCCTCATCACTTTGGCTGGAAATGACATTGTTCGGACTAAATATCTAGTGGGAACAAAAGGGACAAGCCACGACATATATTATATATAGATCAATCGCCAGTTTTGACTAAGATCACTAATTGCTACGAGCGTGCGTGTGGCTGAACCACGAACACCTTAACGTGCCTCCTTCACTCGTAGATTATCCTCGTATTGCTACAATTATTAACGTTTTATAGGCTTCGAATAAAATAAAAAATGTTTAATAAATCGATAATATATAAATATGTAAATTTTAAAAATATATTTTTATTATTAAAGAGTCTATCTTTAAGTATCTTATTGTGACACAATTGAAGAATCTATAAGAATTAATGCAATCTTAAGAGAACAATTAAAAAAATATCAAATGAAAAAATTATTTTTTAAAAAGAAAGTTAAAAGGATTTATTTTATTTTGCTCTTGATGAATATCAAAAGTGAAATGAGCCTTATTTTGTCTCATTTTATTTTTTATGAGGATCTAAAGTAGACTTTATTTTATTTCTTTACGAGAGTTAAGATTGAGTTCTATTTTATTCTTTTAAAAGTGTGTCTAGGCAGGTGTTCTTCTTGCCTTTGCCTTAGGACAGGTTGCTACAAACGCACCTATCTCTTGCTTTTTCATAGGTTCTGATGTTGCTCATTTGTTGATACACTATTTCATCACTTACATATCTTTTCATAATTGACAAAAATCATATAACAGCATGAAAATCATTAATAATTTTGATCTTTAAAAGACAAAACAAAAAAAAATGATGTTTCCCTCTTCTTTTAATATGGTATGGTCCTGAACAAATAGGCAAACTTTACTGCAGGGTATAGAATTAATGATCTCAAGATTATCAGCGAACTGTGGCTTTTAACTCATAAGGGAATAGCAAAAAGTCATACTGAGTTGTCATTGTAATCCCTTTGCCTTTCATATTTCTTTCTTTAATAAATAAATTACTACATGCAGCAACAGCCCCTTTGTTTATCAACAAAGTTCATATTGGACGCCCATCAATTCATTTTGGAAAAGAAAAGGGCATAATCCAAGGGCAAACAAGGCATCCAATTATTATACAGCACCTTTAAGCTAAGCACGCGTCCGACTACGACAGAGATCAACGCAGCCATCCATATCAGCTCAGTTTTCGTGCTACAGCTGTCCCATCTCTCCACGTGTCCAGTTAAGGGCGGTTCACTGTTCAGATACTCCGGCGGAAGCGAGTGTACGGTGACTGCAAAAGTTGTCTGCGTCACCTGGGGAACCTTTGTTCGTGACAGCCAATACGCGATGTTATGCCGTTCTTGTCTCACATTGGCAGATGAAACAGTGTTTGGAAATTGAAGCTAATAGAAAGATGGTCTTTGGAAAGCTAAAACACTGCTTTATACGATAGACAAGGGAAGGGAAAGAAACTTCCAACACCCGGGTTATTCTAGGTTTTCTTTTTCCACGAGGAGATTGAAGTTGTTAGTGCAAATATTAATACAGAACAATCTTAAAATACTCCTGTTTTTTGTATTAATTTATTAGTTCATTGTCAGTAATTATTAGTCTAGCTTTTCATATCGTGATTATTTTTAGTAAAAATATATTAAATAGAAATGTTTAAAAGTAGTTTTGGTCAACTAGATGCACTTAAAAAGTTGGTTTGTTAGCAAGAATGCATGTTTTGTTTCAATTGTTTTACGTATTATGTATCGACTTATGTGCACATAGAGTTATCTAAATCATATATGATTCAAGATGTCAACTTTGATAGTCATGACAATTTCATGTATCATATCAACTAATTCTAATGAATATTGGTGTTTACATTAAATTATTAAATATGTGAAATTGTCATAAATCTACTTTTTTATTAGAAGTGTGTGTGCCGTGTGCCGTGTGCGTGTATATTTAAGTGCGATATTTACTTTAAAAGAACTTATTAGAGGCCTTCATCGTCCGTTCTTTTAGACTCTTCTTTTTATCTTATGATATGCATATATCTAAAGGTAGCTTAACAAAAGAACTTCTTCTCCACACGTTTGAGAGATTGGGTTTGATTTCTTTTATTAAAAAAAAAAAACAGATTTAACCGTAGTATGTTTTGATATCGATGTTTGTTACGTGACTTTGGAAGGACAGCTCTAGTGGACCACAAGTGCACATGCACATATAAGTATATTCTTTACCTAACAAATCGAGCAAAATTCATTTAACTTCACTTTTCCCAAACTACCTAAGGTTAGAGTCCCAAACCCATAGGTAAACCTTTAGCAGTTTCCTGGTGGATTGAATACAATCTAGTCCAAAATATAATTGTCAAACTCAAATTGGTCAATCAGTACGGACAAATTGCAATTATGCTACACTAAATAAGTAATTAAGATTCAACATAATGGTGCGTAGGAGTTGCTCAGATAATCATGAATATAAAATGAAACAAAGAAAGAGAAAAATAATGACCAACTTTGATATATGAATGCTATTTACATAAATATATATATTGATTATCGTTATTTATATTAAGGGAGGAGGAGGAGGAAAGGTTTAATTGTCACTTACCTGATTTTGCAATGTAGGGTCCACGCAGTACCAATGATACATGGAATTGTTGGTGAAAAGCATCTCTCTCCAGCTAAGCACACACTTCGAAAAGGAAAACCTAACTTAATTAAGAAGGATGGTGAAAATATTTAATGTTGTTTGATTTCATGCCATCTTAACGTTTTTTTTAATTTTTATTTTTGATATTCAATGATCTTTCTCTCATGTATGATATCAAAATGGAAGCACAATAAATATGGTAGAAAATAATCACAAAATAAAATATAAAAATACGTAAAGATGATATATATGTGATTGGGAAATTAAGAAAAAAGGAATAAAAAATTATTTACAAAACAACTCATTTTAAAAATTAAAGTGGTTTAGGTTAAAATCATTTGCGTAACCTAAGGTTAGAGCCAATATGATAGATGACTCTCCAAGTTCGATAGAATAAAGGCAATCTTCATCTATCATGATCTTGGAATAATGTATCATACGTCTTTTGTTTTATAATCACATGGTCGTACTTGACCAAAATTTTTTTAGTAATATGAAAACTTTGACAAGGAAAGATCTTCCTATGCTTGTTGGAAAATAAACGCAAGATTGTATTTAAGCGCAACAGAATAAATTTAAAAATTTTCTACAAAATCAACTTTAACAAAATTTAATTTGAAACATAAAACAAGAAATTAACTACTAACCTGTTTCGATTTTCTATTGTAATTTTCCTTTCGTCTTGAATCCGTCAATTCACGAGCTGTTCAATCGTCCAACCTTTAATGATATCTACAAATCTATTCAGAGAAAACTCAAATTTAAGTTTAGAGGAAAAATGTAAAAAGTGCTAGCTCTAACTTTTTTAATTTTTCCTTTTATATGAAAAAATCATATTTTTCATGTCCTTGAATTTTATCAAAAATTACAACTAAAGTCAAACTATATTGATCTTTAAAGTTTCTAAAACTTCTCAATTAAGTCCAATTTAATTAAAATTTTACTTTCTCCTTTATAGACCTTTTATGTGTGACTCATTAGGTTCCTAATATGTGGGTCATGATTATAAATTATAATTAGAATTAGATAAATTAAAACTCATTTTAATTATCTTTAATTTTTTAATTAAACAATCTATAATCACATATCATAATTGATGTCTAGCCACATATCATAACCACCAAAATATTAGGAATGTCAAAGTGGTTTGACTTACCCTGTTTATGCATAGTTATGATGTATAAATTAATTACTTCGTCATCTAATGTTCCAATTGGAATTATAGTATGGAATTCGTATCTACTCTAAATAATCCAATCATGTTCATTCTCGCTAATTATTAAATGATTTATAATTGATATTTGAAAACAACTTTTCCAAATTTCAATTTACTCTAGCTAGAGATTCCCAAAATCATTACTAATCAAGAACAGTAGAACATTCTCCTTAATTACTTTAGTGACAATAAATTCTTTATTGATTTACTCAACTATCTCCATATAGTTCATATTATATTCAATAACTACTGAATTGAACTACTCCAAGAGTAGAACATAAGTAGCATCGAAACATAGTAATTCCTACATGAAATAACTTTGGTAATCTTAAGTCTAAGGATCAATTATATAACCATCATAATGAGATAATCCACAAATATAAAGTAATGTTCTATTCAGGATTCTTATAATCAGGTCAATTTAGTAAATTTATTTTTTAATAAGCACCTACATGTTTAAGTGTCTCCACACTTTAATCTATGAGATCGATTACTTTCTTCATAAGAAAGAAACAAATATGTGCTAATCTAATCATTTCATCAATATCCCGTCTTGATGAAACTGTGATTAGAAACATTTTAGGAATAATACAAAATACAATTCGAATCTCATAATTATAATCACATTATAATTATAATTGCATAACAATTATTTCAGAGATTTTATCTTTATGATTAATAATTAAATAATTAAAAAATACACAAAGATTAAAAATGCCTTTTTATTGAATAAAAATAATGTCATACAAATAAATTTACAACCAAACAATTGGCTGCAAGGACATAAACTAACAATCTCCTACTTGCACCAAAGTCAATTGTCAATATATCGAATACCACAGGCATTCATATGTCTATCATGTCTCTTTTGAGATAAAGGCTTAGTGAGAGGATTTGTAAGATTTTCTTCAATGAAAACTCACTCTATTAGGATGTTCTTTCGTTCCACTATCTCCCGGATCAATGAAACTTCTTGAGTATATGCTTAGATCGCTGATGAGACTTTGATTTCTTTGCTTATGCAATAGTGCCATTATTATCGTAGTACAATACTATCAGATCAACAATGCTAGAAACTACTTCAAGTTTATTGATGAACTTCTTAATTCAAAGTACTTCCTTCGTTGCCTTGAAAATTATAATATACTCAGTTTCAGTTGTTAAATCTGTGATGGTTGGTCGTTTAGAACTTTTCCAATTAACCACACCACCACAAAGAGTAAAAATGTACCTTGACTGTGTATACTATTCTCTTGATTAGACTGAAAATTGACATCCGAATAACCCTGAACTCTCAACTCAGTTCCTACATAGACCAGAAAAATATCTTTATCCCTTCTCAAGTACTTCAAGATGTTTTTTACAGTTATCCAGAGCAAAGATAAATCCCATATGATGTGGGTAAGAATCCTCTCTTAGAATTCTCCATGCCAAACCTCTTTAACACTTTGTGTATATACGTAGATTGGGACAAACCAAGTAACCTCTTTGATCTATCTCTATAGATCGTTATACCTAATATATAAGCTGCTTCTCCCATATCCTTCATGGAAAAGTTCTCGGATAACCATATCTTAACTGATTGGAGCATTGAAATGTTATTTCCAATAATCAATATGTCATCCACATAAAGCACCAAGAAAATGACTACACTTTCACTTACCTTCTTGTAAACACAAGGTTCATCCACATTTTTTATAAAATCAAACTCTTTGATTATTTTATTAAAACGGATGTTTTAACTCTGTGACACTTGTTTAAGTCCATAAATGGACCTTTGCAACTTGCATATTTGATTAGGAAATTCTTTGGATTCAAAACCCTCAAGTTGTGCCATATACACATCTTTGTGCAAATTCTCATTGAGAAATGATATTTTGACATCCATTTGCTAAATTTCATAATCATAGTATACAACTATAGCCAATAAAATCCTTATGGACTTAAGTATTGCTACTGGTGAAAAAGTTTCATCAAAATCAACTCCTCGTTTTTGTCTATAACCTTTTGCCACCAGCCTAGCTTTGTATATATGTACGTTTCCATCCATGTCATTTTTTCTATTAAAAACACACTTGCACCTAATAGGTATTATACCTTTAGGTGCATCCACCAAAGTCCATACTTGATTAGTGTACATAAATTTTATTTCAGATTTCATGACTTCTTGCCATTTTAAAGAATCAATGTCTGACATTGGTTTCTTAAAATCAGTAAGTTCGTCATTCATAAGTGAAGCATCATCATTTCCTTTTTGAACATATAGATCTAATCTAACAAGAGGATGACTTACCCTTCCAGAGCGTCGCGGACTATGTGTTTCTTAAACCATTGGTTGTACATCTAATGTATCAACTTGTGCTCCTTGTTCCACTTGGATGTGTGTTTGTGGTTCTAGAACTTTTCTAAGTTTCACATCACTCCCACTACTTTCTTTGAGAATAAATTCTCTTTTAAAGAATGTAGCATCTCTTGAGCCAAATACCTTTTAATTTGCTCAGGAGGATGATAAAATTGATAACCAAAACTTTCTTTTGAATACCCCATAAACGTGCATTTATCTAATTTAGCTTCAAGCTTATCCGACATTGCACGCTTCATATAAGCATCACATCCCCAAATATTCAAGTATGACAACCTTGGTCTTTTACTAGTCCATATCTCATATGAAGTCTTGTCAATCGATTTAGACGAAACTCTATTTAATAGGTAAGCAACAGTTTTAAAAGCATATGCCTAAAATGAAATTAGAAGAACTGGATGACTCATCATGGAATGTACCATATCGAATAAAGTAGATTTCTCCTTTTAGAAATCCCATTATGTTGTGGAGTTCCAAGCGGAGTCCATTTTGAGAGAATCTCATTCTCTTTCAAGTAACCAAGAAACTCATGGTCCAAGTACTCGCCACCTCGATCAGATTTAAGTGTCTTAATACTCTTACCAATTTGTTTCTCTACTTCAAGTCTAAATTCTTTAAACTTTTCGAATGCTTCAGACTTGTATTTTATTAAATACACATAGCCATATCTAGATTGGTCATCTGTGAATGTTATAAAATAAGAAAATCCACCTCTAGATTGAGTAGATATAGGGCCATATACATCTGAATGTATAAGCTCTAACAACTTATTAGCACGTTCTCCCTTTCTACTAAAGGGTAGTTTGGTCATCTTACCCGTTAAACAAGATCCACTAGTTTCATTTGATTCATAATCGAAAGGATCTAAATATCCTTCTTTATGTAACTTAGTGATTCTTGTTTTGTTAACATGACCTAACCTAAAATGCCATAAATAAGATAGATTTTGGTCTCTTAATCTCCTTTTCTTGCTATTTATGATTAAAACTGGTCTTTTAAGATTTAATTCATACAAACCATTTATAACCATACCAGATCCATAATAAACATCATCTTTATAAAAAGAACAACTGTTATTCTTAATAATGAAGACAAATCCATTTATGTCCAAACATGGAATAGAAATAATGTTTCTTGTGATAACAGGAACATAATAACAATTATTTAGTTCAAGTACAAGGCCAGATAAACTACAAGTTCTTATAGCTAATGCAGCAACTCTTGCTTCATTACCGACTTATGAGTCCACTTAGCCTTTTCTCAACGCTCTACTGTTTGTCAGTATCTACATATTGTTACAAATGTGAGAACCATATTCGGTATCTAATAACCAAGATTGTAAAATAAAAGTAGAAAGATTGATTTCAATCATAGACAAACCTGAAGTTGAAGCTACGCTTAACTTCTTTTCATTCAAACTAGTAAGATAAGCTTTGCAATTCTTCCTCCAATGTCTAGCTATGCCACAATGGAAATAGATTCCCTTGTCATTCTTCTTCTTGACACCGCCTGCTGGCTTTGCTACTTGAGCAGAAGCCTTTTGGTTCTTGTTTTTGTTCTTCTTCTTAAGGGTCTTATCTTTATTTTTGGAAGAAGAAGAACCAACAACAAGAACATAACTGAATTCCATCTTAAGGCATCCCTCAACAGTTTTGAGCATGTTGAGCAATTCAGCCAATGACACTTTCTTTTTGTTCATGTGGAAGTTCATAAGAAATTGTGAAAAGCTCGGGGCAAGAGACTGGAGTACTAAATCAATGCTCAACTCGAGGTTTAGTTCATACCCCAATTAGCCTAAGTTTTCAATTTATTCAATTATCTATAGAACATGAAGTTCCACTAAAGATCCAGGAGTCATTCGATATTGAAACAGAGCTCTCGTAGTCTCAAATCTCTCCACCCAACTCTGTGCACAACACAACTCTTAAAGGTGTAGGAACATTTCCCTTGCGTTCATATTTTCATATTACTCTGAAGCTCTGGAGACATGCTAGCTAACATCACAAATGTAACTTGCTAATTGTTATCAATATGACTTTGATAATATTCCAATCCTTATTGGCAGTGTCTTGTGCAAGTTCAGGTGGAAGGTCAGTGTCAAGAACGTATAATTTCTTTTCTTGCCTTAGAACAATTTTAAGGTTACACAACCAGTCTGAAAAGTTTGATCCAGTCAATTTGTTTGCATCCATGATGAATTTTAGGGACAAGTTCGTACTCATTTTTCAAAAACTGAAACATCAAAGAGCAAAAATTAGTTTATGCCGTAAAACCAAATAAATAAAGATTTTTAAAAAATATTTAGTTACTCTCACTATTTTAAACAAATTAACAACCCTCACTATTAATTTGAGAAATTATTACATAATTTCCTAGTGGGATAGGATTCCATTTTAATTTAATTGATCTTGAGTTTGCCTAACAAACCAATTAAAATAAAATTATGTAGATAATATTTTATCAATCACATCCTATGTGATTTCTAGATTCGTTAGGGGACAACTCTTTGCCAGAAGCATATCTAATACGCAATTCCTAACCTTGCCTCTAAATTCATATGATCATAAGTTTACTTAGTCAAATCATATAAATTTAGTTAAGTAAAACCCATCGTTATAAGACTAAACATGTTTGAGTTAAAGTGGCATTGAGTTTACTTAACTAGCCTAACAATAATCAAAACTTTAGTTTAATGCTATAAAAATGGATGGCATTATTCATGTTCTAAACATGTACTTAATCTTTTAATGAGGGATTTAAAATTTTAGGTCTCATTCTAAATAATATAATCTTATTATATTAATTTATTTGATATAATCTAATTATGAAAAATAAATTAAGCACTTTTCTTGATTTTAAATATTGATTTGATAATTTATTTAATTTAATTAATCAACTCTTGCAAATTTAAATTAAATTAAAAATTTTAATTTACCTTAATCTTATTAAGGTAATAAAAATAAAACAATTTTAATTAAAAAACAAAACGAGTCGGGGAAGCAGCTGGCTCGTGCACACTCGCCCCTCCTTCTCCAAAAACCTTCGTTGGTTTTTATTTTTTTATTTTGTTTTTTGGCCTGCTATCTGGTCTGCCTGGCCTGTGCTTGCTTTGCCTCCAATTTACACTCTACGCTGTCTCCAAAGGTATGAAAAACACAAGTTTCTCCGACCGCCAACGGCTACACCTACCACCGGTGGTCTCTATTTTGAGAGCCTTTAAGCCCAATTAATCCAAT
Organism: Erythroxylum domingense; assembly: GCA_025594535.1. Lineage (NCBI taxonomy): Eukaryota > Viridiplantae > Streptophyta > Magnoliopsida > Malpighiales > Erythroxylaceae > Erythroxylum > Erythroxylum domingense. The sequence goes on from JANQBM010000008.1 coordinate 14,932,437, forward strand.
TAACCAAACATACATCAACAATCATTGAAGCATTTGAGTTTGAATAAATTTGCATTGAATGAACAGTAAAACAAACCAAAAAATCAAACATAAACGTTACCCATTTAAATCTTGAATTTAATGGCCACCACATGTTATTAGAAGTTTGATTTAATGGACAAAAAACTATTAATGCTTAAGTAAAAGGACAGAACCCACTTCCTGTAATGTAACTGTTTCCAGTTCATAAACCATGATCAAAGCATACTTTATGCATTGAAAACTAGAAAATCAATAGATACTTGACTTTATGAAGACCATCTGAAACATTTTTTTAGTTATGCAAATGAAGAGACAACAATAATGAATAAAACTCTTCAGTTTTTCAAGAAACATCGCACAAGTGAAAAAGGAACGCAACAAAGATCAAAAAAAAAATCCAGAAACACCTGAATCGTATTCCACATTTCCAAAAAACGATGTAACCATTTTACATCATTTCCAGAAATAGTTAACGCAAGCTAAAGCAACAGTCAACTAAGATATAAAACATGTCCTTCCATATCTAAAAACACTTTCCAGATGGACAAGAACAAGAACAAAATTTTCCAGAAAAATAAAAAATTCCAGTTTCTTTTCCAAAGAACAAACGTAAGTATTCCAGAACATTTCTAAACAGTAAATTGAAGACAATTTATGGAACATTTCCATAACAAGCAGAAAAATATTTAATCACTTAGAGCATAAACGATACTTTCAGAACAATTCCAGAAATTAATACAACAAAATGAAAGTATCAGAAACACTTATCCAGGCAGTAAACATATAGAACCATTTCATAACACACCATAAAAGCTTTCCATAAATCACATTTTCAGTTCACCAAACCAAAATGTCAAAACAATTTCAACGTATAAATATGCAACTTTTGCATATATAATTCAAATCAAAATTAAATCAAGCTTATGAATCAAAATTAAATATATTAAAGGTGACTCTGATACCATTGTTAGAAAATAAACTCAAAATTGTATCTAAGCGCAGCGGAATTAATTTAAAAATTTTCCACAGAATCAACTTTAACAAAATTTAATTTGAAACATAAAACAAGAAATTAAAAAAAGTTATACTAATCTATTTCGATTTTATGTTGTAATTTTCCTTTCACCTTGAATCCGTCAATCCATGAGCTGTTCAATTGTTAGACTTCTAATGGTATCCTCATATCTATTCAAAGAAAACTCAAATCTAATTTGAGAGGAAAAAATGTAAGAAGTGCTAGCTCCAAATTTTCTAATTTTTCATTTTTTATGAAAAAAATCATATTTTTCATGTCCTTGAATTTTTCCAAAAATTACAACTAAAGGCAAACTTTAGTGATAATTATGAATTAGTTCTTATAAGGTCAAATATCACATATTGATCTTTAAAGTTTCCAAAACTTCTTAATTAAGTCCAACTTAATTGAAATTTCACTTTCTCCTTTATAGACCTTTTATGTGTGACTCATTAGGTTCTTAATATGTTGGCCATGATTATAAATTATAATTATAATTCACAATTAAAATTAGATAAATTAAATCTCCTTTTAATTTATCTTTAATTCCCTAATTAAACAATTTATAATTATATATCATGATTGATGTGTAGCAACATGTCATGACTACCCAAATATTAAGAATGTCAAAGTGGTTTGACTTAACCTGTCTATGTATGACTATTATGTATAAATTAATCATTTCGTCTTCTAATGTTCCAATTAGAATTAGAGTATGAAATTTGTGTCTACTCTAAATAATCCAATCATGTTTGTTCCTGCTAATTAGTAAATGATTTATAATTGATATTTGAAAATAACTTTTCCAAATTTCAATTTACTTTAGCCAGAGATTTCCAAAATCATTACTAATCAAGAACAGCAGAATATTCTCCCTAATTACTTTAGGACAATAAATTCTTTATTGATTTACTTAACTATCTTTGTATAGTTCATACTATATCTAATAACTACCGAATTGAACTACTCCAAGAGTAGAATATAATTAGTATCAAAACATAGTAACTCCTACATGAGATAACTTTGGTAATATTAAGTCTAAGGATCAATTATACAACCATCATAATGAGATAATCCACAGATACATAGCAATGTTCCATTCGAAATTTTCATAATCGGGTTAGTTCAATGAACTTATTCTTTAATAAGCACCCGCATGTTTATTTAAATGCCTTCACACTTTAATCTATGAGATCGATTACTTTCTTCATAAGAAAGAAACAAACATGTGCTAGTCTAACCATTTCATCAATACTCCATCTTGATGAAACTATAATTAGAAACATTTTAGGAATAATATAAAATGCAATTTGATTCTCATAATTATAATCGCATTATTATTTCTAATTGTATAACAACTATTCCAGGGATTTTATCTTTATGATTAATAATTAAATAATTAACAAATACATAAAGATAAAGAATGCCTTTTTATTGAGTAAAAATAATGTCATACAAATAAAATTTCAACCAAAAAATTGGCTACAACAGCATAAACCAACAATGTTATCATTCGTTAGGCTACTAACTAAAATTTCGAGAAAACCATTGCTTTTTAAGGTTATAACAAATCTATCAATTAAGAGCTACAATAGTGCTCAATGAAGCATCATAACTATGTTTTTTCATCACATTTGGTTGTAACTACTATAAAATCTCCATTTGAAGGAATAATTAAAAAACTAAACCGATTCGATCAATTTGATCGTAATAACTTTGAACCGTTCAATTTTTTAGTTTGATTTTCAAATTTTCAGTTCGATTTATTTTAATAATTTTTGTTGTTAAAAACTAATCAATATTTTATTAATTAATCGGTCAATTTTTGTATATTAATAAGTTCTTATAAACTAAAATAAATTGATTAATTTTAATTTAACAATATCTTTTTTCAGTTAAACTTCAAAATTTTTGACGGGTAAAGATAATCTATTTTAATCATATTTCAAATTCTTTAATTTTATTCAATCTTTAGTTGGTTTTATGGCGATTAAATTTTAACTGAACCTTTTAAACCTTAATCTCCTGTCTTATCAGTTTAATTTTCAGTTCGATTTTTAAAATATTGGTTATAAGTTACAATATCTAATTAAGATTAAAAATAATATTTTTATATTAGCAATATTAAGTTTTATAATTTGTCAAAATGCATGAAACAGATTGAAATTAAAGAAATCCGAGAGCAAAAAACAGTTAATCTTATACATATTTGTCTAAGTGAGATGAATAAGACAAATTTTTTCCTCAGTTGTGAAAAAGGAAAAAGGTTTGACAAGTAGGGAGAGTGATCATTACACCACAGAAACGGAATATGTAGTTCATGCTGTGTCTTGATGATTTCTGGTAAGCGCACAGTTCTTCCACTCAATTAGGAATATACGTAGTTTCAGGATGCCATTTTCCTTTGCCAAATTGTTTTTTTTTTCTCGAATGTCTTTCCTTTTACATAAAAAATATATATAATGTATAGAAATCTTTAGCACACCTATTTATCATAATCAACATATATTAAAGATAATTTCATACCAACATATTGAATATATAATAATTAGTTCTCAAATATTACATCATTTGATAAAACCAAAAATATAGATACATTATTTTTCAGTTTAACAATTTATTACTAATATTTCTTTGAAGTCTAAAGAGTGCTTCGGTAATTATGAATGGGTAAGGAATAAAAAAAGATAACTGGTAATATATTATGATTAGATGAACAATATTTTTATATCCCTTTTTGGAGTAATACTCTATACTCAATATAGATACATTATTTTTCATTTTAACAATTTATTACTAATATTTCTTTGAAGTCTAAAGAGTGCTTCGTTAATTATGAATGGGTACGGAATAAAAAAAGATAACTGTTAATATATTATGATTAGATGAACAATATTTTTATATTCCTTTTTGGAGTAATACTCTATACTCTTACTTCCATTCTTTATTATATTCATTATAATTCTTATTACCATTTCTTCAAGTGAACCAAGCAGACCGTAAATTCTAATTAAAAGAACCATATAACCTTATTCATCATAAATTACGTAAATACAATTTTTTAGTGAGCCAAACAAGAATTTATGGGAAAAGAAAATACAAAAATATCAAAATTCAGCCTTAAACATTAATCATAAGTTTAAACTTGATCATTTAAATATGAAGATGATAAAATTAATACTTAATAGTCCAAATTTTTAAAATTTTGTGAAAACATATTTTTATATCAAGTGTTGTATGTTAAAAAGATGCACATAATTGAATTATACGCATTTCATGAAAAATATGAGCAATTACATTTAAATGCATTTCAAAAGAAGCAAGCAAGCATTAATAGACCAAAATTACAGTTGAAAGACTTGATTTAACTTTTAGAGCAGAAGGAAATGAAAATGTGATAATTAAGCTAAAAGTGCTGCACAATTTAGACAATCTAACATAAAAACTACATTCAATTAGAGTCTCCCTAATTAAAATGCATTTAAGAGTTCTAATAATATACAGATTTATTCTTTATCAGAGGAATCTAGGCGTCATTGATTATGCCAATAAGAAGGTGACACGTGACTATCCGTTTTAAGGTAAGTGACGACATTCTGCTATTTCTGAAGACAACTAGAAAGTATTACCCAAACAAAATCCATCTATTAAAGTTTTGCACGCAAATTAGTAATGACCACTCTCCAGAACAGGCGCGTTAGGATATCTATCCAAACATTATCCCGCACGTGGACAATGCAACTCCGTGTGAGGCACGAACTTGGCGTGTGCGTGGAGATGACGATGCCAAGAATAAAGAACAGTAAAATCAATAAATTAGAAAAGGTTTACATGAAACAAGAAAGAACAAGCCAACCCTAAACTTCATTTTCTCCATCTCTACTGGTCTCTTCAGATTGAAAGCAACAAAGAAGAGAACTTTGAGGGTTAAAGGATCAGAGAGGTTAGAGAAGCGAAGTAGTAGGAAAATTAAACCCCTAACTTACTTATTCCTAGCTTTCCCTCTCTAGAAACTTACGTCGCCTTTTCACCTTCTCCATATACAATTTCTCTCTTTCTAGGGTTTCTTCTTCTAAATATTGAAGTTTCTCTAGTTTTTCACATTTTTGGTGAGCTTTGAGCCTCACCCATTAAAGCAAGATCAACCCTTTGCCCAAGAGAAGACAAAGAAGTGCACAAACTAAAGGTTGAAGGGAATAAAAAGAAGTTATTTGCTTAAGAGATTGGTTATAGTAGCCTATATAAATATAGATAAAAGTTTATATCGAAATAAAAAGAGGTGAGGTAAGGGTATAGATTTGTTTCCTTTTTAATAATTTAGTTGTTTTTTAGGTTTTAAGAATATGGGAAGAGGTAGAGTTGAGCTGAAGAGGATAGAGAACAAAATAAACAGGCAGGTGACATTTGCAAAGAGGAGAAATGGGTTGTTGAAAAAAGCTTACGAGCTGTCTGTGCTCTGCGATGCTGAGGTTGCTCTCATCATCTTCTCCAATCGTGGGAAGCTCTATGAGTTCTGCAGCACCTCAAAGTATGATCCTTTTCATCTCTCTCTCTCTCTCTCTCTTCATATCTATGTATGGCAACATATATATTTATCGTGAACTTAAACCTTTTGCAAAATTTTGTGAGATCTGTTTGTTTGCTCTCGTTTTTTTAATTAGTTCATGGATTTCAGCTTTTTTTTTTAATTGTCAGTACTTGTGTTCTTTAAACATTTCTTAGCTGCTTTTTTTGTTTCTGGACAAATTTTAAAATAATTTCTTCGTGCCCGATTGGGTGATGATTAACGTTTTCAAGCTTGATGGGATGATAAGACTTTACTGAGTTTCATCAATTTGTAAATTTGCTCGTTCTTGATACGTACTTTGATAGTTCCTCATAGTTTTCTTACTTGCTCTTAATCTTTTTTACCTGTTAATTTCATGTAGTTGTGTTCCAAGAGTTTTAGGTTTTAGTTAGTTCTGATATTAATAATATGCTTACTCTCTCTGTTAGATCCGAACCAAAACGAAAAACCTTTTAGTTTGTTCTCAACCATAGGTTATTCGGTTTGACGATAGATGCATCTATCGATTCTCCGGCAATCCAGCACCGATCATGCTCCAAACACAGAAGCCTCATCTCAGCTCAAACACTTATATCTTTTGTTGATCTTCTCATTCGTATTGTTGGAAAAGAAAAAAAAAGAGAGAATGAAAAGCAAAGAAATAAAAAAGAGTGAAGTACTTGTTGTGACTGATTATGTTTGAGTTTTCAGTTTTTAAAGGTTAAAAGTATAGCAGATAATTGATTTCCTCGGAAATTTGTTTTAACCTCAGTGTAAAATATGGTCTTGTAAAGTGAGAGAAACATGCGAAACCCTGAGAACATGTTTATATCCCATCTGCTGAACTGTGCTAGGTGCAGAAAGTTCTTATCTGCAGCAGCTCTGACTATTTAATTGTTTTCTTTGTTACAAATTTATGATAATGACACTTTAATTAATAACCCAAAAATTTATATTCTAAGCTACAATCTACCTTCTGGAATTTATTGTCTGTTATCATAATTTCTTCCGAGGGGAAATTCTTTTGCTTCTTCGTCTCTTGTTTACGGTTTGGTGTATATTGTTAGCTTGTTAGGGTTACCCAACAAGCTAGGTTATTATAATTTACTTGAATATAGTTGGATTGGTATCGTAAATAACTAAAACCAAACACCTCCCTCTTTTTGAAGCTCACTCTTTCCTGAGTCATTGACAACGTTTTAGATTATACAAAAATATCACAATTTGTGCAAAATAAAAGAAATATTATGTACCATTTTTTTCTAATTGGACCCATTATTTTTCTTGCTCATTTCTAAGTTATTATTTCCCAATTTCATAATAAATATATATTCTTTTGGTTCTTGTAAGTTTGAAGATTATAAAAAGTGAAAATTCAACATAATTAATGCACGAGACTTTGCGTTTTGTGGAAATTTGGGGACTCATAATGTACGCAGCTTTCCTTTTGTATTTTTATAAAGAGACTGTTTCATAACTTGAATTTATGATCTTTTAATTACAAAAGAGTAACTTTACTGATTACTCCAAAGCTCATTCTCAAGTTTGAAGATTATTAATGGTACGTAAACAATCAAATTATTAGAATTTAAATTCTAGATCAGCTAATCTCAAACATAGGTCCTAAAAGAACTTTTTTTTTCTCACTAACTTAGGTATGGTATTCCCCCAAGAGTGAAGAGTGAAGAGTTCAATAATTGTTTACTTTCCTTGGTTAAAATGGTTTATACATGAAAGATTGGGGATAAATACTAATACTTGTATTATCAATTTGTTTATCCAATACAATAAATTTTAGTAACTAATCTTCTACATTAAAATGAAATATGCTCTATAAAAAAATTTTAATTGATGCTATTGCTTTTTTATGTCCTTAATTCAGCATGCTCAAGACTTTGGAGAGGTATCAGAAGTGCAGCTACGGTGCCGTGGAAGTCAATAAACCTGCCAAAGAGCTCGAAGTACGTTAGTTCTGTTACTATATGTCGTCTCCCATATACTGGATTCTTACTCGTTTTTTTTATACACCTTGAAGATCCAATTAAAGGTGTTTTTAGTGAAATTATCCTCATCATAACCTAGAAAGATTCCACGGGAATGAAATATTTCTAGACTATTATATGCGTCGATCTTTGTACCCTTATAAGAAAGTAAAGAAACGTGCTTATCCATGTTTTTATATATTCTAAATATTTAAAGTTCTCAACTCTTTGCTCGTTGGGTTTGTTGGAAATCAGCAACTAGTGGATGAGTTATGTTTTAATACTGCTAGTGGTTTTTGTTGTTGTAACAGAGCAGCTATAGGGAGTACCTAAAACTGAAAACCAGGTATGAAGCCCTGCAGAGAACTCAAAGGTACGTAAGAAATCTGAATAACTAGCTTTTTAGCCTGGTGGCTTACTTGTGATAGTTTATACACATCTACAGTTCTTGGCTTTACTGTGAATCTGTAGATGCATTGTCTCTATCGTATATGATGATTATAATCCACGAACGTTTTAAATTTGTCGGTACGTAGGAACCTCCTTGGGGAGGAGTTGGGACCTCTGAACACCAAGGAGCTTGAACAGCTTGAGCGCCAATTAGAAGGCTCATTGAAGCAAGTTCGGTCCACCAAGGTAACACGTACTTTCTTAATTTTTTGAAAATAAGAAAACAAATCATGTTAATTTTATTTTATGTGATCTACTTCAGAAAGTATATATAAGCCAATATGACATAAATTTCCTTGATCTTCAAACACACCAGGACCGGGTTGATTCACATTACTTCATTAACGGTGTTATATTGAATTATATTATTTGGTACAATGGGTGATCAATTTAGCATGTCTATACTGGATCAATGATTTCAAAGTCTAGATAATCAATAGAGCGAAGGCAGCCAATGCATGCAGAGGGGATGAGAAATGGAGATTGGTGCAAAGACCAGCAAACTAATGTTGTTGTATATGTACAGCTTTTAGTTGCCTTACAGATGTGAACATGATCCATATAGTCCACAACTCGGTTATATCTGTTCTTATTTCTTCTGAATTTGTTGTTATTGTAAATAACAATTTTCTTGCTAATGTGTTTTGATAATGTTAATTTACAACGCTTGGCAGACCCAGTACATGCTCGACCAACTTTCTGATCTTCAAAATAAGGTACGCCTACAACCATTATATGACTCTTTTTTATGTTGCTTCAAGTACTAAATAGCTTTTGTTGAGTACAGGAACAATTGCTGCTGGAAGCTAATAGAGCTTTGACAATTAAGGTAATCCATTAAGCTTACTGCTGAAATGCAGTCCATATCTAGGAGTCTAGGATTGTGTTTGGTTTCTGCACATGTTCCAAGCTTTCCGCATAGACGCTATTATGACACGATCTTTCATTTTTCTTCAAGATTCCATCGTCAAATAGTAGTAGAACCAAGTTTGTTGCTTGATCCTGATAATTCAGCCTGAAATTTCAGAAAACTTAACAGTATCGTCCGACTTTTGATAAATTAGATAAGCATCATCCATTGGGCCTCATGGTGTTCCACGCTCGATTTTAGTTCCTATTGTTTCTGTAATGTAAAAGTAGAAACAAGTTCATTCTAGTTTTCTTTCCTGCAGCTGGATGAAATCAGTGCAAGAAATAGCTTTCAACCATCATGGGATGGTAACGAGCAAAACATGTCATATGGTCACCAGCAAGCTCAGTCTCAAGGGTTATTCCAACCTTTAGAATGCAATCCCACTTTGCAGATAGGGTAAAGTTCAAACTTCCAAGACCCTGAAATCTTTGAATCGTCTTTTGATTGATTCATTTGTCTTCTTGCTTGTTCCTAATTAACACAGGTACAACACCTCATGTTCAGACCAGATGACCAGCACAACTCATGCACAGCAAGTTAACGGTTTCATTCCTGGATGGATGCTTTGAGTTTAATCTGCCTAAATTTGCCTTCTTGCTCATAAAAACACCCCTACTATAATATAGCTTCTTGGTGCTGGCAATATGTAAATGACATTATAAGAAAATATGTTGTGGTATGAACATAAAATGCTTCTCTCTCCTGAACCTCAAGGGGCTCTTCTGCCCTTAGTTGGACGGGAAGGCATGTAATTCCATAAAGTGTTTTGCATAAACTCAGACTGTTACTTAAGCTTCTGCTTCACTTTTATCTAACATTATCATACTTGCTTCGAATTTTACCTGAAGTATATTATTTCTTTAATCTCTATTGTCATGTTGCAGTTCAAGTTTCTGCATGTCACACCTATGTGGTCGTCTATGCCCTCCCCCTTGTAATTTTTAATATCACTTTGATTAAACCAAAATTCCATCTTGGATTCTACTGAAAATTAAAAAGAAAAGCCAATTTTTTTAGCAGTAAAAAAGGGGGAAATAGAACTGAAATTTTCAGAAAATATGAACCAACGTAATCCTAGGACGGTTAGCCTTGTTGGCCGCCATTTTCAATAATGAAAAGAAATTGTCGCACCCCTAATTCCTAATTCCAAAATGAGGTTGGGCAAGTTATGGAATTTTGAGTGCATCATTTCTTTCAATATTTTGGGTAAGCAGAAACTCGCAACAACTCAAAGTCAGCCATCTCCTGGATTTTGCTTACCCAAAAGGAACTACTGGGAGGTAACCTTGCTAATAGCGGTTGGGGTAATTAGGGGACAGCTTGGGACCATCACACACCCATTATCTTCCACTTAAGAAAAGTTTCTATTTATTTTCTTGTTCCCCCCAAACTAGAAAACTTAGCAACAGCCCCAAATGTCAATTGGACTACGCTTTGTTAGTAGTCCGCAATGAATGGAGACAAAGTTGCTACAAGTACAGCGCGAGAAGAGAGCCGAGGAAAAACTGGTCGTCAGTTCGGTCTTACAAGCCTGAAAGTGAATGCTATTAAGGCCCCAACTCTCTCAGATTAGGCTCATCTGTTGAGGCCTTTTATTTCTTGTGATCGAAATAAATCCCTTATTATGTTTGTTTGAATAATAAATTTGGGAAGGAAGCATTTTGTTGAGTTCAACTATAGATTTCCTTTACTTTATTTCTCTCTAAGTTTTATACGAAGCAAACTTTTCCTATCACTTACCTTTCTCCCTTCTCTTGCTCATCACGATATTATAAAATTCTCTACGTACTTTAAAAGAAGATTCAAATAATTATAAAATTCTCTACGTACTTGAAAAGAATTCATATTACCGGTGGGTAGTGGAGGAAGCAATGAGAGATTGTCATAAATAAATAGCCAAACTTTTAATTTTCTACTATCAATGCATCCAGCAAAATTTTAATCTAAATATCCAATAACTTTTAATGGATTAGATCTTCTGTACATGAGCATATAGTCATTTATTCCTTAAAGATATCATAAGACTTTCTTTGTAACCTTCTAATGGTCTATAACACAATTATTTTGATATTTGCCTAGCATCCTAATCACGAAGCTGATATCGAGTCTCGTGTATGTTTGCAAATACATCATATTGCTAACAATAGAAGCATATATATTAGATTTCATTTGTTTATGCTTCACATCATTCTTTAGATATTGCGTGAGACTAAATTTATCATTTTTTATTTCAAATAAATCCTTGTTGAACATTTGTTCATATTAAATCTCTTAAGAATTCTTTTGATTTATTCTTTTTGAGACAATCCTACCCGTCCTTATGATTTATCTTAGAATATTGAAATTCCTATCACATAAGATGTCTTTCTTACATCTTTCATATCAAAGTTCTTAGAGAGAAAATCTTTGGTCTTATACAATATGGCCAAATCATTAGTAGTAAGTAAAATTATTATCAACATATAGAACTAAAAATATAAAATTACTTCTAGTGATCTTTTAGTAGATATAATGATCAACAATATTTTCTTAAAAATCAAAAGATATCATGATATCATTAAGCTTAACATACCATTTTTGGGAAGCTTGTTTAAGTCTATATGTTGATTTCTTAAGTTTATACCCTATATGACCTTTCCTTCTATAGAAAAAACTTTAAGGTTAATCCATATAAACTTCCTCATCGAAATCACCATTTAGAAAAGGCAATTTTTACAACGATTTCATGTGATTCTAAATCAAATTGAGTCAGTAATGCCATAATTATTCTTGATGATTCTTTTTTTTAGATAGGTAAAAAATTCCCTTTATAATCAATATCATCCTTTTAAGTATAACCTTTGACAACAAGTTTAACTTTATATTGTTTAATATTACCATTCGAGTCACGTTTGATTTTAAACTTCCATTTGCATCCAACTAGTTTAAAGCTTTCTGGTAAACAACAGTCTTAAATATTGTTTTATTCCATTGAATTTAACTCATTTTTTATAGCATCAATCCATTTATCAAACTTATCACTTTCTATGGTTTTTTGAAAACGAAACATGATCTTTATTAATGCCATAATCAAATTCTAACTCTTACAAATAAACCCTATAGTTATTTGAAATAATTGATCTCCTTATTTTTACAGTTTTATTCAAAGTTATTCCATGTGGTTCATTTATTTCAATTTCTTGTAAGTTAGTTTCTTTATGAGGTGTTTCATAATATGTCCAGGATCATTTTATTCTTCCAATACCAGGATTGTATTTGGTATAGATGTGGATACTGCAACATTTATAGGTAATGAAATATACCCTTATTTGACTAATTTCACCATTTTTAAAACAAATCTTGGACTATGGTTTGGACAATAAAACCTGTATCTTTTAGATTTCTCTGGGTACCTAATAAAGTAACCATTAATTGTTCGAGAATCTAATTTCCTTTCATATAGATTATAAACTCATTCTTCTCCTGAACATGTTGGACCCCAAATTTTTTTCAAAATTTATTCTAATAAATGAGCAAGCATGAACTGAAAATTTGAATTCTTGGATTAGAAAATTTTTTGGAGTTAGTATATATGTTTGCATGTATTAAATGGAAATGTTAAAATAAAGTAAGGAGTTAGTAGGAATCAAATTAAATGTGGATAGGTAAGTTTGGAAGATTAAAAGTTTGTCTTAAAGAAATATGGAGAGAAGAGAAGAGAGTCGTGCTTAGTAAGAAAGAAAAATAGAGAAAGTCGTAGAAGAAACTAAAAGAAGAGAAGGAGAAACCGAAGCATAGAAAGAAGAAGGAAAGAAAGAAAAAGGAGGAAGAAGAAGAAAGAAAACGGGGTTCAGCTAAATTTTTTTAGGTATTTCCTATCTTTTCTTCTTGCTTTAGTAGAAGAAGAAACTAGTGAAAGTAGGTTTTATGTTAAAAATGAAGAGAGAAAGAAAAGAGCCAAGAAATTCATTTTCTTAGATCTTTATGGATCTCTAACTATATCTTAGTTCTTCTAGCCTAAATAAAGCTTATTTTTGGATAGTAGAATTTTAAGGAAGTTCTATTCGTATATGTTGTTTGAATGAAAAATATGTTCGTTTGAAGGGAATAAAAAATATCGAAGGCGAGAGCAAGAAGATGAACAAACTTAAGTTTGAAGTAACAAGTAAATAAGTGGGTAATACGTTTATAGTTGTTATGTTGATGAGCTGAATTATTTACTCGTATGTGTACTTAAATGCTTACCTTTTTGTCATTGTGAATGTGGGAAAAATATTCTGTGAATTTAATATCATGTTTACTTTGCAAGAATTCTGCTGCTTTGATGTTAATGAAAAATAGAAAATTTAAGAAGCATGAAAATATGAATATGATATGAAATATGTAAGCATCGGAAATTTGTTTATGTGGGCAAGAGAGATACCATTTCATTTATCACGTGCACGTTGACTTATAACCTTCTCCCGGTTGCCCGCTTGTGACATATGAGCTCTGAAAAATGAACTCATTTTATTCATGGTGTAAATTTTAGTTTCGCCATTTCGTTCTACGAGATTCTCTCGAGCCATTATATGTGAACATTTTGCTTTAATTTGTTAAACACACTATATGACTGAAGGCTATGTTTTGATAATTAAAAAATACATGATTTGATTTGAGTAATAATATGTTATCTATGAGCTTGAACTGTGAATAATTCGATTGTATATTTTTATGTGATATAAATTTATGTATATATTTGGTTGTGTGTGTGGTTCATCGCTAATGGCTATAATCATATTAGCCACTAAGCTTCGCAGCTTACCCCACTATCTTCCTCTCTTCAAGTGAAGAACAAGCATATCATTATACCTTGCAACTTCGGCAGACTCCAAGAATTATTATTATCTTTTGTGACTAAGTTAGTTTGAATACCTTAGGCAGCCTTGCAATCACGCATACAGTGTTGTATTTTTTTGGGATTATGCCACTATGCTGATATGTAATTGAAGTTGTATAAACTCTGCAATAACTGAGAGATGAAACCCTGTCTTATTGAGAAATGAAGGAAAGAAGGGTTGAAGAACTTATCTTTTAAATATATGTAGAAATTTCTTCTCTATTAAGTGTCATTTGTGATTGGGAATAAAATTGTTAGTTGCTTAATGGATTTCGGATAAATATTCTTAAGCAAATGGTTAATTTGAGAGTTATGTATGTATAGTCTATGATTGTTGGATTCGGTTCTTGTGATATTAGTAGCATTTTCTTTTGACAGTAGAAGGAAAGAGGGGATAAAAATGTGTTCTGAATCTTCAATGAATAAACTGTACTGATCTAGACAGAATTAGACAGAGATGTCTTCATGGAAGTTGTAGCTGTTTCTTTTAAGTTTCCAACGACATAAAGTTTATAATTTTTGAACTTCAGGATTGAAAGTATGATGATTTGAAATTGGTGTGTGCACGATCGTGACAACCCCTTTATTTGGAGAAGGTCACGATCGTGCACATGCAACTCTTAGTTTCTTTATCCGTGCATTTTCTAATGCACGACCATGAGAAATGCACGGCCTTGCATTCTCAAATGCACGCTCGTGCATTTTTAGGGCAAACCTTACATTATTTTATTTTATTTTATTTGTTTGTTTGTTTATTTGTTTTTACTCCCACCAAGAATTTAATTCTTTTTATCTTGATGTTAATT
>JANQBM010000008.1:14957503-14978111 GCA_025594535.1 Erythroxylum domingense
TCAAGAGGATTTTATCATATTTGATCATTGTTTTAATCTTCGATTTCTTATTCCCAAAAATCCAAAAATATTTTTTTACACACTTTCCTTTCAAGTAGTTTAATTTTGTTAGTTCTCAAAAGAACCAAAAACCCCTTCCTAACCAATATAGTTGCATTTCATGACCTTTAGGTTAGCTTAGACGCATTGCATTAGGTTCCAATTAAGTGAGACGACCCAAGGTTGCATTCTATATTGCAATCCTTAGAATTCAATTTTTTATTCGACCTCTAAGGGTAAAACTGAAAGACAAAGTGGATCACCCTCTTTTTACTTATTGATTTCTGCGGTGGCTCCACACTTTTCTCCAACCTTCGGTTATTTACTGCAGATCCAAACATGTGACTTCTTTTGAAAACTGCGATGAATAAGTACTTATTCCTACCGCATCGCAGATCCAAACGTAGCCTGAATGTCTGAAATGCTTTTGATATGTGATGCCTTAAAATGTGGTAATGCGATCGTCTTAATGTGCCCTCCATATAGAGTATGTTCTTGAATAATTGTCGCTACATTTGGGCATATACTCTATGAGAGTGGTACGTTACAATACATATCAGGTTTATTGTCCTTCCTTTTTGTAGTTGCCATAAAAATCATTTATTGTCATCTATTAATCAACTTTAAATTTTTAGATTTTTTAACGCATGGTTCTCTTAGCTGTTACATCAACCATCTACTTTATTGCATAGTTTAGACCATTGTATAATGTCTAAAAATAGAACCAAGTAGATAAGCTTATAGAAAAATCTCCTCAACATTTCCTTATATCTCTTCTAAGTCTTAAGAAGTTTTTTATTGCCATGCTATAAATATGATGAGATATTATTTATTAGCCATATATAGTCCCAAATGACTCTATGCTTGCCCTCTATATCTATAGGTTAGCCAAACCTGTATTAACACAACATCAAGGATATAAACAAATAGGCATATTTATTCCTTCAAAAAAAAACAAATAGGCATATTTAAAATCAAATAAAAAGACGTATAAAAAGAAAACGACTAAAATAATAGTTCTCAATTCTCTTAAATATCATAATTATTTCTTAACAATGATGCCAAAAAACTTTATGATGGTTTTTTATATAATCCTAATATTCTAATATAAGACTAAAACAAGTGGACTTATCATTATGTACCGGTAAAGTTGGTATTAGGGGTTGACCTTATAAGGGATGGATATAAGTATTTGAGTCTTATCTTCTGACTTTTATCTAATCAATAAAAAATAGAGTTTTGATTAATTGAATTAAAAAATACCAACTACTTATATCACAATTAGAAAATCCCCATAATGATTAAAGAAAATTTAATTTGAATAAATATCCATATTAGAGTTCTCCTTAATTTTATCTTACATCCTTAATTCAACTATATAAATTATATCATTTGAACCAACAAGGTTCCTTGTTGTAATGATATGTCACCTATCGATGTAGAACCTCTTATCCCTATATTGATTAACTAATATATTTATCTAATAAATATTCTTAAAATGAACTATGTTCTTTAAAGCCTAAAAAAATGTAACCCTAATATTGTGAGGATCACACACTCACTCACTCACTCACACACACACACACACACACACACATAATAAGATTGATAAGTGTGAGTTGCATCATGTTTTAGGGCTTATTTTATTATGTATTAATTGTTAATTTGAGTGTTCAGTATGTGTTTTGGTTAGAATTATGTTAGTTTGTATGTTTAAGTGTTTTTATGGGTTAGTATAAGTCTTTAAGCTTAAATATTATGCTTTTGAGGTATCTAGATGTGTTTGTTAGTGTTTCAGGGTCAACATTAAAGAATGGAGAAGTTTGCGAGACTTTCAGGCCAAAACAACAGTCCACCACGATCATAGTATAATAGGCCACGATCGTGATACAAGCACAGGAGCTAGCCCACGATCATGGCCCATATGCCACGATCGTGACAGAGGACTATGCCACGATTGCCACGATTGTGACAAAGAGGGTTAGACGTAGGCCATGATTGTGGCATGCAGGGCCATGATAGTGGCATGCATCGGGAAAGCAGGAAAATAAGAGAAAACGTTAAATTTTGAGATATTTTTCGGAACTTTTTGACCCCGAAAAAACCCTAAGGCTGTTCAAAACACAGAAGGTAGTTAAAAAAACAAGAAGAAAACAAGAGAGGGAGGTTTTGTATCAAACACAATTCAGAATACCTAAAGAGTTTATTGAGAGATTGAGAAAGAGACAAAGGAAGAGAGACGTGAAAAAGAAGTTTACACAAAGTACTTCCTAGAGCAGGAGGTTTCTTGCCGTTATTGCCTTCGTCATTTATTCTGATTCTATTTCTGGTTTAGTTTCAATTTTATGATTGTATAGAATTTAGGATAGCAGTTGATGATAGGATTTTTGAATGTTGAGGATTGCCTAAACTCACCTTTTGGTTATTTTATCTTTGATATTAATGAAATTTGATTGTTGCATTTGTATTGGATTTCTTGTAATTTAATTTATGCACTTGCATAATTAGGTGATAAACTAAGGGGATGAACAGAGTGAAAAATCATTAAATTGGGATAACGAGAGATAGGTAATTTAATAGAACAAGAATTAAATCAAACTGATAAATTTGTGTCAAGAGAGATCTTGCATAAGTTTTCGGTAGTTTTTGGACAATTTTAGATCTAATTTAGATTTTGGATAGATTGTGAATCGAGAGATTGCAATTCTCATAATCTAATTAGGGTTTATAAATTAGGGTTAGTGGTTATAACTCAAGAAAGAATAATTAACCCTAGGATCGTCTAGAACTGGTAATATGGATGAGGAGGGGCCAACAATCCCTACTCCAACACCTATAACCCTGGGTGGAAGAATCACCTTAACTTCTCTTGGACAAATAATGCTGGAGGACAGTTTAGGCCACAAGGACAAGTAAGCTCCCAATAATATAAATCGAGCTTAATGGAATCCAAGTTGGATAGAATTTTAGATAAGCTTGGAACTCTAAATGATACACAAAAGAAGCTGGAAGGCAAATTTGAGTAGCTCACTAAGAACCATGCTTCCTTAATCCATAATTTAAAGGCCCAAGTAAATCAATTATCAAATGCCTTTTCTATGCAAAATTTGGGAAATCTTCCTAGCACTTCAGGAACAAAACCAATGGAGTAACTGAAGGCTATTACACTTCGAAGTGGGAAAGAATTTGAACCACCCACAAGGACAATAGAGGAGCCCATCCATCCTGTTGAGAAAAATCAAGAAAAGGGGAAAGAAGTGGGCATGAGCGAATATCCTCCTTACGTCACTCCTCCACCATATCAACCCAAAATCCCTTTTCCTTAATGATTACAAAAGAAGAAGTTCGATGCACAATTTGTAAAGTTCGTTGAGAAATTAAAGACACTATAGATAAATCTCTCCTTTGTAGAGGCGTTGGAACACATGCCTAAATATGTAGAATTTTTAAAGGACATATTATCAAAGAAGCGTACTTAGGAAGATAATCAGACGGTAGCTCTAATTGACACCTACAGTTCTATAGTCACCAGTAAAATTCCATCTAAATTGAAAGATCAGTGAGTTTCACAATACCATATGTGGTTGGTGAGTTTGAATTTACAAAGTGTTTGTGTGATTTGGGAGCTAACATTAATCTTATGCCTTTGTCAATATTCAGGAAGTTGGGACTGGGTGAAGTCAAACCTACATCAATGTTAATTCAGTTAGCTGATCAATCCATTAAAAGACCATTTGGAATAGTGGAAGATGTTTTGATGCAAGTAAACGAGTTCATTATTTATGTAAATTTTGTGGTTCTATACTTTGAAGAAGGTAAGAACTGCCCACTAACCTAGGTCAATCACTTATGAATACAAGAAAAACCATAATTGACATTAACTAGGGAAAATTAACACTTCGAATAGGTGAAGATCATATTGAATTCAATATGAATAAGGCTTTAAAGAATCCAATAATGAATAGTGCAAGGCATGAAGGTTTAAATTATGGATCAAAATTTATAAGAACAAGTTGAGAGTTGCATCACAGAAGTACAGTCAATGGAGGTAAAGATAGACAATGGATATCAGAACCCTGAATCTAAAGGAGATGATAAGATGGAGGAGTCAGATGTTCAAATACATCAAGATAAATTGGTTTGAACTGAAGCACCTATACCACCATCTATAGAAAAACCACCGATATTAGAGCTTAAACCTTTACCTGCACATCTTAGATATACCTTTCTAGGTGAAGGTCAAACATTACCAATAATAATCTCCAATAAATTGAATGAGAAACAAGAAAGTAAAGTGGTAGAAATTGTTAGGAAGTGAATGAAAGCCATCAGATGGCAGATTACTGACATTTGAGGCATAAGCCTAAATGTTTGCATGCACTGAATAAACTTAGAGGAAGGATGTAGAACGGTGAGGGAGCATCAATGGAGGTTTAATCCTAATACGAAGGAGGTGGTCAAGAAGGAAATCATAAAACTCTTAGATTCAGGGATAATTTATCCCATTTTCAATAGTGAATGGGTCAGCCCAGTATAATTTGTACCTAAGAAGGGTGGAATGATGATAATAGAAAGTGATAGTGGAGAAGTAATTTCAATAAGGACAGTCATAGGATGAAGAGTATGTATAGATTATCGCAAACTCAACTCAATGACTAAGAAAGATCATTTTCCTCTTCCATTCATAGACCAGATGATAGAAAGGGTAGCTGGTCATTCTTTTTATTGCTTCTTGGATAGATATTCAGGATATAATTAGATTTTCATCTACCCTAATGATCAAGAAAAGACAACATTCACTTGCCCCTATGGTACCTTCACGTACAGACAGATGCCTTTCGAATTTTGCAATGCCTCAACTACATTTTAGAGATGTATGATGTCTGTTCGCTGATAAGATAGAAGATATAATAGACGTGTTCATGGGTGATGTTTTAGTTTTTGGAGATTCTTTCAAAATGTTTTTCACTACTTTGGATAGAGTTTTTCAAAGATGTGAAGAGTCACACTTGGTGTTGAATTGGGAGAAATGCCATTTTATGGTGTAAGAGGGGATAGTGCTAGGGTATAAAATCTCACATCAAGGATTCGAAGTTAACAGAGCAAAAACGAAAGTGACAGAGAAACTTCCACCATTAAGCGATGTAAAAGGTGTGCGTGGATTTTTTGGTCATACAGGATTTTACTGTCGATTTATCAAAGACTTTTTGCAAATTGCAAGACCTTTGATAAACCTTTTAGTCAAGGATGTGCCTTTCTTGTTTGATGACAAGTGTATGTCTGCATTTAACACACTAAAGGATGCTTTAATATCAGCACCAATTTTATCACCACTGAATTAGACACTCCCGTTCGAAGTTATGTGTGATGCAAGTAACCAAGCCATAGGTTGCGTATTAGGCTAAAGGAAAGATAAGAAGTTGCATGTGATTTAATATGCCAGTAAGACTCTTGCAGGACCTCAGCTAAATTTCACCACTATAGAAAAGGAACTACTCGCAATAGTGTATGCGTGTGATAAGTTTTGATAATATCTTTTAGGTTCAAAGGTAATCGTATTCACCGATCACGTGGCATTAAAATACCTTTTCAACAAAAAAGATGCAAAACCTAGGCTCATTCGATAGGTGTTACTTTTACAAGATTTTGATATAGAGGTGAGAGATAAAAAAGGAGCAAAAAATGTGGTTACAGACCATTTATCCAGACTTGATGACGGGGAATGCAAGCCAAGCGACGATATTAACAAAAATTTCCCATTGAAACTTTGATACTATTCGAGAGCTTGACTACACCATGGTTTTTTATTATCGTAAATTATGTTGCCAGTGGTAAAATCCCTCAGATTTATCTTACCAACAAATGAATAAATTCTTGCATAATTGTAATGGATATATTTGGGAAGAGTCAATTTTATATAGAGCATGCACTGATAGGTTAATGTGACGATATGTTCCAGAGGAGGAAATGATACATCCTAAAGCAATGTCATGAAGGTCAGTATGATGGGCATTATGGAGCCAACAAAACGACAACTCGAATACTTGAGAGTGGATTTTATTGGACACAGTTGTTTAAGGATGCTCAGACCTTCGGCACAATGTGATCAATTGCAGAGATGAAATGCCTCTATTCAACATTCTAGAAGTGGAAATTTTCGATGTATGGGGCATCGATTTTACGGGTCATTTTTCATCTTCAGTGGGAAATATGTATATTCTAGTCGGAGTTGATTATGTTTCACGTTAGGCTAAAATGGTAGCGTCTCCAACCAATGATAGAAAAGCATTGCAAAAGTTTATTAAATGGTTATTTAACCGATTTGGAGTGCCATATATGATAATAAGTGATGGAGGCACACATTTCTACAACAGATCTTTTGATGCCCTTTTAAAAAGATATGGAGTGCACCACCAAGTTGCTACATCCTATCATCCAAAAACAAGTGGCCAATTGGAAGTTGTCAATTGGGAGCTAAAACGAATTTTAGAAAATATGGTGAACAACTCCAGGAGGGATTGAGCAATAAAACTAGACGATGCCTTATGGGCCTATAGGACAACTTTCAAAACACCAATTGGAACAACTCCTTATAGAATCGTGTATAAGAAAGCTTGTCATTTGCCGGTTAAATTAGAGCATTAAGCATACTGGGCGATTAAAGCATTAAATTTCGATTGGAAACAAGTCGGCAAAAAGAGACTTCTATAACTAGACAAACTTGAAGAGTTTCGTTTTAATGCATACGAAAATGTCAAACTCTACAAGGAAAAGGTAAAGAAATGACATGATGCTCGTCTTAAACAAAAGGAATTTAAAGTAGGAGACGTTGTTCTACTATATAATTCAAGGTTAAGGTTATTTCTAGGAAAGTTAAAATTTAGATGGAGTGGACCATTTACAATCATTCAAATTTTCGATCATGAACCCTCAAACTGGAAAATGCTAATAAGGAGACTTTTAAGGTCAACAGGCATCGTTGTAAGCTATATCTCAGAGGAGCGATTCCTAAGGACAAGGAAGTGATTTCCTTATCTGCGCATAATTAAGATACTTCCACAGATACAAGGTCAAGCTAAAGACGATAAATTAACACGTTTAGAAGTTTGATTGTAATTGTTAGGCGTAGTTAGGTTTGTTTTGAGCTTTCAATAAAATGTTAGTAAGTTGTGTTGACTCTTAGGCCATTCAATTGCCACCTCCATCACTATGAAACTTTGTCTAACCCCCATTTTTTTTCAAATTAGTCTTCATCTTTATTTTTATTTACTGTTTTACTTAAATTTATGTTTCATCTTTTCTTATGTGCTTGTTTGTTTCCTTCTCACATTGAGGACAATATGTTGTTCAAGTATGGGGAGGGTTATGTGTTTTGCTTTGTATATGATTTTGCATATAGTATGATAGTTGTTAGATTGCATTTTGTGAATTGTTTGAATGCGTCAATGGCTTAGTTGGATTGAAATTGATTTAATTTAGTTTATTAGGTTATGAAGAATCATTAGCTCACAAAAATTAGTGAATTGGGGTCTTTGGATAAATATACAGCTTAAGTAGGACTTAGTGTAGGTTTGTGACTTAGTGTAGGTTTGTCACCCTCTAAATTGTCACATTTATAATTTGAGGCCTTTCAACTTAAGTAACTTTACTAGTATTTTTTATGGAAACGAGTAGCTAAAACAATAAGGTAGGCAAATAAAAAAAACTATGTGTTGCTAAATAAATAATTATTATGCTGACCTTCGAGTTATGAATAGAGCTAGTAGCCAGTTGAGAATATGATATAGCTGAGTAACCAGATCGACACGCATCACAAATGTGTGCCTCCATGTCAAAAAGCTATAATGATGTTCCAACTAAGTAGCTTAATAAAAACATGACTTAGTCGAGTAACCGAATCGACATTCATTACCAATGTTTGCCTCCGCGTAGAAAGACTAATTCTATGTTCAATAAATTAAGTAAAAAATGAAAAATTTGTTTTCTAATAAAAAAACCTACCGAACTTATAATAGCTTGACTTTTTATGAAAACGTACTTAAGAGCAATTACAGAGTCTGAATGATCAAAAAATTATTAATGTATGTGTGTAATTGAAAAGGGTAAAAAATTAACACTTGGATCTCGATTAATTTGTATATTTAATTCAAAGTCCCTAAATGCAGATTTTGCATGTTAACGATTTGATATAACTTGAATAATTGTGTTTAAGATTAAATTTATTTTATGAAGTCGAAGCCATTGCCTCATTACTGCATTATGTGTTGTGTGTTTGTTGTTTTGTTTGTTTGAGGACAAGCAAACGTTTAAGTGTGGGATGTTGATAGGTGTGCATCATGTTTTAGGGCTTAGTTTATTATGAATTAGGTGTTAATTTGAGTATTTAGTATGTGTTTAGGATAGAATTATGTTAGTTTGTGTGTTTAAGTGATTTTATGGGTTAGTATAAGTCTTTGAGCTTAAATATTATGTTTTTTAGGTACGTTGATGTGTTTGTTAGTATTTTAGGGTCAACATCAAAGAACGGAAGTTTCAGAGACTTTTGGGCCTAAATAATGGCCCACAATCGTGGAATAATAGGTTATGATCTTAATAAAAACACTGCAAAGACTATTCCACAGCCCACGATCGTGGCTTGATTGCCACGGTCATGACAGAAAGGGTTGGATGAAGGGCCACGATCATGGCATGTAGCAAGAAGATGCATAAACAAGAGAAAACGTCAAGTTTTGAAAGATTTTTCGAATCTTTTCGACCCCGAAAAAACCTAGCGCTACTTAAAACACAAAAGGTATTTAAAGAATAAGAAGAACATAAGAGAGGGAGTTTTTGCAGCAGCCATAATTCAAAATCCCTGGAGAGTTTATCAAGAGATTAAGAAAGAGCCGAAGGAAGAGAGTCATGGAGAAGAAGCCTATGTGAAATACTTCCCAGAACAGGAGGTTTCCCACCGTTGCTGCCTTCGTCATCCATTTCAATTCTACTTCAAGTTTAGTTTCAATTTTATGATTGTATAGAATTTGAGATAACTGTTGATGATAGGATTTTTGAATGTTGAGGATTATCTAAACGCACCTTCGAGTTATTTTATCTTTGATATTAATGAAATTTGATTTTTGCATTTTTATTAGATTTCTTGTGATTTAATCTCTGAACTTGCATAATTCGGTAATAAACTGGGGGGAGGGGGTGAACTAATTGAAAATCATTAAATTGGGCTAAAGAGAGTTAGGTAATTTAATAGAACAAGAATTAAATCAAACTGGTAAATTTGTGTAAAGAGAGATCTTGCATAGGTTTTCGGTAGTTTTTGGATAACTTTAGATCTAATTTAGGTTTTGGATAACTTTAGATCTTGCAATTCCTATAATCTAATTAGGTTTATAAATTAGGGTTAATGGTTATAACTCGAGAGAGAATAATCAACCCTAGAATCGTCTAAAACCGGTAATCCAGTAATACATAATCGGTTAGGTTTTCATTAAAGTCAGATAAAATTTTCCTTTCTCTCAATTGGTAGTTCTTAGGTTAATTATTGATTGGGTGTTGCAACTGTTATTTTGTTTATATTTTCAAATTTGATTTTTGGAATTGATTGCGTTATTAAAATAACTTCCTGCCTTAGTTTTGTTCATTTTGAATTATTGCGAATTGTGTTTAGCCTTAGATTTTAGGATTAGATTAACCCTCCTTATGGAATCGATACCTTAGGTACTACGAGAATGACCTGTGTGTTTGCAAACTATTGAGATTAAATTATTAAAATTTATTCATATTGGAAACCTACGATCAAACATTAATACATATAAATCTCAAACACAAAGATTTTTACTTTTAAAAAATCAAAGAACAAAAAAATATATTGGGATTCCATCTAATTTAGATATAAAAAATCAATAGCTTATAATCATCCTTAGAATAACAAAAATAATAGTTGAAAGGAAAGAAGAACTTATGCTAAGGTATCCTCTGAAAAGTTTTTAATCCTCTAATGATAATCACTTCCCTAAAATTGCTTTTGATTTCTTTCTATTAAAATGAACTCTTAGTTATGCATCTTATTATAAATTTTGTTGAGATAGAATGATAAGTGTTAGTTACACTATGTTTTTAACATGATTTTCAAAATATTTTACTTGTTTTTTTATGATTGCTATAGGATTTGGAACTTAAATTTACCTTGTAATTCATTTTCAGGCCTTGTTTTGACTCTCCAATAAAGACTAAATGAATTAGGGAAATTTAGAGCCAAGTTGAGAAGTTTTATAGTGATCTTGGATGATCACAGTTTAAACATAGACATATGTTTAGTACACGAAACAAACGCAAACCCATGTCTTACCTAGTGTAGCTTATTAGACCATTTTGCTTCTTAGGACAATTTGCCACACGAAGAATACAAATTAAATAAGGATAAGTATAATCCTTAAACTAGGAGGACAAACTCTCCAAATCTATAGATGGAGATGTCTAGATTATTGTGATAAATAATAAATTAACTATTCCTAATGAATTTGATTAGGTTAATTGTGCATTGAAAGGTGATAGTTACTTAATTAGATATATGTATGTACCTTTAGAGATGAGTTACATATCTTATGTTAATTATTATTTCAACCTTAATAAATAATCTTGCTTGATAATTTAAATTCCTCATAAATGAACCTCAAAACCCTAGTGTTTTATTATATTGATTTCTTCCTTTTTTGAAAAAATTAAAATTAATTAATGATAAAAGAGGAATACAAAGTTGAGAGAGTTATAACACTCTCCTATCAACCAAATAACGACAGTGTTCAACTCCTAATAGCTAAACACAGATAAACAAAAGAAAGTGTTCCAAAGTAAAAAAATTTAAAGCTCCACCATTGAGTAAAAGGGGAAAAGAAATCCCCAAAATCCAAATAGCTTCTCTTTTGCATTACCCGATTAGGGTTGGAGAGATCTGGTGATCAACACCATCTTGAGGCACCTAGGAGTGAGTTTTGAGATAGACCAGATTGAGTGTCCTAAGTAGATGAGTTCTAACCTAGCCTTATATCGAAGATGCTCCATCCTATTCTTAGATGAAAAAAAAAGATAAGACAAATCCTTCATAAACCATGTTTCTCTTCTTCATATTTCAAACTAAAATATGTTCGATGTAAGATGATTAAGGCTTTTCTTCTTGTCTCTTTATGTAGCAGTTCATCGATTGAGTGTCCCAAGTAGCATTCCCAGCCTAGCCTTATACCGATGACTCTTCCCCTCTGTCACCTAAATGGTATGTCCCCCTTCTAATGCTTTCCATTATCTATGAGAATATTAGCTTCGAAATCTTCCTGCTACTGTTGGTATGCATATTTCTCTATATTTTCCATAAGATAGCTAGTTGGGATGAGCACTCCTTGATAGAGCTTGAGGAGATTATTTGCTCTTTGACTTTGGCATAAATACACTCCATTACTTGTTGTTGATTTCTACTGGTGTTCTAGAACTTACATAGGTTCCTTTCTGCCTATATTTCCTTAATGCAAATCGCAAAGGAAATTAGGCAGATAATAAAATTAAGATGGGAATTGGACTTCAATATGATAAACCATTACAGTATCCTTGTGAATTGAAGTGTGCTTAGGAACTAAAGACAATTATGTCCTATCCAAGACCAAATGTCCCTAGAGAAGGGGCACTCAAAGAACAAATGGTCCTTATTCTGTTGTCCTAAGTTACACAGGACACAGACCTCAACTGAATTTTGATTGGGTGTTTGATGTATGTAAGTTTTAATTAATAACCCTCGATAATTTGCAAGGGCATGGTTTGTTAGCGTAGTACCTAAAGTGTCGATCCCATGAAGAGGGATAATCTAATCCTAAAGTCTAAGGCTAGAAATAAATCACAAAAATTCAAAATATATGAAACTAGAAATGAGAATTTAATTCAATCAATCAAATTAAGAATCGAATACGAAAATATTAATTATTCAGCAGTTGCAACACACACCCAAGAATCAACCTAAAGAAATTACCAATTGAGAGAAAAGAAACTTTACCTATTCTTAATGCTAACCTAACTGATTGTGAATTATCAGATTGTCAGTTCTAAACGATCTTAGGGTTGATTTCTCTCTCTCGAATTACAACTATTAACCCTAAATTATAAACCTTAATCAGATTATGGAAGTTGCAATCTCTCAATTAACAACCTATCCAAAACCATAATTAGTTCTGAAGTTCTCTAATAAACTATCGAAAACCTATGCAAGATCTCTCTTTTCACAATTAATTCTAGTTCTATTAAATCATCTAACACTGGTTAGCCCAATTTAATCGTTTTTCATCTGATTCAACCTCTCAGTTTATTATCGAATTATGCAATCACATAATTAAACCAAAACAAATCTAATAACCATGTAAAGAATCAAATTTCATTAATTCAAAGATAAAACTCTGAAGGTGAGCTTAAAACATCCTCATCATTCAAGATCCTATCATCAATTATCCAATCCAATTCTATACAATAATAAAACTGAACATAAATATGAAATAAGATCTGAATGGATGGTGGGAGGTAGCGACATCGAGAAACTCGTGATCCAGGAAGTATGTCGAGCTAGCTTATTCTCCTTTTCTCTCTTTCTTCTTCTCTTCCTCAATTTCTCGATGAATTCTCTCTAGGGTTTCTTCAAGGAGGCTAATACAAAAAGCTCCCTCTACCTCTTTGTCTTGTTCTTTAAAAATCCTTTGTCTTTTGACCAGCCATAGGGTTTTTTGGGGGCCCGAAAGGTTTAAAAAATCCCTCAAAACTTGAAATTTTTTAGTGTTTGCACGTCTACCTGACATAGGCCACATTTGAGCCTTCTGTAATGATCATGGCATATAGGCCACAATTGTAGGCCATGCCCTGAGTTTCTTTCACGATCGCGGCATGTTGGCCATGATTATGGGCCAACTCTGGTGCTTCTGTCATGATTGTGGCCTATTGTGCCAAGATCTTGGGTTGTTGTTTCAGCTTGAATGTCTTTGAAACTTCTTTGTTCTACGATGTTGGCTCTGAAACACTAACAAACACATCAACGTACCTCAAAAATATAATATTTAAGCTCAAAGACTTGTACTAAACCATAAAACACTTAAAACATAAATAATTGATAAACTAATACAATTCTAACCTAAACACATACTAAATGATTGAAATAATAGGTAAACACATATTAAACTAAACCTTAAAACATGATGCAATTTACACTTATCAACATCCTACACTTAAACCCTTGCTTGTCCTCAAGCAAACAAAATAACAAACACATAAATATCACAAAGCACACAATGCAGTAATGAGACAATGGCTTCGACTTCATTAAATAAATTTAACTTTAAACACAATCATTTAAGTTATTTCAAATCATTAACATGTAAAATCTACATCTAGGGGCTTTAGATTAAACATACATATTAATCAAAACCCAAATGTCAAGTTACTCACCCTTTTTAATTTTACATATACATTAATAATTCTTTGGTCATTCAAACTCTATAATTACTCCTAAATACATTTTCATGAAAAGTCAAGCTATTTACAAGTTCAGTAGGTTTTACTAGAAAATATTTTTTATTTAATTTTTTGTGGACATGGACCTGGTCTTTTACTCGGAGGCAAACATTGGTGATGAATGTCAATTTAGTTACTCGACTGAGTCATGTTTTTATTAAGCTGCTTGGTTGAAACGTCATTATAGCCTTTTGACATGGAGGCATACATTTGTGATGCATGTCGATCTAGTTACTCAGCTGATCAAATTCTCAACTAGCTACTACCTCTATTCATAACCCAAAGGCCAGTGAAATAGTTAGTTATTTAAAATTAACAAACACATTTTTTTACTACCTACCTTATTGCTTTAGCTACTCATTTTCATGAAAAAATACTAGCAAAGCTACTTTAGTCGAAGAACTAAAATTATGAATGAATGTGACAATTTAGAGGGTGACAAACTAACACTAAATCTTAATTAACTTGTATATTTATCCAAAGAACCCAATTCACTGATTTCACGAGCTGATGACTCTTCATAACCTTATAGACTATGTTCAATATTCAATCAATTTCTATCTATCTAAGCCGTTAACACATTCACACAATCCACAAAATGCAACCTAGCAAACTATCATACAATATACAAAATTCACACTTAAAGAAAAACACATAACCCTCCCCACAATTGAACAATACATTGTCTTTAATATGAGAAGGAGGCAAACAATCACGTATGGAAAAAAGAAGCATAAATTAAAATAAAACAAATAAAAATAAAATAAAGACTAAATTTTTTAAAAAAAGTTAAGAAACAAAGCCTCATGGTTATAGAGGCGGGGAAGGTGTCAGAGGTGGTAGTTGGACACCTTGAGATAGTTGTCTTATCTTATAATTGTTTAAAGAGAGTGAGGGAATTAGTGATCGCCTATCAATGCAAACTACTAAAGTTTTATTGAAAGTTCAAAACAAGTCTCACTAAACCTAACAATTTCAATCAAACTACTAAACGTGCTAATTTATGGTCATTAGCTTGAACTTTCATATATAGAGGCTTCTTAATTATTCGAACAAAAGGAAATCATTTCCTTGTCCTTAGGAATCTCTCCTCTGAGATATAGCTTGCAAAGATGCCCATTGACCTTAAATTTCCTTATTAGTATTTTCCAACTTGAGGGCTTCATGTTCAAAAACTTGAATGACCGTAAAAGGTCCACTCCATCGAGATTTTAACTTTCCTGGAAACAACCTCAACCTTGAATTATATAGTAGAACTACATCTCATACTTTAAATTCCTTTTGTTTAAGATGAGAATCGTGTCATTTCTTTACCTTTTATTTATAGAGTTTCACATTTTTGTATGCATTATAATGAAACTTTAAAATTTAATGCTTTTATCACCTAATACACCCAATGTTCTAATTTGACCAGCAAATGACAAGCTTTTCTATATACAAGCCTATACAGATTTGTTCCGATAGGTGTTTTGAAAGTAGTCCTATAAGCCTATAAGGCATTGTCTATTTTTATTGGCCAATCCTTCCTAGAGTTATGGACCGTCTTTTCCAAAATTCGTTTCAGGTCCCAATTGATAACTTCCACTTAGCCACTTGTCTATGGATGGTAAGGTGTAGCAATATGGTGGTGCACTCCATATCTTTTCAAGAGGGCATCAAAAGATCTGTTGCAGAAATGTGTACCTTCATCACTTATTATTGTACGTGGCACTTCAAACCGATTGAGCTGCATTTGATGAACTTTTACATCGCCTTTCCATCATTGGTTGGAGATGCCACTGCTTCAACCCAACATGAAACATAATCCACCCCTACTAGAACGTAAATGTTTCCCATTGAAGATGGGAAAGGACCCATAAAGTCGATACCCCATACATTAAAGACTTCTACGTTTAAAATGTTAGATAAAGGCATCTTATCTCTTTTGAGATGTTACCTATTCTCTGGCATCGATCACATTGTGCCACAAAAGTTTGAGCATCCTTAAACAATTGTGGTCAATAAAATCCACTCTCGAGTACCTAAGCTGTCGTTTTGCTAGCTCTATAATGTCCAACATATTGATCTTCATGACATTGCTTCAAGATGACTAATGTTTCCGCCTTCAGAACACATCATTGCATTAACCCATCAACGCATGCTTTATATAAAATTGGTTCATCTCATAAATATAGATTACAATCATGTAGGAATCTCTTTCTTTTTTGGTAAGATAAATTAGAAGGAAGTTTACCACTGATAATATAGTTTGCGATATCAGCTAACCATGATGTAGCCAAACCTTCGAGTAGCATCAGGGTTTCATCAGGGAAATTTTCATTAATATCTTCGCTTAGCTTGCATTTCCCTCCTTCTAGTCTGCATAAGCTATCTGTAATCACATTTTTTGCTTCCTTTTTATCTCTCAATTCTATACCAAATTCCTATAAAAGTAACACCTATCGAATAAGTGTTGGTTTTACGTCCTTTTTATTGAAAAGGTATTTTAACACTGCATGATTGGGTACGATTACCCTCAATGCTAAAAGGTTTGTCAAAATTTATCACATGCGTACACTACTCCGAGTAATTCTTTCTCCGTGGGGGTGTAATTAAGCTGAGGTCCTGTAAGGGTCTTGCTGACATAGTAAATCGCATGCAACCTTTTATCTTTCCTTTGGCCCAATACACAACCTATAGCTTGGTTGCTTGCATCGCGCATAACCTCAAATGGAAGTGCTCAGTCTGGTGGTGATAGAATTGGTGCAGATATTAATGCCTCCTTTAGTTGTTGAAGGTAGATATATACTTGTCATCAAACAGAAAAGGCAAACCTTTGACTAACAAATATGTCAAAGGTTTTGCAATTTGTGAGAAATATTTGATAAATTGACGATAAAATCCTGCATAACCTAAGAATCCTCACACACCTGTTACATTACTTGGTGGTGGAAGTTTCTCCATAACTTCTGTTTTTGTGCTATCGATTTCAAATCCTTGGTGTGAGATTTTATATCCTAGCACTATCCCCTCTTGCACCATAAAATAACATTTCTCCCAATTCAGTACTAAGTGTGATTCTTCACATATTTGGAGAACTCTATCCAAATTGGTTAAACATATTTTGAAAGAGTCTCCAAAAATTGAAAAATCATCCATGAACACCTTCATTATATCTTCGATCATGTCAGTGAAGATAGATATCACAAATCTTTGAAATGTAGTAGGGGCATTGCATATTCCGAAAGGTTTTCGTCTTTACGCGAAAGTACCATAAGGGCAAATGAATGTGATCATTTCTTGATCATCAGGTATATAAAGATCTAATTGTATCCTAAATATCCATCTAGGAAGCAATAAAACGAATGACCAACTACCCTTTCTATCATCTAGTCTATGAACGGGAGAGGAAAATGATCTTTCTTAATAACTGAGTTGAGTTTGCGATATTCTATGCACGCTCTCCATCCTGGGGCCGTTCTTATTGAAATTACTTCTCCACTCTAATTTTTTATTGCCATCATTCCACCCTTTTTAGGTACACATTGCATTGCATTGACCCATTCACTATCAGAGATGGGATAAATTATCCTTCCATCTAAGAGTTTAATTATTTCCCTCTTAACCACCTCCTTCATGTTAAGGTTCAGCCTTCGTTGACTCTCCCTCACCGTTTTACATCCTTCCTCGAGGTTTATTCAGTGCATGCAAACATTTGGGGTTATACCTCGATTATCAAAAATCTGACATCCAATGGCTTTCATTCTCTTTCTCCCAATTGCTACCACCTTACCTTCTTGTTTCTCATGCAGTTAATTGGAGATGATTATTGGTAACTTTTGACCTTCACCTAAAAAGGTATATCTGAGATCTATAGGTAAAGGTTTAAGCTCTAATATGGGTGGCTTTTTTGTCGACGGTGGCATGGGTGCTTCAGTTTGAACTAATTTATCTCGATGCGTTTAAACATCCGACTCCTCCATCTCATCATCTCCTTTAGACTCAAGTTTCTCATCTCCATTATTTGTCTTTTTGTCACTAACTGTACTTCTACGATGCAACTTTCAACTTGTTCTTATGAATTTTGATCCATAATTTCAACCTTTATACATGCACTGCTTACTGTTGGGCTCTTCAAAACCTTATTCATATTGAATTCGATCTTATCTTTGCCTATTTAAAGTGTTAATTTCCCTTTGTGAATGTCAATTATGGCTTTCTCTGTATTCATAAACAATCGACCAAGGATCAATAGGCAGTTCTTATCTTCTTCAAAATCAAGAATCACAAAATCTACAGTAATAATGAGCTTGTCCACTTGCATTACAACATATTCCACTATTCCCAACAGTCTTTTAATAGATTGATCAATCAACTGAATCAACATCGATGCTGGCTTGACCTCAACCAACCCCAACTTCTTGAATATTGACAAAGGTATAAGATTAATACTTGCTCCTAAGTTGCACAAGCACTTTATGAATTCAAATTCACGAACCACATAGGGTATTGTGAAACTCCCTGGATCCTTCAATTTAGATGGCATCTGGTTGGTGACTATAGAGCTGTAAGTGCTAGTTAGAGCTACCATCTCATTATCCTCCCAAGTATGCTTCTTTGATAATATGTGTTTAAAAAATTTAGCATATTTAGGCATATGTTCCAAAGCCTCTACAAATGAGAGATTTATCTATAACATCTTTAATTTCTCAACGAATTTTTCTAATTGCACATCCAGCTTCTTCTTTTGTAATTATTGAGGGAAAGGAATCCTGGGTGGATATGGTGGAGGAGTGACATAAGGAGGGTATTTGCTCATATTCACTTCTTTCTCCTTTTCTTGATCTTTCTCAATAGAAGGGACGGGCTCCTATATTTTCTTTGAGGGTATTTCAAGTTCCTTCCCACTTTGAAGTGTAATAGCCTTTAATTGCTCCCTCGATTTTGTTCCCAAATTGCTAGGAAGAATTCCCTTAATTTATTTAGAGAAAGCGTTTGACAATTAGTTTACCTGGACCTCTAGATTGTGGTTTAAAGAGGCATGATTCTTTGTTACTTGTTCAAATCTACCTTCTAAACTCTTTTGTGCATTGTCTAAGGTTCCAAGCTTATCTAAGATTTTATCTAACTTGGATTCCATTTAACTCAGTTCATCTTGTTGGAAGCCTAGATATCCTTGAGGTCTAAATTGTCCTCCAGTATTGTTCGTCCATGAGAAGTTAGGGTGATTCTTCCACCTAAGGTTGTATGTGTTGGATTAGGGATTGTTTCCCTGACCTTGTCCATATTGAGCTTCCATATAATTAACTTGCTTTGGATCATTTTCCTTCATCAAGAAGCAACCCACCATATCATGGTCCATCTGTCCACAGAGTTCAAACTTTAGTTGCACCGCTTTTACTGAAGCTAAGGATGAAGCCTTCATATTATTAAGTTGTCGAGTTAAGTTATCAGCTTTTTCATGTATCTTTTTCATTTGATCAACAACTACAATTCCTTTTTATTCTTAGAAAGTAGTGGTTTGTCTACTTTGCTCGTTTATCTATAGGCAGCTATTACTCGCCATCTCCTCTATCAACTCTTCTGCTTCATCTACCATCTTTCTCATCAATGATCCTCCTAAAGCTATGTCAATTGTGCCTCTCATATATGGGGTTCTTCCATTATAAAATGTTTTCAAGAAGAATTCCTTGGTTAATTTATAGTGTGGGCATTTCCATTGCAAATCCTTGTATCTTTTCTATGCTTCACAAATCAATTCCTTGTCACTTTACTAGAAGTTGGTAATCTCCTTGATATTCTTTGTGGTCTTATTAAGGGGAAAATACTTGTCTAAAAAGGCACGAACCAGTTAATGCCAAGTTATGACATTGACTGGGTTAAGAGAATGGTACCAGCTTTTGCTCTATCTCTTAAGGTAAAAGGGAAGAGCATAATTCTTATCGCATCCTCCGACATTTGATGGTACCAAAAGTTATCACAAATTTCAAGGAAATTCACTATATATGCATTGGGATCTTCGTTTAATAGTCCATAGAATTGCACATTCTGTTGAAGCATGATTAGCAGGTTGGTTTAATTTCGAAAGAGGTTGCTTGTATAGGTGGTCTAGCTATGCCTTAGTTAGTTGCATTGAACCATGGTCTCATAAAATCCATAAGGGTTCTTTGTTGACATCCTTGGTTTGCTCTGTGATCCAAATCTTACTGAAATTCCTCATCCATTGTTGATTTTGTGATTTCTTCTTCTTCACCTTCTTCATGCCAAGCTTTCCTAATTGATCCTTCTAATCGAGTGATATTTAATTCTAAGATTTTAGCTGCGTGACTTGTGCCTATGTAAGAGCACGAATTCAGAAATAGAAAGAACATAAAATAAAAAAACTAACGCCTTAAAATATATAATTAAACTAATCATCTCCCCGAAAATGGTGCCAAAAACTTGATCGGGTTTTTTATGTGTCTAAGTTTTAATTAATAACCCTCGATAATCTACAAATGTATGATTCGTTAGCGTAGTACCTAAAGTGTCATTCCCACAAGGAGGGATAATCTAATCCTAAAATCTAAGGATAAAAATAAATCAAAAAATTCAAAATGTAAGAAACTAAAAACGATAATTTAATTCAATCAATCAAATTAAGAATTGAACATGAAAATATTAATTATTTAGTTGTTGCAGCACATACCTAAGAATTAACTTAAGGAAATTACTAATTGAGAGAAAGGGAAATTTACCTATCCTTAATGCTAACCTAACTGATTATGAATTACCAGATTGTTAGTTCTAGACAATTCTAGGGTTGATGTAACATCCCCTCACCAATTGCTAGTGAACAGTGACATATGCATGCATTCATATATGCACATGCATAGTAGGTAAGTGAATGTTGCACATGAATTGTTTGTACACGCATACATGACTTTTCCCGGTTTTTGGAATGTGATTAAGTGAGTTAATTAGGAAAGTGCTTTAAGTGTTTGAAAATGGTAATTGGAGAGGCTTAATAAGAGTTTTCTAATTTTAGAAAATTATAGGAATTTTCCGGGAATTTTCTGGA
>JANQBM010000008.1:14978211-15013940 GCA_025594535.1 Erythroxylum domingense
AATCGTGGAATAGAAGTGGATAAGGCTAAAACCGAAGTGATAACGAATCTGCCTCCACCAACTTCAGTCAAGGAGATCATAAGTTTTTTTAAGACATGCAGGATTTTATAGGCATTTCATTAAAGATTTTTCTCATATAGCAAAGCCTTTAACTAATTTACTGAGTAATGATGTGTCATTTAATTTTAACCAATCTTGTCTTGATGCTTTTTGCAGGATTAAGCAAGCCTTGACCTTGCCACCTATTCTTCAATCCCCAGATTGGTCCCTCCCCTTTGAAATCATGTTTGATGCTTCAAATTATACTGTGGGAGATTTTTACACCAATGAAGGAACAAGGTGGCCCATGTGATCTATTATGCGAGCAAGACATTGGATGATGCTCAAATCAATTATGCCATAACTGAAAAGGAGTTGCTAGCTGTAGTCTTTGCAGTGGATAAATTCAGGTCATATATCGTGGGCTCGAAAGTGACAGTATACTCAGATCATGCAGCCATTCGCTATCTACTTACAAAAAAGGAGGCTAAACCAAGGCTTATCAAATAGATCCTTCTCCTTCAAGAATTCTATCTCGAGATTCGTGACAAAAAGGGAGATGAGAACTGGGTCACGGATCACCTCTCGAGGCTCACTGCAGATCAAAAGGAACTTTTTCAAGAAGAACCACCAATTAATGACTCCTTCAGTGATGAGCATTTGTTCTGTTGTGCACAGTTTAATTGCATGGGCTGTACAACTACTTCTGCCTGTGCAGATTTATTAGAACTATGTTATTCACTACAAAAAGTTACTGCAGTAACATTACAAGTTCTATGGTATGCTGACTATGTGAATTATCTTGTTTCAGGAGTTTTGCCACCTGAATTTACTTTCCAGCAAAAGAAGAAGAAGTCCTTTTCGGAGCTCAAGCATTATATATGGGAGGAGCCTTTTCTTTTTAAGCATTGTGGTGATGGGGTAATCCGA
This sequence comes from Erythroxylum domingense, assembly GCA_025594535.1. Lineage (NCBI taxonomy): Eukaryota > Viridiplantae > Streptophyta > Magnoliopsida > Malpighiales > Erythroxylaceae > Erythroxylum > Erythroxylum domingense. Next base: position 14,979,181 of record JANQBM010000008.1, read on the forward strand.
AGATGTTTACTAAGTGAAGAAGTAGGAGCTGTCCTGAATCATTGCCATGCATCCCCCTACGGAGGCCATTTCAGTTATGAAAAGACGGCAGCAAAGGTTCTCCAAGTGGGTTTCCATTGGCCTACACTTTTCAAGGATGCAAGCAATTTGGTGCAAGCATGTGACAAATGCCAAAGAGTTGGAAATATTTCTAGGAAACATGAGATGCCTCTTAAAGGAATTTTGGAGGTAGAACTTTTTGACGTTTGGGGGATAGATTTCATGGGGCCACTACTGTGTTCTCTTGGCAACAAATATATTCTTGTAAAGGGTGGACTATGTTTTCAAATAGGTGGAAGTCATCACTGCACCAACTTCTGATGCCAAGGTGGTCATTAGATTCCTCAAGAGAAATATTTTTACCAAATTTGACACTCCTCGGGCAATTATCAGTGATAGGCAAAGTCATTTTATCAACAACTCATTCGTCAACCTTTTGAAGAAATATGAGGTATACCACAAGTTAGCATTGGCCTACCACCCTCAATTTAATGGGCAAGTTGAAATTTCAAATAAAGAGATTAAAGGCATCTTGGAAAAAAAGGTAAACACTTCAAGAAAAGATTGGTCCTTGAGGTTAGGTGATGCTTTCTGGGCCTATAGAATAGTGTACAAGACCCCAATCGGGACTACTCCATTCAGACTTGTGTATGAAAAATCATGCCACCTTTCAGTCGAGCTAGAACACAAAGCATATTGGGCTATTCAGAAGCTTAATTTTGACTTTAAGGCAACTGAAAAAAGGCGTTTGCTTCAGTTGAATGAGTTGGAGGAGCTTCGCTTAGATGCTTATGAGAATGCCCGAATCTACAAAGAAAGAATGAAGAGATAACATGACCAACATATTATCAAAATAGAGTTCAAGGAAGGAGATTTGATCCTGCTATTTAATTCATGACTCAAGCTATTTCTAGGAAAGTTAAAGTTGAGGTGGTCAGGACCATTCAAGATTGTTAAGGTTTATACTCATGGTGCGGTAGAGATTGAAGATCCCAAAACTGGAGTATTTAAGGTTAATGGGCAGAGGTTAATCCCTTATGTAGCTAGATTTTCAATAGAAAAAGGGATCACTCAATCCCTCTCTAACCCTGATCCTTGAGCAAACATTTGGCCAAGTCAAGCTAAGGACTTTGAACTAGCGCTTTTTGGGAGGCAACCCAAGTTTCACACATTAATTTTTTTTATACCCAAAATTAACGTTGCTTTTTGTTTTAATTGTAGGAAACCGGACCTTACAAGCAAATTTTCATGGGAGGAATTACACTTCTGAAGAAAATGATCTAAGCTCATTACGGGGAAGTTCTTTGTGCCTCTTTACTTATGACTTAGCATATTATTGAATTTTGGGGTTGTTTGTGTTTGAATTTGATCTACAATATTTCTAAATTCTGGGCATTATGCATGACCATGCATCACCTTATATATTCTTATAGTCCTCAAGGAAATCACGTTTATAAGCTGATGTTACGGGTGGCCTAAAAATTTTTCCTCCTTGTTTCCACAGTTTTTACTTGAAAAAAAAAGAAAAAAGGAAAAAAAAAGAAAAAGAGATCCCTTATACTTTCCTATTTCTTGAATAATTTTTTCCATTTCATTTGAGTTGTTATTACCCTTTTTTTTTTGTCTAAGCCGAGTTTAAACCCTAACAACACCATTACAACCCTCATAAGACCTTTTGATCCTTAGAGAAGGAGTGTTAAAAATTAGTGGAGATGGGATGGAGAATTTTTGCCTATAGGATTGGTTAATTTGATAATACCTTTAGAGTCTCTTGGGTTGTAAATTGCCTTTGAATTTATTTGGCTTTTCTCTACTATTGTGAGTTGGTTGGTTTCTAATTAGACTTGAATTAGGGAGTGTGTGTTTGAGCGAGCTTTGGTATCCTTGCATTATGAAGGTGGATATGGTTTGATAAGTAGCTAAGGGTAAATTTTAATCGGTGACTATAATTATGAAAATTCCAATTATTGAGTACTCATTAATCTGTTTTTGAACAATTTCCTTAATTTTGCTTAGGGACAAGCAAGAGTTTGAGTTTGGGGGCATTTGTTGAATGCATTTTTCCATTGGAATAAGTGGCATTTTCCTTTAGTTTCTGCATACAATGATTAGGTTTTACACATATTTTACCTGCTAATTTGTTTAGTTTCTTTGAATATGCATTTATAGTGGTTTCTATTTAATTTATAGGAAATACACTTGACTTTAGTTGAAAAGGACCACAGCAACGGTTAAATGAAGGAAGCAGAGTCCAACGCAAAACGACACACATCAGTTGAAAAAGAAATGACAAGAGCATGGAGGTAAGGAAGAGCAAAATGCAGCAGTTGGAACAAGACCAAGCCAAACCAAAATGTCACTCCAATTGAAGAAAACGACGACCAAGCTGGATGACTTAAAAGAAGCAAGGAGCTAGAGAAAGAAAACGTTATCATTGGCATGGAAAGAGACGCAGAAGGCAACAGCTGGAAGCATTGTATGCGTGAGGTTTTATCGTTTTGGGGGCATTGTTTTGAGAGCTCTTGAAGAGGACAGCAAAGGGATGGAAGAAAGCAGACACGCACACACGTAAGGGATGAAATGCACCATTGGGGGAGCACCACCAAAACAAGAACCAAGCACACAGAGCCAGTGACGAGGACCATACATGCAGAGCCAGACGCAGAGAGGGACCCAACGAAGGATTCCAAAACCTATTTGTTTTTATATCTGGTTTTTCCCTCTCTATGTTGTTTGCTGACTCTGATTTATGTGGTTTTTATCCTACCATGAGTGAGTAACTTCTTCAAAGCTTCAAGGTTGGGATTGAAGTTTTTAGCTAGTTTTTGTGGATTAAATCTCGGTTTGATTTATGAGTATGGATTTCTTGGTTTTGTTTTCTCTGTTTTGAGATTAACCTTGCTTGTATTATGCTTAGCCAGCCATTACTTGACATAAGTTGTTAATTGAAGAACCAATAGGTGAAAATTGATAACGGTACTCCAAAACAGGGGACTTATAAATTTCATATTTAGATATAGACTGAATTTATGAGAGGAAACCTAGTTAGCAAAGGTTATGCTTGATTGCTAGGCTGCAATAGTAGATTAGGATTATGCGTAATACTCTTTTGATACCTTGAAAAATGATCTAAGAAACTCTAGGCTTAACCTCCTATCAACCAAAATTTGCCTCATAAATTGATCCAGGTAACGTCCATAGAAAACGCTAAAAGTGGAACCCTCCTTGAAGCTCACCACATTCCATTCGAATTAATCCCTAGAGATATTCGCACATTTGTTCATCATTGGTTTTATTTATTCTTCATAGTTAAATTTCTTAATTGAAATCCCAAATCTTATATAGTTGATTAGTCCAATTAATTGAATAATCCAAGCTTAGTACTTGTACAATTACTCCCTATGGGACAATATTATTATTGTTCGACTTGAGACTCGTGAACTTGCGGAGATTCATCAGTTCTGAAGTTCTTTAATAAACTATCGAAAACCTATGCAAGATCTCTCTTCACACAAATTATCGATTTGATTCAATGTTTGTTTCTATTAAATCACCTAACTCTCGTTAGTCCAATTTAATCATTTTTCATTCGATTCACCCTCTCAATTTATTATCGAATTATGCAATCATAAAATCAAATTACAACAAATCCAATAAACACATAAACAATCAAAATTTCATTAATTCAAGAATAAAATTTCAAATGTGAGTTTAGAACATCCTCAACATTCTAAATCCTATCATCAACTGTTATTCCAATTCTATATAATAATAAAAATGAAAATAAACAAGAAATACAATGTAAATGGATGATGGGAGGTAGCGACATTAGGAAACCTCCTGATTCAGGAAGTACATCGAGTCAGCTTCTTTTCCTTTTCCCTCTTCCTTCTTCTCTTTCTCTATCTCTCGATGATTCCTGTTTAGGGTTTCTCAAGGTGGTTAATACAAAAGCTCCTATACCTCTTTTTGTTGTTCTTTAAATATCCTCTTGTGTTTTGGTAACCCTAGGTTTTTCTCAAAGTCTGAAAGGTCCAAAAAATTTCTCAAAACTTGGCATTCTTGAGTATTTCCGTGTCTACCCAAGGCAAGCCACAATCGTGGGCCACATCTGAGCCTTCTATCACGATCATAGCATGCAGGCTATAATCGTATGCTAACTCTAGTGCTTCTGTCACGATCATCACATGTCACTATTGTGGATCGTTGATTCTGTTCGAATGTCTCCAAAACTCCTTCGTTCTTCGATGTTGACTCTGAAACACTAGCAAACACATTAAGATAACTAAAAAACATAATATTTAAGCTCAAAGATTTGTATTAACCCATAAACACTTAAAACCTAAATAATTGAATTAACAGTTAAATATTTATCAAACTAAGCCCAAAAATATGATGCAATTTACACTTATCAGTATTTTTTATGAATGTTTTAAAAAATGATATAACATTAAGTAATCATTGGTTATTTATGAGATAAATTTATACTTAATCTATCACTACTAATAAAAAAAAGAAAAATATAAAAGTAAATTGTAAATAGGAAATTTGGTAAAAATGAATAAGGGTCCATTTTTGTCCATATTGTCAAAGGACATATCACATATTTCATTAACATATATTAACAAATAAAAGAAAACTTATAACTAGCTGACGAGAAATTTTCCAACTTTCATATGAAGGGATGGATATAGTAGCAACAAGTAGAGTTGATAACAATTATGGGCACACAACAACCACATTATTGCAATTAGTCCTAACATGTCCCACTAAAATATATAATAAGGTTTCAAATAATGAGTTGAAGAATCTATTTTTTCTTGGGAACTTTTCTTTGTTTATTAACACCACATAATTATTTTCAACACTCCCTTCTTTTTTGGCTTTGCAATCTAGGAATCTATATTCATCTTTTGTAGGATACAAGGTGAAAACTACATCAAAAATAATAATATATTTCAATTTTATGCAGGATTCTTACACAGCTATAAGTGTAGCAACTACATCTCTTTAAGTCCAAGTCTAATTTATATCTTATATGTCTAATTAATAATAAATATGTCAAAATAAAATAAGAAGATATATAACATATATCCAACAATTTTGTTTTGAATATCTATTACACATTCCTAAACAAAGGTGAGCATTAATGTTTTTGGGATTTTTAATCTAGATTTCCTTCAAAAGCATGAATTTTCTTTCTCCATGTACACATAATCAATATTACGAGTTTGTGCTCCTTTATTTACTTATGTTCTACACTATTGAATCCTTCTCACTTTTATCCTACGTAATCTAACGTCCTTTCAAGATGTTGAAAAGGTAAAATTAAAAAAAAAAAGATTATATAAGAGATCTGAATGTTCAATGTGTTATTAAAAAATACTTGGTTACATAAAAAGTTAATTAACCTTTATACAAGCCAACCATCAATCCCTTTGTACTCTTCAATTTCGTATTTTTTGAGGATTTGTCCAAATGGTCCCCGTAGGAAAGGATTTGTAGGTTAATTCAATAACAACGTTACAATCCTAGGGACCTGGCTATGCAATATGGTCCCCGGGTGTTTTTTTTTTTTTTTGAGAGAATAGAGAGGTACTGAGTCTGTACCATAAAATATAAATATTTCACTTAGTACTTTGGGGGACCACAACCACAACTTAGAGATCTGGCTGTCTAGCCCTCCACCATGTAGTATTAATCCCATTTACCTAAACACGGAGCGGACCACTCTGCTTGCGCTTCACACTCCATTGAACTGGCTACTTAAGTTTGGTGCAGATTTCCTTTCAGCCTTCGATGCATAACAATATGAATATGTGCATTTTTTGAGTTTGCCCATGTGTTAAAAGTTACAACTAACTTTGTGTATGAGTATTTTTGATGTAGTTTTTAGCTTCTTTTTTTAATAAAAATAAAACGTTTTTAATTTTTAATGTCAGTATAATTATATTGCTATTATTGATAATAATTATATATTAAATAAAACTTAAAGATAAATTAATTTTTATAAATAAATATATATTTCTTTTAATATTTTATATATCATTTATTAATAAGTTATCAGTAAAAATTATTATAATTGTTAAATAATTAATTTAGTAATTAATTATAAATTAATATTTGAAATAAAAAAAATAGACAAATTTAGTTTTTTTGTTATTTACCAATGATTAAAAAATTCAATTGATTCGTTTTGTTCAATTGTAAAAACTTTGAATCATCTAACTTTTCGATTTGATTTATTTTAACAACTTTTGTTGTTAACAATTGATCAATTTATTAATTAATCGGTCAAATTTTGTAAATTAATAAGTTTTTATATACTAAAATAATTAAATTAAATTTTATTTAACAACCTATTTTTTAATTAACCTTAGAGTAACAGGTAAAGTTGCTCCTTTGTAACCATAAAATCACAGGTTCAAATCACGAAACACAGTCTTTTTATAAGAATACAAATGGAAGGTTGCGTATATTACGTCTCTCCCCAGACTCTCACAAAGTAGGGAGCATTGTGTATTATATACGTTGATTTTTTTATAATTAAAATTTAAATTCTTTAATAGATGAAACAACTTCTTTCAATTATATTTCAAAATTTTTAATTTTTATAATTTAAATTTTATGATGTTTTGATATTGATTTAACCTTTTATCCGGCGTGATTTTTAAAACATTATTATTTATAGGCTAAAATTGTTCCGTTTCTTTTTGTATTGATTTTTCCTTTATTAATCTCACATTTACATTACTGGAGGTATGATATAGGTTAGATATTAGCCAAGGATAGGCCAGAATAAATTGTGAACAGCTCTAAGATCATCACAATTAAGAAAACTATAATTTCGATGATATTGAAATGTTACAAGATCGTAATTTTGACATCTGAAATAAAAAGTTTTGGTATTTGGGAAAAGAAGTAGAGACACGGGCAGATCACTACAGCTCGTAAGATTAGAACTTTCAACGACTTCATCACCAAATGAATATATTCTCGTATCTAAACCAAGATGGTATTTTATGCCTTCACTAGGCTTAGTTCATGTCGAGTTGAATTTAGTAATTTAAGTTATTATTAATATTATAAATAAGATATTATTATTTAATAATAATAACTATTGAAATGATACCAACTGAAAAATAAAACTGTAGCAGTAGTAGAAGCGGAATGGCGCCGTCACAACTCAAACAGTGACTTGAAAGAAAGCGAGGAGAATGAATGACACCTCCAAAAATCTTGGGTCCCACCTTATACTGACAATTATGTACGAAAATGTTTCTTCTCCCAAACATGTGGCTCTAGATGAGACAGTAAACGACCTCTCGGCCTGACCTCCAATCACAACTCGACAACACAAAACTCCAGAGGTGCTCTTGGCTGTATATGCTATCACCTCAAAACCAATGACCAGTGATCCCCCAAACTAGCAAGTCGAGTTGTCAATTCGTAAACTAGTGTAATAAAGCAAGAACAAAAAAAAGAAAAACAACCCCTCATTAACATATAAACTGTTTTCTATTCCTTTCTTTCCCTTTCCCCATATATACACACCGATCCCTTTGCTACGAAAAACACAAAAATTGATAAGTTGACCGTCATAACACCTTACCGTGCCTGAACTATGAACCCTATATTTCCCATCATGTTTTCTTTCCTTTTGCGGGCTTTTCTTACTCTCCTTTAAATGAGTCAGCAAACTTAGCTTCAGGCTTTCTTGAATCAGATCTGAAATTTCTCTATTGGATGTACAACTACACATATATAGAAAGACAAGAAAACTTTAACTGAAAACAAGAACAGAAGTGTTGGAAATGGGGAGAGGTAAGGTTCAGTTGAAGCGGATCGAGAACAAAATTTCCAGGCAAGTGACATTCTCTAAGAGGAGGACAGGTCTGCTAAAGAAAGCCAATGAGATCTCAATTCTTTGTGATGCTAAAGTTGGCTTGATTGTCTTCTCTAGCAAAGGAAAGCTCTTTGAGTACTCCAGTGATTCAAGGTTTTTGCAACTTCACCTGTATTAATTACTGACCTTCTTCTACCTTCATTTTTCTTGCATGTTTTCTGCTTTCTTGAAGAGTTAATAGGTATCTATGAACTAATTTATTTCTCACGTTGGTTATTGACTGCTTTGAATTTACGTGCTCTTGTTTTTCTTCTGTCAAAGACTTTCAACGCCCTGCAAACCATCATCAATACCCCACCCATTGCCTGCAAGTTTCTGCAAGCATTCATGTCTCTTTCCATTACCGTCTCCTTGTAACTTCACTTGTACGCGGATACCCGCAACCAATTAGATTGTTACAACTTTTTCCGTACACAGTTGGATTCATATGCAAACATGCCTCCTTTTGATTAGCAGAATTCTTCTGTTACAGTCAGCGATGCTTGTTTTTGTAGATAACCATCATAACATATAATCACAGGAGTGTTCTCTTCTTTTTATTTTGTTTTAACGCAATTCCTTTTATTTATGTTAGTCAGTCTTTTATTCATATCAGCGCATATATTAATCAGATAACAAGTGGAAGTTTCAACTACTTGGGATTTGCAAGTATTGAGCTTTCTGAACAAGCTCCGGAAGTAATGTTCCCCCTTACTTACATACAAAGGTGCTTTAAGAGTAGCTTATTGTCCCTTTTTTCTGGTCCGGTGATCCTCTTAATTGATTGATAAATCGAAACCTAGAAAAAAAAACTTAGTGTTCAAGGCCTAGCCAAAGGATCTTAGTGCTTTGTGCCATGTTGTTTGTAACCTAGGATTTCGAAATCTATTATTGTTGGTGTACCTAGGTTCTTATGGATCTTCAATGTTAAAAAAGCAATCTCAGGTTGTTATTTAAGATTTCTACAAAGATCTTCCAATAAGGACCTTCTCCATATGTAGGTTTTCGATGTACAGTGTGAATAAATTTCCCTTAATAATTCGTAGCCCATGCCTTTTCAGAATTTATGCTTTACTTCTGAAGAAAAAAATGGTTGTCCTTATGAGTATGCTGCGATGTATATGGCGTACCAATTATCTGCATTTTGTCTGATTTTATGATTCTGTTTGGTGCTTAATTATATTACAGTTCTTATTCAGAAAAATATTAGATAAATTAGGTTGAAAAAGTAATACATAATCTGTGATAACTTAAGCGTTAATTACATGACTGATTTAATCAAACATATAAGATTTGTTTTAAGAAACATTTCAGTTTATATCCGTTTGTAGTTGTGGCTCTGAATGCCTGAAAGGACTATTCATTAATGTCCCGAGAGATTGTTATGCAAAGAGGCATGATGTATAAAAATATAATAAAAGCTCAAAAGTATCCAAAGAACAGAAAAAGGAAGGGAATTGAGAGTTGAGACCATGATCTGTTTATAGCTAACCACTTACTGTCTATATATGCAATGTTGTCCTAGATTCCTGGTTGAATAAAAGAGATAAACAAGCAGAAGTACCTCTAGACTATATTTGCTTTTCCTACAAACAAATAAAAGGAAATGGCAGAGCTTGTTTTTATCAGAAAGATCTCTTCATCTAGAATTTTGACTTCCATTGCTTGTTTCAGTTCAATTAGAATCCGTAAAGTTGCATAGTCTTGACTAAATAACATTATAGTCGAGTGCCAAATAACTTTGTTTTTTTAATTCTGATGTGGTACCAATAACTTTGTTTCAGTTTTCATCATTGCATCTGGTAGTATTGTACGTTAAGTTGTCAATAAACAATGTTCTTACTGTTCCTTACTTTTATATTTTTTTTAGTCCATCATATATAATAGCACGAGTTTACACATTAGTATTTGAAGCTCTGGAACAGGTTTTCATGTTACTGCTTGAGCCTGTACTTAAAGGCTTCAAATGACATTCCTTTTCAAAATGGCCACACAGACACAGTAGTATTTATTTTATAAAGCACAAGATGCTACAATTTGCTTATCATAGAAAAGCTGTAATTTACAGCATGTGATCTTGATGATGAAGGGACTTTAAGCTGACTAGTTTAGTTTAGAAATTCACCAAATTTAGGGCCTTAATATTGATTAAAACGAAAATATTTGAAGAGAATGGATGCATTATGGAAAATTATAAACAGGGTTGAGTTCTAATTAGTGATCATCCATAAACAAGATAGATCTCAAAACTGATAGGACTTCACTACACCAATCAAAATCATCTCATGACACTTTTACAAGGCACTTGATATCACATAGATGATTTAATTTCAGCTAGTTTTAATGATACCGTACACATCATATCTCAAGTTAACTAAGAACACAATAAAAAGGTGAATTAATTGTACTATATAATTTGATTGTACCTACATAAGTTCTCAGCTACACTAGAAACATCTGGATTGTTGTATTTTGTAGTTCAGCTCCTTTTCGCCTAGAAGTTCTTAACTAGATGCCCAAGAAAGTTTAGTTATTGCAACTTCATTTCTAATTACTATGATGCAAACCCTTTCCTTTGTAAGTTTACAAAAAAGAAAATATGGCACTCAATCTTTTTTTACCAGATTTCTTTGAATAAAAAGGAGTTGATGTTGTTTGAAATACTAAACATAAAAAGTATTAAATACACTAATTCCCTTAGTTGTTCTCTTTACTTTAATAATATAATATTTATATAAATTAGTGAAAATTTCTGCTTAATTTAGTGAAAATATTTTCATTTAATAATATAAGCCTTTTATTTAAGAAAATTTTAGTTCTATTTAAAGTATAATTTTTAGTATATTTATGATATCTTCAAAGTGTAAGTTTTTAATTTTACTTTTTATTGTATAATAAATTCAAAGCATAAAAATCTATAATATAATAAATAGGTTTAACAATAATTCTATTTTGAGTGTAAGAGAACTATAGTTCAAAAATAGGTAGTTAAGAGCTGATCGATAATTTTTCGATAAAGTATTAAATCTTTTTTGTTTTTTAGTATGAGATTTGACATTCACTTCTTATATGAGATATTACAATCTTTTGTCCTTAAATATTTTATATCTTCCTTTCTTTTTTGATGTAAAATTATAGTTATTCATTTCTAAACCGCTTTAACTAGAAGCTTACGATTTTATCACTGATATCATTTCTTGTTAATTTTTAATTGATTTTTCCCTACTCAATACTATACTAATAATGGTATATTTTGATATTGTTTGTTTAATCCAATCCAAAAATAGTTATTTAAAAATTGATTAATATTATTTTTACAGACTCTTCTATCTTTTTTTTTTAATATAGGATTTGACGCCCACTTTATATAAAATGCCAAAAATAGTGAAATGCTTCACCTTAAAGTTCTACCGACATATGGATTCTTGTAAAAAATGAGGTTCCACTAAACTAGGCCTTAGTCCAGTGCTTCCTTCAAAAGCTATTGTTACTAAAATACACATTTCTCAAGTATTGCTAAAATTGTGAACTCGAAATAGATATAAAAAAAGAATGAGAATTCAAGATATGTGTATGATAAAAATTGAATAAATTAGATAAAATGGAATGAGAAATTAAAGGATACAGTCAATTTAGCCTAATTTCATATAATTTGACGGGCTATACATACTAAATACTAAGATCTATAGGAATACGTGCTTCAAAGTTTAGATTTTTTTTTATGTAAGGTAAAGATGTAACTTTCTCTATAGTTTACTTTAAAAAAATTCTTGGTTTTTTAACTTTTTAGAATAATTTCTTCTGTTAGACTTTAGTTAAAAAATAATATACAACAAATGCAGTATGAACATCATATATAAACTAATCAAATGTTACTAATATAATAACCCAATTTAACTTTTAAATCTAACCTGGACTAATTAAACTCGATTTAAATTATTAATTTAAAATAATTATAATAAATTATTAATTTAAATCAAGTTTAATTAGCTTAATTCGAGTTTAAGAGATGAGATAGATTGTCATGTAAGCAATATTTGGTTCATTCACGTGTGATATTTATGTTGCATATGTTTTGTCGTTAAATTTTGGCCAAAATCTAAAAGAAGTGGTTTTTATAGAAAATTAAAAATCACAAAGAGTTTATTCGAGAATTTTAAAGATTAAGATTTTTTTTCCAATGTTTCTTAAACTATAGAGTAGTTTCATATCTTTAACTTTTTTTATGAATAATTACCAATTGTATGGATTTTTCTTCATTTAATGGCCATTTGAGCTATGTTCCATCCCTTTCTTCATATTTGCCTCCATCAAATGATGGAGAGGATGGCTTGAAGCCACTCTTCCATCAAACTTTTGTTGCATGTTTTGACTATCGTGGCATTTCTTTTTCAAATCTTAACTTCGTGATTAATGGATAAAAAATGGCTCCTTTTTATTATAGTTGAGCACGTGATAAAAATATATTATTGTTATGTGTTGAATATGTACAATAAGACTTTATTTATAGAGCTATAAGTACATGACCTAAAAAATAATTAAGGAATTAATTACAATTAATTTTCTAAATATTTTATGTAATATTTTGTATTATTGTGAAATCATTCTCTATATTTTAGTTGATTAACACCCCTTCAAACTCCAGATAGTGATAATGAAGCCAATTTGAAGTTGTTAACTAGTTCATTGAATCGAGTTGGCAACTAAACTTTGGTGAATTTGTCAATCGTTTGATCATGAGATGATACGGAGACAAAAGAGATAGTTCCTTACTGAAGATAATGACAAATAAGTAACAACCATTCTTAATATGTTTCATTTATTCATAAAATACTTCATTATAAGTAATTTGAATATAGCGTTACAATTATTTTAATAAATCGTAATGGCTGATGAATATTCAACTCTCATATCTTCTAATATTCAATGTAGCTGCAAGAGTTTAGTAGTGTCAACAAAAGCATGGTATTCAATTGTAGTACTAAAACAAATTACGATTGTTTATTTCTTACTTCTGTATGAAATAAGAGAATCACCAAGAAAGAAACAAAATGTAGTTGTAAAGCACTTAATAGTATGATCTCTAGTCTAATCAACATCAGAGTACGTATGAAGCTCCAAAGAGGAGGATGATGAGAGTTAAATATACGAAGCAGGGTACCTCAAATATATCATAAAATACAAAGCACTATAGTATAATGGATGGTTTGGAAAGTTATCATAAACTGACTCAAAATGTAAATTGTTGAGCTATTTCAAGATGAGTAATTGTAAGGTAGGGTCATCCATTAGTTATTGATACAAGGTAGGGTCATCCAGAGGTTTGCCATCTATTAGTGTGAGATGAACATCACTCTTAGGAGAGATAAAAGCAATTTTATTGTTACTTATATTTGCATGAGATAAGAGATTAATAGTATACTTTGTTTGAAAGAGATAATAGCTTAAATCATCATAAGGACTTTTAATCTGAGGAAATAGGTTAGATGTCCTAGATTTTCATCTTAAAGTGTTGGTTGAGGTTTTAATTTTGTAACACCACCAAGGTCATTAGTAGTAATGGTTATATTATCTATATAGTAATAAGAGCACACAACCTCTATCTATGTGTCAAAATAAGGCATTAGCATGTGGATTAGAAATAAAGCCAAACTATTGAACAATAGAGCTAAATTTGATAAACAATGCTCGAGGGGCTTGTTTGAGACTATAGAAAGCCTTTTTAAAATGACAAACAATATTTTGGTGTTAGATTTAATATAAATCTATAATAAGAACCCAAACTAATCATGTCAGATTATTAAGGAAAAACTTGATTGCAAAAGCATACATGAATCCACAAAATAAAATTGATTGATCAGTTTTTGTGATTCTTTATGAATTTTGGCCTTACAAGAGATACATATAGGTTGTCTGTCTTTTCTAACAATAGGATATTAGAAAAGAAACCTTTATGTCCTCTTTGGGACCATAACTACTTAATTATATGTATAGTGCTTATTCCTAATTTGCCTATTATAAGTTAGGAATACAACCTATACTTAATTAGATGATTTAGGCTAACTAACCTAAAACCTTATTATATCACTTTTAATCTTAGGTCAAATCTTATAATATCCAATGACATAGAATTATATATATATGTAAGTCCATTAAAAATTCCAACAATCTCCCACTTGGACTTCATATACATAATACCTTATAATTTTATGTCATAATAAATCTTATAAGTTCAAAATTTCTATTATTATAAAATCATCTTTAAACTATCTGGTCTATCAATTATATTAATATAGGATTAATGAAATCTTCGTTATAGTTATCGTGATTAAACTCATTATTGGTCGCATAAATCAATATAATTAATGACATGGATTAAATATGCATGTGTAGTACAGAAATTGCAAGTCATATGATCTTAATGTTTATTTATAACTAGTCCTACCTTATTCCTTAATAAAATTAAATCGAACGAAATCAATGTTTAAACTCACAAAATCCTTTATATTATAATGTTTAATCATAAAAATCTATAATACATGTCTATAGCCGTAAGTATCTATAAATAGAAACCATGCTTAAGGACTTATTTGAAGAAACAGAGACCCTTTTTAAAGTGACAAGCAATGTTTAGAGGATGATCATAACCTGAAGATGTTCACATATACACTTTTCTTAAAAAGGTTATCATTGAAAAAGGAATTTTGGGCATCTATTTGAAACAATTTCCATTTCTTAATTCATTCATATTCCGCGACAAAAATTTCTTTCTCTAAGTAATCATTCTAAAAAACTTCTTTGACATTCATATGGTGTACTAGCTAGTTTTTCTGTAAGCAAAAGTTAACAATATTCTTATGGTATCCAATCAAGTAACTAGGATAAAGGTTTCAAAAATTTCATTCCAAACATCTAAACATATCTTTTGACAACTAGTCTTGCTTTGTACTTGTTTATAGAACCATTAAGATTAAATTTGGTTATCTAACCCACTTGATACTAATTGCCCTTTTATATCTAGGCGTATCCACCAACTCTCAAGTTTAGCTTTTCTTAATCATCGTAAGCTTATCTTTCATTACAATTATCCACTTACGGTTTGCTTTATCCTCTTCATACTCTTAGCCAAATTCCATCTATGGAGTGGATAAATTATTCATGATAGAGAAAAGGGAGAAAGATTTGGCTACTTAAATAAGTATAATGCAAAATAAAATAGAAAAATCTTAAAGAAAAAGAAAAACAAATTTATAAACTTAAAAATAAATATTAACTTGAACTTATATTATAAAACTTTTGATAAATATTCAAAGTTGATCTAGTTCTCCAGATTGGTTCTTTTTTAACATCGTTATTCTTCCCTTATAATACTAGTTTCTTATTATCTTCCTAACTCCAGCTATTTAACTCAAGGAATTAGACGTCCCTGCTGTAGTTACTTTGTTGTTTTGTGGAAGATAGATCATATAGGCTTTGAAACTAAGTTATAGCTTATACAAATTCTTGGTTCTGCTTTATTATCAAACTTGTCTCTCTTTATATGTGGATTATAAGAGAAATATAGACAACCAAATATTTTCAAATTTAGCACCCTTGGTTTGTAACCATATCAACTTCAAATGGTGTCTTTTTAACAGTATATTTGTTAATAATTTGTTAAGCAAAAAGATTATTGTATTTTCATCCTTAACCTATAATTTAGTTAATAGCTCTTTATTATATAATATCACTTGGTCATTTCTGTAATCATTTTTCTATCCACATTGCCATTCTGCTGAGGGTTTATAGTGCAGACAATTAGTGCTCAATGCTAGGTTCTTCACAGAAATTAAATCTTATAAAAATACATTCAGTTCCATTATTAGCCTAATCACCTATATTCTGCATTTATTTTGAATTATCACCTAAGATTTAAACTTTTAAAAGATGTTATTAACGTCAAACTTAAACTTCACCAAATAAATCCATCATATTCTTGTATAATCATCGGTGAAAATAATATGATACTTACTTCTATTTAATGATGGTGTTTTATGAGGTTCTCTCTCATTTATGTGTACTAACTGTAGCTTTTATATAGTTTTATAGGCCTTGTTTTGTGAAAAATAAAGACTTACCTATTTCTCGTATTGATAGGCAACACATGTTAGAAGTTCCTTTTCAAATTTAAGTAATCCTTATATTAAATTGTTCTTTTGCATAAAGTGTAAGGCAATATGATGGAAATGCCCCAATCTTTTAAGTCAAAACACCACATTGCTTTTTTGTATATATAATGCATCTTGCTCTACTTCTAGTAAGTTTAAAGCAAAATTTTACCTCTCATTTAAACTTCAAATACCTTATTCTATTAGCATCTTTGATTATGGAACTTTTTTTTCAAATAGAACTTGATAACCTTTCTCTAATAAGGACTAATACTCAAAATATTTTGATCAGTTTTGTAAACTTGAAAGAAGAAGTAATTTTATTATACGTTAAGTATGTACTAAGTAGGGCTTTATATATAGAAAGTTGTTAGCCTAATATAGAATACAATCCCTATATTCAAACTATACATAATTAGGATTATTTATAGAATCATACAATAGACTCATAATCCCTAAAATTAAGGATGTAGTCTATAACACTCCCCCTTGAGTTGGAGCATAGATATTAATCATGCCCAACTTGTTACAAATATAGTTGACACGAACTCCATTCAAAGTTTTTGTGAAATATCTCCAAGTTATTTTCCAATCTTGACATATCCTGTAGAGCTTAAGTTTTGTTGGATCTTTTCTAGAACAAAGTGGCAATCAATCTTTATATAATTAGTTCGCTCATGAAAAATAGGATTAGATGCAATATGTAGAGCAACTTGATTATCACACCAAAGTGTGGCCAGTTTTGAGACTTTAAGGCCAATTTTAGAAAGAAGTTAGTATAGCCATACGATCTCACTCGTGGCTTGTGCCATTGCTCGATATTCAAATTTTGCACTTGATCTAGACACAACATTTTGCTTCTTGCTTTTTCATGAGACTAAATTCCCTCCAACAAACACGCAATATCTAGTTGTGGACTTTCTGTCAACTTTGGAACTGGTCCAATCAGCATCCAAAAAACATTCGATACAAGTGTGCCCATGATTGTTTTATAGTATCCCTAGACTAGGAGCTCCCTTTAGGTAACATAGGATCTGCTCTAGGATAGCCCAGTGATGAATAGTCGAAGATGACATAAATTGACTTACAATGCTAACTAGATACGCAATATCAAAATGAGTCACTGTTAAATAATTTAGTTTTCTAACTAATCTTCTGTATTTCTTGAGATCTTCAAACAAGTCTCCTTCTTTAGAGAGTTGTAGATTCAGAGTCATTGGAGTACTGCATGTCTTAACTCCCAATTTTCCAGTCTCAGTTAGTAAATCTAGAATGTTCTTTCTTTGGGACAGAAAAATTCCTTTCTTGCTCCTTGTCACCTCTACTCCTAGAAAATATTTCAAGGGCCCTAAGTCCTTGGTCTGAAACTGGACGTGAAGAAAAGACTTTAAAGATGAGATGCCTACATGATCACTTCCAATCATAACAATATCATTCACATAGACAGCAAGAAAAATAATTCTAAATGAAGAGTGTCTATAAAAACTAAAGTGATCCGATTTGATCTTATTCATTCCAAATGCTTCAATGGCCTAGCTAAATTTTCCAAACCAAGCATGGGGGCTTTGTTTTAAACCATAAAGAGATTTCCGAAGATGACAAACTTTACCATACTCCCCATAAGCAACAAAACTAGGCAGTTGCTTCATGTAGACTTCATCGTCGAGGTCACCATGGAAAAAAGCATTTTTGATATCAAACTGATGCAGCGGCCAATAATAAGTAGCGGATAAAGAGATGAATAAGTGAATGGATGTCAATTTGGCTACAGGTGAGAATGCATCATAATAATCAATACCATAAGTTTGAGCATAGTCTTTTGCAACAAGCCAAGCTTTGAGCCGGTCTACTGAGCCATCAGAGTTAACTTTGACTGTGAATACCCATTTATAATCAATGGCCTTCTTACCAATAGGTAATGCTATCAATTCCCAGGTACCATTGGCATCTAAAGCATTCATCTCTTCTATCATAGCATCATGCCAACTAGGGTGCGATAAAGCCTGATGGACAGTCTTTAGGATAGTGATAGAATCAAAGGAAGCACTAAAAGAACACGAGGAAGAAGATAAATGATCATAGGAAACAAATGATGAAATAAGGTAGGTGCACTGATGTTTACCTTTGTAAAGAGCAATTGGGAGATCATCAAATGATGGATATTATGGCGAAGAAGAACTGGATATGGGGCGTGTATCAGGATGATCACGTAGTCTAAAGTAGACAAAACAAAGAAGCGGCAGTTGTGTAGGTGTGGCCTTGGTAGTTTGAAAGGTGACTTCGTAATAACCAAATCATCATCAGCCTCTATTCTTGAGACTAAAGAGTGAGGAAAGAAAGGAACCTGTTCTGAAAAGGTAACATTTGCTGAAACAAGATATTTGTTAAGAGTGGGACAATAGCAACGATACCCCTTTTGTTGACGGGTATAGCCAAGAAAAACACATTTTACATACTTGGGGTCTAACTTAGAGATTTGAGAACGTGTGTCCCGAACAAGGCAAGTACTACCAAAAATGCGTGGTGGAATATCAAACAAGGGTTTAGAGGGAAAGAAGACAGTGTAAGGTATCTCACGGTGAAGGACAGAAGAGGGCATATAATTAATTTAAAAACATGCTGTGGAGACTGCATCAGCCCAAAAGGATTTAGGAACTTTTATTTGAAACAATAGTGCTCTTGTAGTTTCAAGAAGATGGCGATTTTTTCTCTCAGCCACTCCATTTTGAGGAGTATCAACGCATAAACATTGGTGGAGAATACCATGTTGGATCATGTAGGACTGAAATGGTGTAGAGAAGTATTCCTTGGCGTTATCACTTCGTAAAGTGCAGATTGAGACATTAAGCTAGTTTTTAATCTCAGCATAAAAGGCAGAAAAATGAGAAAATAATTCAGAATGATTTTTAATGAGATAAAGCCAAGTTACACGAGAGAAATCATCAACAAATGTCACAAAATATTGAAACCTAGTTTTGGACATAATAGGGCATGGGCCCCAAACATCACAGTGCACTAATTCAAACGGGGAACTAGCTCTTTTATTGATTCGAGGAAAAGAATATGGACGATGGTGCTTAGAAAACTGACAGGACTCACAATCTAAAGAAGATACATTATGAAATTGAGGACAAAGTTTCTTCAACAAGAGTAAAGATGGATGTCCTAACCGCAATGGGCTTGAAATGGGATCAATACACTAGGTTAGGTGATGGGTTTAGGTACTGAGGCATCCAGAATATAGACACCAAACAAAAGTCAAGGCAGTGTCTGGACAATACAAGGGAGTGGCGCTTGGGCAAAGTGCGTGGCATGTCAGAGGGGGGGTGCTATGTTGCTGCTGGTGAGGGTGATCAAAGGCCGCTATGCTGAAAGAGATCCAAGAAAAGTACACAAAACCTGTCCACTGGATAGTGAATATGCACACTAGCAAACAAACAAAAAAAAGAAAACTGAAGGAGACCTATTGCTCTGATACCATATAATCTTGAAAGAAGAAGTAATTTTATTATATGTTGAGTATGTACTGAGTAAGGCTATATACAAAAAGTTGCTAACATAATATAGAATACAATCCTTATAATCAAGCTATACATAATTAGGATTATTCCTAGAATCATGCAATAGAATCATATAGACTTGATTATGCAATGTAACACTTTTGAAATTATGTTTAGACATGATATGCCTCTAATTTCTATTGTCCCTTTTCCTTTTGCTTCAATGTATGCTCCATCCTCAATATTGATTATGGAAACAGTAGTTTGTCAAGCTTTTTGAGTAGCTCATAGTTATAAGTGATGTGATTTGCGTAGTAGTTATTTATTAGCCAACTTTCTGCAGAGCTAGTACTGGCAAAATATGATGCCACAAATAGATGCTCCTCTTGTGATAAATTAGCAACAACATCGACTTCTTCTCGTAACTGTTGATTTTTTATGGCTGATTAGTTTTCTTAGAGTGAGGACATGATGGATAGGTTTGAGAGATGTCATTGTTGTTATTATTCTTGATTATACCTAAACTTGATCTGACAACTTGTAATTTTGTTTCTTTTGGTTTTTGCCTCTCCTTTTGTTATCATGGGACTTTGCATAAAAATTCTTGTCGGCGGATTCTTCTTTTATCATAAGCTTCCTTTTATTCTTATACCTGCAGTGCATTTAAAAATTACGTCAAGGTAATACTTGACAAGTTTAGGATTATTTAGTGATAAAAGTGTGGCCTCAAAATTTTCAAGAATTATAATTAGGATTTTTGAACAATTCTTGAACAAAAAAAAGTCAGTACTAAGAAGTCTTACCTTGTTAATTATGTTAAGCAGTTTATCATTATAGTCGTTAATTATTTTTTATTCTTTCATCTTTTGCATTTCAAATTCGATCATATTCATAACTTGCATGCCTCTAAATCTTTCATTTTCTATATACTCTTACTTTAAGAAATCCAAGCTTCTTTTGGTTATCTTCCCCTCTAATTTTCTTGGTTTTCTATCCTTATAATTATTAATTTATGCCATTGTTAGATTATTTGGCATAAGAAATTCATATTCATTTTCAATGACTTCTCAAAAATCGTTAGCATCAAGATAGATTTCCATTTTGATACCCCATACTTAATAATTTGTTCCATCAAATAGTAGAGGTGCCATTGCAATAAAAGAAGCTTCTAAATATGTATTTGCAGGTTCTATGTTTTATACAAGAAAAGTAGTGAGTGCTTAAGAAAAGTGTTTACACTTTCTCAATCTCATAGATCCCTCAGAATTTTGTGACTGATACTGATTGTCTGATGGCTTTAAACCAAAATAGAGTATAAATATTTAACAGAAACAAGCTAATTTATGGACTACAAAAAATCTTCATTTTATTCAATGATAAAACTTAATTTATGCACCAAAATTATAAATCACGATGAGTATAAAATAAAGAATACTATAACAGTCAAATTATAACTATCAAAAACTCACAACAAATTAAAGAGAATGAAATAACAATACTCCTAAAATCAGGTCTACACCATTTCTACTATTAGATCTTTCTAAGCATATTTGCAGCTATATTCAAAAGTTCTTGAAACATTTTATTCAACAATTCTGTATAATATTTCGTCGTTATTATGGAATCAATACAATATATTTTGATTGACTAGCAAAGCGAATGAATCATCTCCGGAGTTCCCATCTAAGGATTTGTTACGTTATGTATCTTGTGGTTCATAATAAGGCTGCTATGGCAACCCCGGCTTAGATCACACTTACTCTCTGGTGTAGTGGTGGTAGTGATTGCTGATTTTTTTGAATCATGCGTGCATCGAGGAAAGTCCTACAAATTAATTGATAA
Organism: Erythroxylum domingense; assembly: GCA_025594535.1. Classification (NCBI taxonomy): domain Eukaryota; kingdom Viridiplantae; phylum Streptophyta; class Magnoliopsida; order Malpighiales; family Erythroxylaceae; genus Erythroxylum; species Erythroxylum domingense. The sequence continues at coordinate 15,000,594 of JANQBM010000008.1, forward strand.
TGTTCATGCAGTAGAGTAATAGTGTGATAACTCGATCGTTAGTTTTAAATCCTTGTGTGGGAGTATGTTGGTTATGTACCCTCCAAGCAGGTGGGGATTGTCTTAGTTTGGATGGTTTGACGTTGAATTGAAGCTGTATAAGATCTAGTTGTAGAAAGGTGTTGGAAGCTGTATTTAAGAGATTCTTTGCTTAGGTGTAGGCCACAATCCTAGTTAAGAGTTATTGTGGCTCGAGAACTTGATGCCCATACACAAGTCCACTCATTTGTGTATTTGAAGATCAAATGCGAGGCACTAATACTTGTTAAATTCTTTATAGTTGATGTTAAATCTCATACTTCGTTAACATCTGAACTTCTCCTTCCGTAACAGCTTGGACAATATTCTAGAAAGTTATGAGAAATATTCACAGGCAGATAAGCAGCTGATTCCAAATGACTTAGGACCACAGGTAACATCTACTTATTTTTGTTTTATTTACATATTGGACTGGTCTTGCAAATCAATTATAACCTTTAACTTTGCCTTTAATGACGCATTGAACTCCAACCCTAAACTTGTGTATGCGGACTCTATTTTGGCTACGTGTTTGTCACAGCTCTTTAGTTATTCTACTTTGCCAAAATTGCATCTTAAAATGCTACGAGTATTCTTGGAAATTGTATCAATTTATATTATTGGTCAGTTTTTCTTTCCCTAGTCAAAATGTTCTGATTTCAGTATACATGTGAAGCATGCGCTAAACATTTCTCATCATCTAGTATCACATCTTTGGGGGTTCTGACTAGGAAAGCTGGACTTGGGAACAACCTAAACTGATGGCTAGAGTTGAAGTCCTACAGAGAAACCTAAGGTGCAATCATGAACGTTAGAACAATTCAAAAAGCATTAGCTTAAGCAAAAACTAAATGTTCTGACGTGTTACATGAATTACTTAGGAACTATGCTGGAGAAGAATTAGATCCCATGAGTCTGAGAGAGCTCCAACGGTTGGAGCAACAAATTGATTCTGCCCTTAAGCGCATACGATCAAGAAAGGTGAATTTAACACCATTCTGCAAACTTGAGTGTTTTTCTTTTCGGGAGAAACAATGTTATATATGTGAAGTTGCCTACTCAGTATAATTGTCTGACACTTGCAGAGTCAGTTGATTCACGAGTATATTTCCCAGCTGCAGAAAAAGGTGAATCTCAAGCGTGATGAACTGGTGATGCATACTGTTTTTCCTTTTTTCAGAAGTCTCAAATCCCAAGTATAAAATACTAAGGAGATGGATGAGAATCAAGAGTGACAAGACTCGCAGGTTAATTTAGGTATTTTCATATCAACAAGTTCCAGATGAGGTTAAAAACCAAAAACACTAGGAAGCAGGGAAAAAAAAAAAGGTAGCAGATAGAGAATCTCCAGAACAACTTATGTCTGGTTCCAAGAGCACTTATTCTGTTGCGTTTTTGCATTACAACCTCATTTGTTGAATTCCCAACGCTACGAAGTATGAAAACACCCATCCCGTTCACATCACACGTCACCATTCTTGTGCTTTATATACTAATTAACCTGGAAAGTTGGAACTGTTGCCCTTTAGAGGAACTAGTTGGACCTTTACATTCCACAACCTCACCGTGATAATGGGAGTGAAAAAAACTCATGGATATGTAGAAAGTTCCAAAATGTTACCAAATCAATGTCCTTTTCTAGACGTAAAGCGTGCAACATGCCTTGAGGTTATCGACCTTCATAACCGGAGCATTATATGCATGTTGGTACTTGATGTCATTTTGCATGGCAATTAAGCTTAAATAGAACATCTGTCATCTAACAGCAAAAGGTTGTTCCAGGAAAGGGCATTGCAGGAGCATAATAATCTATTGGCAAAGCAGGTAAATTGTGTTTCAGCGTCTATAAATAAGACTTATAAACTGCTTGCAGGTTCTAACGTAATCAAGTTTTCTCGCTCAATACTTGTAAAAAGCTAAAGGAGAAAGAGAAGTCAGTGATTAGGAACACTCAGTTGCAAGAGCAGAACCATCGTCAAAATCCGTGCATACAACAGCCCCCATCACAGTCGCTGCCAATGATATCACTGCCTTCTTTAACCATACGGTAGACTCCTATATCTCTTGCCCAAACTGCTTCTGTCAATTAGATTTGAATCTAACTCCATTCTTTGATGGTGAACTGAGAGCTAGTCGAACAAGAGTCTGAACTTGGCTTGGCGTTCCATTATACTTTGTAGAGTCTTAAGAAATGAGATGGGATTTTCTTGAACTTGACCTTTTCAATTTTATAATCTAGTAAAATTAACGATTCGGGACAGAGTTTAGTGGTCATAGACTCATTAGAACAAGCTATCACAGCCATCAGTTCTGTTGTAGCAGTGTGCCACTGTTTTCAGGCATGTTAACGACTTGGAAGCATTCATTAAAAGAAACACAAGAATGCCGTAGTTAAGGTGGAAATGATAAATGATTTGTGAAAGTAGCTAACATGAACTGCTACTAAAAATTTTGCAGCGACACTCAAGCTGAGGAGAGTGAAGCTCAAATCCAAGCTCAAGCTCAAGCTCGCTCTGCTAACAATATGTCCATCCCACGTTGGATGGTTAGCATTGCAAGAAAGTAGATGAGATATCATATCGCTACCAGAATAAAAGGATTAGCTTAGCTTAAGAGCATATCCTGATCGTAACCAGTGTAGTATGGTGATAAAACTGCATTTGCTGAAGGTATTGTAATTTTTAAACTCTTTCATCTACTCGAAGAGACCACACTCCTGAATCTGGAATGCGTACCTGGAAAAGACCACCATGGCTATTTTGGCCGTTGCTTCGTTTTGGTTGATGATAATGTTACCACTGGACGCCATTAGACTTGCTTATGTTGGTAAGCTATATATGACAACTTACAGATGTTCTATAGAAGAGTCGCATGGGGCCACAGTTGTGGCACTTCACCTCCAACGTCCAAGTAGGGAGACCTCTTTTGTTTCTCCTGTCGATTATTGCAAAAATAAACATAGAAAACCTACTGCAATTGTCAAGTAGCAGGGATGATCGAAAGCGATGACAGTAGATACACATCATGCAACAGTATTTAATTTTAAAAGCAATTAGGGTTAATTTTCCTAATGTCCTGATCCATTAGCCATTAGAAGTCGTAGGAAGTTTCAAGGAGTTCCAATTATAAATCCTTGATCAATTACACTGATCTGATACAACATTCATGACCAATTTGCAAGTACATTGATCTGATACAACATCCATGACCAATTTGCAAGTACATTGATCTGATATATATAAAATATGTGCCAATACAATAGTGGCTATTCCATAAAATAACGGAAGTCTAGTCCTTAAATTCGCAATCCCAATAGGTTGCAGTAAATCTAGCTATGCAGGTGATTTATACGAGTTCAAATATGACCCACACTATTGTTTCATTAGCTCGTCCCACTCTTCATGCCATTACTTTCATAATCAGAGTCACCACCGTCGAGCAAATGTTCCCTGCAGACACGAGTTGTTAGAATAAAACATAACAAGGGAAAGGCACTAAAGTCGAGACAAATATTTTTGGAAGAAAACATGAAAAAAAAGGTCAAGGCACAAAACTTACAGCACCAATGTTTAATTGTAGAATTAGGATTCGTGGAATATGTTGAAGCTAGCCTCTCGCTGCTTCTATTTATATTTTATATTCAGTAAAACATAATTATATAAGCTAAACTAAGGTTTGACTCTAGTCTTAATATATATTTATAATTCAATACTCCCCTCAAGCTGGATCATATATATCAAGCATCAAGTTTATTATAAATGCGACCCTTGCGTTTTGTCTACCAATCCATTTTGTGGAGGAGTAAATGGGTAAGAAGAATGATGAAGAATGCCTTTAGAAGCCCTGGAAGCAACAAATTGATCAGAAAAATATTCCTTGGCATAATCACTAGAAACACTATACAAATTGGACAGACTTATTTTCAATCTTAGCATAAAAGCTTTTAAATATAGAGAACAACTCAAAACAATTTTTCATTAAAAATATATACATCAAAAAGATGACAATAGGAAAATCCTATCGGTGAACCAGCACGACTTGGTCCCCACAACTTTGTGTGGACAAGAGAAAAGGGGGTAATAGCCCTATTAGTGACTTGACTAGGAAGTGATGCACAAGTATGTTCTCACAAGGTAAAGTAAACAAGGAGGAAAAACTAGGGACTATATTCTAAAGTCTAACAAGATTAAGATGACTAAGACGATTATGAAGAAGTTATTGAGACTTAGGCATGGTGCAAGCTACCGGAGAAGTAGGTGCTACAAGGTGGTAGAGTTTACGAGACTCGCATCCAATGCCAATCGTCTGCTTGTTGAGAAATTCGAACACTACAGTGGCTGGAATGATACATAACCACATAGAAAGAGGAAAAACTAATTCCGGAGTGAAGCATGACATGGTAGGCATTGCTGGTAGGAGGCACAAGAGGAGTTGATGTTAGTTAAGAGTTAGGTTAGGACCAAACCTGCCTTGATAGCATAAAGGATTGAAGAATTAGGATTTGTGGAATGGTTCGAGGCTAGCCTCTTTCTCTGCTTCTATTTATGTGAGGTAAAACATAATTTTACATAATTATATAGGCTATACTACAAACTTGACTCTAGCCTTTAACTATAATGATACAAAAGAGCTTAGAGTTTATAAAAGAAATAAAAAGAGGACAAATTAGTCAACCACAAGCTTTAGTTTGGTTGAATTAAGATTGAAAGTCAACGTGATGACAAAGACCACAAAAACTACAAATTGAAATTTAGTTTATCCTAGGTTTCTTTATTAGGTAAGAAGTAATAATAAGAAGGTATGATGCTTTCTTCTAAGAAGATTCTGAAATTTTTTCCATGAATTTGATTTTTCAATTATAAGGTATGATACTTTCTTCTAAGAACGATTATTTCCCTCCATTACTTGTTTACCTCATTAAATTCCAGCAATTTTAACCTGAATTTACAGCAATCAAAACCCTAAAATTCTTACCATATCACCCTAAACTTCTAGCCTAAATTTCTATCAATCAAACCCTAAAATTCCAGCTAATCTAAACTTGAAATTCCAATGACCTAAGTTAAAATCCAAACCTGAAATTTGATAACAGCCTAACAATAATTAATGGCCTATATTTCCTAGTTTCTATGAGTTTTAGCTACTAATTGATATTTTTTCTACTTTTCCTACATCATAGTCTTAACATATATTTACAATCTAACAGCTTCATGTATTTTTTGCTGTAAAAAAATGAAAAGAAATCAATGTGAAGTTAAAAGGCGATAAAAACGAATTTCAGACTGGAAGATCAGACATCAGCCAAATGAATATTACCTCAATCTTCCACAAAGACGTGCTAAACCATCTGCGCCTGTTCTTAATGCAACATCCTCAATCTCTGAGGCATTTGATTGATTCACACTATCTGCAAGCCTAAACTCACACAATTCTTTCAAGGAACAAGCATCTGTCAACACTGCTGAATGGCCACCACCAGCTGCTAGTTTTCGCACTTCCCCTACACACCTGCAATATGGGAATTGCATCAAAATAGAACAGTACATAACCTGCAACAAGGCATCGCAACTTTTGGCAGAATCATACCAGTCAACTGGAGAAGGATACCAAGCATATGTAGATTTCTCATTAGCTGCCTGACCATAACTGTTGTAGCCCCATCCATGTATCCTTCCATCCTTCAGAGACACAAGTGTGTGGGAATGTCCACACGCAACAAGTTGAACATCAGTTGGGACAACCAAAGCAGGGAGATTTTTGAGAAATGATTCTGAATCACTAGGGATGAATGAAAAGGATCCTTTCTGTGGGCCAAGCCCTAATTGACCAGCTTGACCACCACCCCAAGCGTAGAGAGCTCCCTTCTCAGTTACAGCACAGGTGTGCACACCACCACATGCCACATCCTTTACAAAGATTCCATCAAGGGCAACAACTCGCCTTGGCAATAGCTCTTTGTCCCCAGACTGAAGAGAAGTATGTCCAAGTTGACCCATAGTTCCTAGACCCCAAGTATACCTTGAAGATGGATAAATCGTAAACATGAGAGAGAGCCAGGGCAGGCATATGAAGCAGAAAAGACAAGCTCGCAAATAAATTTCGTAATTTAAAGTGAGTTGCATAACAAGAAGTTGCCACTTAACAATATTGGGTATGGAAATGAAAGGAAGAAGAAAAGGAGGGCAATGGGAGGTGGACAAAGGGCAACAAATAATTTTCCAATTTCAAGTTTAACCCATTGCTAAACAGAAAAAGAATGGACACTTTTTCCCAAGCAATTCAATGAGTCTAGTCACACATGAAAGCTCAATTCCAACTAACAAAGGCATGTTTGTATCCATCTAATTACATTCATCGCTGACTTCTTGAACAAATATGAAAACCAACCTAGCCCTTCAAGTGTATATGATGACCATGAAGTTCTGGTGGTGCCAAAAGTTGTAAGTTTGGTGAGTTTGCCATATTACGTACAGCCTAAACGACTATACCTTATCACAACTTGAGAATGTAATGAAATTGGTCAAGGAATCAACAACTACTACAGAGGGAAACTAACTTTTTATTAATATGTTAAATTGTACAGTCCATCAAAATCAAGTTATAACAATTAAGATCAAGTGTCGGTGGTTTGTATGGAAAAATTGTAGAATCAAGATTCTACAACAGAATGACCATTGCAGGAATAAAAAATAGTACTATCAAATAAACAAAATCTAAAATGGTTTTTTTCTTTTGTTTCATAAGACCAAGTATAGGGAAAAAGAGACTTGCATATTAGAATGCATCGCATTTCCATTGCATCCCATCTCCAGACGTGAGATTTGCATAAGAAGATTTTTCCAACCTTCAAAGAGAGTTATATGTGTCATGCAGAAAACCATAACTCTCATGATTAAAATTTAGAACATACTTCCATATAAACAGTTTTTGAGATAACTTACACCTCGCCATTTTTGGATATGGCTGCTGAATGGTACTCGCCACATGACACATGGGTAACCTTCACAAGCTCAGGAGCTTCATCAAGAAACTTTGCATAAGCATTTATAATTCGAGCCCCTTGTAGTCCTTCACAGGTAATACCTCTGCCAAGCTGACCATATTCATTATAGCCTGATTTATCAAAAGAGCAATGCGATACTGATTAAAGGTGGAAGAAATTAGCAAATAAGATTCCACAATCATTCTCAGACAAAACTCATAAAAATGAAGATGAACCAACAGCACTTAGAGCAACTAATATGAGCTTGACACTATTGTTCACAACACTTATTTTAAGCATTTTAAAGAAATTGTAGAAACACAAGCATTTACCCCATGCTTGCAGCAAGCCATCCTCAGATAAAGCCACTGCGTGGGCTGCGCCACAAGATACTTGCTGGATAACCTGATAATTAAGAACACTTTGAATTAGGAGTAACTCTATAACAACATCAAGAACTCAGATGCTTAATAGGTTTGTAAAATCTAGGTTACATTGAGAAACCATACAAAATTGGAATTCTAATAAGCATCAGACAGCAATATCACACATTTTAAATTATTAGATGAATCTCAAGCTATCATGATGATGACATTGAATTTAAATATTCAAATAGCAAGAGCTTTAGGATCGATTTGATGCAAAAGAAATTAAAGTTTATAAAAGAAATAAAAGAGGAAAGATTAGCCAACCACAAGCTTTAATTTGGAGAAATGAGGATTGAGAATTGAGAATTGAGTTGACATAAAAAATAAGGACAGAAATTTAGATTATATTAGGATTTCTTATTAGATAGGAATTAATAGTAAGTTAAATATATTATTCTATTTTAGATATGTTATCCAAATTGTTTAGGATTTACAGAATTTTTATTAGAAAAAGATTTGAATTTGTTTTTTCCAACAAAAAAAATTTAAATTTGTAAGGACACATTCCTACTAGAGTAAGGGTTCTAAAAACTTTTATAAAAATGTGTGTATTCAGCCCTTCAACAATAAGCAATCTGAAAATTTTCTACAAGCTTGAGTTTTCAACTAGAAAGTGTGATGCTTTCTTCTAAGAGTGATTCTTAGGCTCTAGAAGTGATTCCTAATTTCCTACCTTCCATTTTTTGTGTTCACCACAAAATTCCAGCAACCAAAATTCTAACTTCCAGCTATATTAAACACTAAAACACTAGCCTAATATCAACCATATTTCTAATTTTGTGAGTTTGAGCTATTAGTTAATAATTCTTCTATTTGTCCTACATCAATTTGATATTAGAGCTTTGGTTCACAGTGGCAACACATAGTGGAAGGGCATAAAGAAGAATATTCAGCGACTTAGAGCAAGACCAAATACTTCTAAATATTGCCAAAAAATTGGGCATCAATGATCCTTATTCACAAGGTGCTCCAAAAGCTAACTTACATGCAACAACTCCCATAAGAAAACATGTTTGAAAAATTTTAGAGAGGCTAGACAACCTTAACATACATTCCCTAAAAGTCAAAACTCCCACAAGAAAAAACTATACCAACCAACAACCTATAATTGATGCTGAACATGGAGAACGTGGTAATAAACAAGGACTGATATTGATCAACAGCATGCAACGTACAGGAAAATCTTTGTTTAAAAATCATGTACTGATTTTGATTCCTCAAATTTAGTATATCAATTCGAATCATCAAGCCTACATGTGGAAGGTGCTCAAATAATTGATGATATGGAGACTTTGACGGTAGGGGATGATAAAAGTACTGAAGATGAAGAAACGAATGAAGTGGATTCTTTGGCAAACCCTAAAGTTGAAAAAAACAAGTTCAAACACTTAAGTAGCAAGCTAAAACAATAGTACAAGAAGTTCAAAGGATAGGACAACAAGCTAAAATAACAAAACATGAAGCTGTTAATAGATTAACCAGCAACTACTTGGGGTTCCCGAGCTTCTTGGTTCAAAACTTGATGATATCTTTGGTGTTGCTGATGAAGATTGTGTTGTAATGGCTAATGAAGGAGAAGCATACTTGAATGAAGATGTGCAATTAGTATAACATAGGAATAAAGAAGTTGTGAGTGCACTTGCAAGCAATGAATAGCAAGTTAGTGCATCTACCTACAAGAAGCAATAATATGTATGTTCTTGATGCCAATGTTGTAGAAAAGCCATGTGATTTCGTTATGAAACCATTTGGAAATATATTGGTTAAGACTTATGATATTTTCTACGCTGCTTAACTATTCTTTAAAGAAATTGTACTTTTATATGGATTAACTTTAACTATCATTTTTTATGGTGACGTGAAATTTATGAGTTATTTTTAGAGAACTCTATAGAAAACAAAAACACTAAGCTTCAATTTTCAAGTTCTTTCCATCCCCAAACCGATAGACAAACAGATGTGGTGAATAGAAGCTTGGAGGACTTGTTAAGATGTTTAGTTGGAGACAATGTAAAAAATTGGGACCTAAGTTTTCCTAACAGAATTTGCATACAATAGTTCTATAAATAGGTCTACTAGTAAGAGTCCTTTTGAGATAGTCTCAGGAGTTTAACCAAGAAAGTCTATTGATCAAGATCCTTTACCACAAACAGCACGAGTTAGTGTTGAAGCTAAAGGTTTTGCACAACACATAAGGGACATCTTTGATGAGATACGGGGAAAGATAAAGACTAGCAACTTGTCTTATAAAGAATATGCTGATCAATATCCTCAATTGGTGAATTCAATGATGGGGATATGGTAATGGTAAGGATTTGTCCAGAGTGTTTTCGAAAAGGAAAATATAAGAAACTCCATTCACGAAGTGCTGGACCCTATAAGATCATCAAGAAGATAAGTGCTAATGCTTATGATTTCAAATTACCAAGTGACATAGGAATAAGTCATATCTTTAATGTTGTGGACTTAACTATTTATCATGGGCAAGATGATAAGCAATCCCCTTCTGCAACTTTAATTCCAACCATTCCTCATCTTAAAAAGGAGATAGAGGATGTTCTTGATGAACAAATTGTAGCAAAAAGAGATGAAGGACATCGACAATATCTTGTCAAGTGAAAAAGAAGATCAATTTTTGACAGTAATTAAATCTAAGAATCTGAATTTCAGAAGTTGAATCCAGACTTATATGATGAGTATTTATCACATTCTACATCGAGGACGACTTCAAACAAGTCAGAGAAGATTGATATAAAAGAACTTAAAGTCTATAAAAGAAATAAACGAGGAAAGATTAGTCAACCACAAACTTTAATTTAGTGGGATGATGATTGAGAATTGAGTTGACATCAAAGATAAGAGCTGAAATTTATATTGTGTTAGGATTCCTTATCAGATAGAAAGTAGTAATAAGTTAAATATATTATTCTATTTTAGATATGATATCATAGTTGTTTAAGACTATACTAAGGGTTCTTCAATAAATATGTGTATATTCAGCCCTTCAATAACAAGCAATCTAAAATTTTTCTATAAACTTGAGTTTTCAACTAGAAAATATGATGCTTTCATCTAAGAGCAATTCTTAGACCCTAGGAGTGATTTCTAGTTTCCTAACTTCCATTCTTTGTGTTCACCACAAAATTTCATCAACCAAAATCCTAACTTCCAGCCATATTAAACCTTAAAACACTAGCCTAATATCAGTCATATTTCTAATTTTGTGAGTTTTAGCTACTAGTTAATAATTATTTTATTTGTCCTACATTACGATTTCATGCAATATTTAGATTGTAAACCAGCTTGTGTGACTAAACATTACACATGTATCATAAATAAAATAAGATGGAATGAATCACAATGCTTCCCCATCCAAAAATGTGAGAACATTACTACAAAGGCTATATAAAATGTTCAAAGAGTATATAAACTTGCACTTCTCTATCCATCCAAGTTATTCCAATTATTGAATATTAAACATTTCTAGGACTAGGGATAAGCTTCCAAGATGGAGGAAGTCTTCATGCCTATTATACCATCTAAATTGACAAAATCTTGTCTCTTATTGATTAGTTCCTTATATAATGAACAACCAATGTTTAAATTGTATTTTTGAAACATTGGGAAAATTTTATTCAAACAATCCACACCAGGAGAGCGTGTCTGCGGGCATAAAAAATTCTCAAATCCTACTATTGATTTGTCTAATATTATTTATTTGTAAAGTAACGATTCAAAGGGAGGCTTCGCTTTAAATGTAACAAAATTTACAAGCCTTACCAATAACATTTACAGCATACTAGTTAAAGCTAAGGATGGATTTTGAGGAATGGATTCAATGCTGATTAAGAAAAAGATGAAGGGATTACAAGAAAAAGGAAAAACATTAGGCCAGTATGTTATCATTGTTATTACATATTAACAAGAATAGAAATACCTGCACAACATCTGGAAGTAAAATAAAGATGAAAATCAACTTATCCAGATACTACAGAGTAGTAAATGCATTTTACACCACAAGCATGTTGTTGGAATATCATAAGGAAAATTAATCAAGGGCATACCGTATTTGCAGCAAAGGCTCCCCAGAATAATCGTGGACAGTTAGATCCCTGCATCATAAGTAGATAACTTATAAAGTGTGATAATCAAGAAAGTTTACTAAAAATTTCAAACTTTAAAGAAAAGAAGCAGTTTAAATTTGTAAAATGTGATACCTGGTTTTGACCCCAAACCCAGAGTCTGCCCACTGACATGTTTCCATCATTCTCACGTGGTTCTGCAATAGCAGCTGTACAGTGTGCTCCACAAGATATAGATCTTACAAACTCTGTCTCCAATTGCTTCACTTTCTTTGGAAACTTCCTACCCTCTTCAGTGCCGTCTCCCAGTTGACCAAACTCATTAGCACCTAAAGAATTCTCAAGGTAAGACCCATAATTCCATTAGAACAAACAACCAACAAAGGCAGTACTTTAACATTGTAGGAAATGTAGAAATAGGCATGCACACAAGTGATTAATAGAGGTACTCGACATAAATATCCCAAAAACATAAAACGGAATGAGGATTGAAAAATACAAAGACAAGAACAACTCTCCAAGTTAGTCAAGCTATCATCAAACTTAGGAAGCAACCACAAGAGGCAATAGCCAAAAGTTCCCATTCCATAAACCAACAATAACTAACAAATGCAGATTGTAATGCTACTAATATTTGGCATCCATGTCGAAGCAAATTGCATAGGCACATTCAACCAGGATCCTTACGTTATTAAGGATTCAAAATCAACGAAATCTTGTACCCAAAACAAGAAGAGGAACAACATTAGCAATATCCAAAACAAGTGAAAGGGATCGAACCCCAAGTGAAAAGGGACCCATCAGAGGCAACAGCCGCAGTATGCTCACGGCCACAAGCTATATCCAACCACCGAGCATTACCACCGGCTGGGCATCCAAAGAGCTCAGGGGAAAGCTGCTTTGGAATTCGCCATAGCCGCTCTTTGCCATTCCTGGCTGTTTGTCCACTCTGGTTATATCCCCATGCATAAATTGCACTCTTTGTTGGCAGATTCATTGACCTTGAGGTCTCCCCCATTATCTCGTCAATATCCATTTCTTTTACACAATTTACGTACGAACCTAGCAAGTACAAATGGCCTACACTAAATAAACAAAATTATCAAATGAAATGGCAAGCGAGAGTGGAGACTGATCAATATGAGAAAAAAAAAATCAAAATTTCCACGAAATTGCAGCTAAAAGTTACAAACGCATTTGACCCATTTAGACTTTCAACTGAAATTCACTAACCGGTCAAAGATTTGCACAACTTGAATCCAAATATTTAGTGGATCATATGCGTGAGTTTGGGTCCGTATAGTTTCAGGGAAAATGGGGAGAACAGAAAAGGAACAGAAGTTCAAAAACCGGGGAACCAACGCATTAGACAGACATAAAGAGAGAAATATGAGAAACGAAATGGCGTACCTCTATATTTAGAGGGAAGAAAGACGAACACGAGGCCGAGATTTGTTTGACAAAATGATCCTCAACCGTGCTTTTCCTCACCGTGCGTTGGACCTGGATGAGTTACAATTAATGCGTGTGGGAGAGAGTTTGGCGACAGGTTAATTGGTTTCAACTTTTTGGTAAAGATTCTCCTTGGTAGGAAATCTTAAGGGCGCTTTATATAAGACTAGCAGAGTAATACCGCACAAATGAATAATGGCCTGTCAATTTAATTCGTTATATTATCATATAATTTTAATGCATAAATAAATATGAGAAATTTAAAAATATGTAATTAAGTTATAAGTAAAATTTAAAATTTTGTAATTAAATTATAAATATTTAAAATCTGTATTTATTTATATTA
>JANQBM010000008.1:15016989-15077122 GCA_025594535.1 Erythroxylum domingense
TCACGTAGCGCTCCATTATCTTAGGTTATGTGTCGGAATGACCTACGGGCGTTCCGGTACGTACTCTAGGGTAATGGTGTGTTACATTGTTAGTAATCATAAACCAATTCATCATCTCCTAAATTTCTCCTAATACCATTCAGTTGGTCTTGTCTTGTAATATCATTTTGATTCAAGTCTCTTGTAGGGATAAGTTTTATACTATCTCTTCTTGTTTTGTAAAATCATTTTCTAAAAATGAGATACTTTTGACACTAATTAAATTACTTATTTATTACCTTGTTCACCTTTGAACATATACCCTTCAAAATGTTCAAAAATACCTTTTAAAGATACTCTTCTTCCCTATGGGACTTAAATTCCCATACTTATAAGAGGGATCGTGAATATAGGTAAGAAACATAATCTCAAGAATTCATATATGGTTAACTAAATCTCTTACCTATGTATATCTTATATGGTGTTTTAGGATATGATTTAATAAGCACCTTATCAAGTACATATATGGTCCTCAATGACACATCACCTTAGTATATGTAGGGATGACAATTCTGGTCCGACCCGACTAGTTTTTGGCCCAGGTTGGGCTGGCCACAGGCGGGCCACTGGTTGACCATGGTTCGTTGGGCCGATTCACGGGCTGAACATGGTTGGCCCGCATGGGCCACAAGCTGGGTGACAAGCTGACCCATCCCGACCCACGGGCCACCATAGGAGAGGTCGGGCCGGGTCGATGGTGGATTGGGCCCGACCCAGCCCATTGATATGTCTAAGTATGTGAAAGGTAAATTTGTTAGTGTATTATAGACTTAACCATAGGAAGTGTTATTTCTCATGTCTGCACCGTCATGTTATTGGTAGGGATGGCAAAAACAGCTCGGCTCGGCTAGACCTATTTTTGGCCCAGGTTAACTAAGTCATGAGGATGTTATTTTTGACCAATTTTTTAAAAAAGAATATATGGTAAGCCAGGTTGGCCTGAAGGGGCAGGGGCTATAGTGGCCTCGTGTTGGGTCGGGCCGGGCCAGACTAGGCTAAAACTGCTCCTAACCTGGGCCAACCTATTGACATCTTTAGTTATTGGTGGATTCATATCATAGACTTAGCTATCGATTTAATTGTCATTACATGACCTCTCGAAGTGATCAAATAACTTTTCTTATACTTAATCAGTTTTTGAAATCTTTATCAACTTTATCTTGTTGATTCTCAAATAAAGTCATATACTTTTTAAAATGATAGAGTGTTTCAAATTTTGAGAAATCAAATAAATATAACTACATTAAGTATAATTATTGATAAATGTCACGAAATTAGTACTTTTATACCATACTTTCACATTTGCTTTGCCACATATATCTTAATGAATTACTTGCAATATCTTAGTAGCTCTTTGTCCCATTCTTAATGGTTTTCATGCTATTTTGTTAGCTAGACAATGTTCATAAGTTGACCGTTATACTTTATGTAGAGCTTCTAAACAAAATATGCTTGACCAATTAATTTATTTGATTTTATCCAATATGATCAAGTTTAGTATGCCACAAATTGTTATAGATATTATAAGAACCATATGATGTTATTGAAAACTAATTTTATTTGTTTAATAAATAACATCTAATATCACAAAACCATCCAATATGAATCCATAACGATTATAACTTCAAGAAAATTGTCCTTATCAATATTATGGAAATTAATATTGATTCAAAAGCTAACTAAAGCATAAAATAACCAAGAGTTTTCTCTGTAGTGGACCTTTTCCTTTCCCATTTCAGTTGGCTTTAGTTATGCTTGGAATACTAAGAATTGTGGAAGGCTTTATTTCTACTGTTTATTTAGACTCGTCATAATGCTTCCTCTTTCTAGTTTGTATCTCCTTATAAGCATAACTTAACCATATATTCTTAGTATATGACTTACAAGCCTCAAGATGTTTATCGATAGGTGCCTCACAACATCCTATATCATCTTGATATTCATATTATGGGTTAAGTGCATTCTCATATGCTCTTAATATGGAGGCAAGAACATGTAACAATTTACACTAGCTTAGTATAAGAAAAGATATGACTAACATCCATCAGTTCACTATGTTTACAATTAGCTTTACATGCCTCAACATTGAATTTTTCTACCTCATATTCTCATTTTGTGATTTGTTTATTTATTAGGGTATGTGTTTTGTGTGAAATATAATAGTAAGTGATCATATTATGATCACTAGGATGCCATTATAACATATTACCATCGTGGACCATATATCCTTATCATAGTCATACCTCTTGATCTTTAGCATAACATCATTATATATGTTATGTAAGTCAAATATTTCTTCTTTTATATAAGCAACATGCCTCACAGTTTTCCAATTTTGAGAAATAATGTACTTTCTAAAGCTTATTATGATTTCATGTAACTAAATAAAATTCTTTTGCTATTCCAATACATATTGGATTTTCATAATTCCAAATTTTTAAATTGTCATTATTAAACTTTTTATCTTTAGTGAATTCTATGACAAAATTTTAGATACAGTTGTCATATTTAACATATATGTTAATAATGATACATTTAATATGTAATTGTTATCAATTTCAGTTTATTTGTTCCAATCTCCTAAATAGAAACTTTAATTGTTTTCAAATTATCAATGAAATCAAAAGGTCTCTAAGTTTCCAATCATCATTCATGTAATAGTTAATCATTAATTAATCATTCTATTTAGGCATATTTATTTACAAATATCTCAAGTATGATATGTATAACATATACATATACATATACATCTAAAACAATCACTAAAAGAATAATGCAATTCAATAAACATATAATATTCATAATTTAACGACTGCTACAACAAACTAATACTATGTAAGTATCAATAAAAATCAAATAAAAAAGCGACTTAACATTTTTTAACTAAAATTATAGAATTCAATGAACCCTGTGAATATATAATTCGATGAACTCTACAAGGAATTGAATCAACTAGTTATTTAAATAAATCATTGAAATTCATATACATTATTAGTTCTATAATGTCCTTTGATATGTCATTAAAACTAAGACATCTAAACGCTTCTCCTATCCTATGCTCTTTCAAGAACGTTCACACCACCGAACTATATGTGTGAATATGATCTAAATAAGTATTCCACATTTTGATTAACAAATCTCTGTGTTATAGCATAAGAGTTTTTAAAAGCAATTCATATGTGTTCATAAAAGTGGAGAAGCCCAAATAACCATAAAAAATGAGACCTTGTATCACCAGTATAACAAGTAACAGTAGATCTGTGCCAGGCACCATATGACATTAATTCAATTATACCTTTATGAAATTCACACGATTTTGTTATACTACAGCTTGAATTGAAATTGAGATTCTCATTAAAACCATTCATTACAAGAAAAATGTTGTTTTGCAACGAAAATTACCAACAGAAAACATAAACATTCCATCGGTAAGTAAACTTAGCGACGCACTTTACTGATGGACAAAGTCGTCGTAGAAATGGTCGTAGCTAATAATTCCCAACAAGAAATAGAATGTCTATCGGTAACTTTATCGACAAATAACTAATGTGCCGCTGGTAAATATATCGACGGTTTCTGACCGTCAGTAAATTTACTGACGGACAATATTATTCCGTTGGAATATTTACCGACGGTTTGTTCTTTTTCGTTGGTAAGTTTCTTAAAATAGTACTGACAGTTACGTTTGTTCCATCGGTGAGTGTACCAACGGTTATTTGCTGTCAATAAATTTGGCGACGGAATTGGTTATTTCGTTTGTGATAACTGACGGTTAGTCGTCTTTTGTAGGTAAATGGTACTGATTTTAGCGATGGAACTGCAAATTTTCGTCAGTAAATCAACTGAAATTTTTTAAAAAAAATATCGTGAATAAATTTTATTCGATAATGTTATGGTTGATGCATAATTTAAATAGTTATAGATTTAATAATATACATTTAATTTGTTTAAACAGAAAGTTGATTGATGATATAAAGTCTAAAATATCTTAATTGATAATAAAAACATTAAATTGTACATAATAAGTATTTGTAATTCAAATAAAATGACCAAAGTACACTATTGATTTAGTGACGGTGGATGCTAGACTGGTGCAATAAGGTGTTAACCCTACCTTTCAACTCATCCACCTCATTACGAAGCTAAGCTATGTACTCCATCAATGTCTGCATTGTGCTCCGAAGCTCTTGAACTTCGTTGGTTGTGGACCGCCTACTAGATGTTGTTATACTGGATGTGGAGAATTACGAATAACATGTATTCGCAAATGAACCTAAGCTTAATATCCTTCTACGACGGTCCCTACCACCCACTACATGAAGATAGGTTTAAGTTTCATTAACATCTTCAGGCTGCTGAGACTGTCGATGAATGCTTTCTTATATTTGGTCCTATTAGAAGGCAATGTTTATATTAGTAACTGATAATTATTAAGAATTAATATTAAACCATAAATTTCACATACAGTTAGTTCTCTAAAACAGCTATTGACGAATGTCACATCATCATGCTTCTTAATGTGGGTGTGCAAAAAGAGCTAACGGGGTGTAGGCCTCATGCTCATAGACTTTTTCTGCATAAGAATAAAATGTTTTAAGTGAAATAGAATTTATAAAAATTTTGGCAGAATTTCCTCTATTTTTATGATATTTACCTACTATTGAACAAAGAAAACAAGTCAACAACACAGCCATATATAGCATCAGACATTTATAACCTTATCATTTTCCATAATACACATATTTTTATTCCAAAATTCATACATCAAATTCAATTGAAATACAACAAAGTAAAGAAATCAGAATATAAATGTAAAGTGTAGATACTTACAAGTCTCTCAGCATGCTTATGGTGGGTAATAGATCCTCCCATATGTATAGGAAGACTCTCTCCCCTCGGTCCTCCATGTCTGTTGGTAGAATTATGCTCTAAAACCATCATTGCCTTAGTTGATGTCCAATATTGTTACCAACGACACCATATTTGTTTAGAAATATAAAGTGGCCATACACCGGCCCTGTGTATCACAACAACAAAGTCTTGATATCATGTACGTGCTCGTCTCTCATACCTTATAAATGATCACGTCAAATTCAAAATCCCAAAAAAATTTGTTCTGAAACAAAAGGAAAACATTCGATAAATACTTATAATGTAATAATATTTATCTAATTAATGTATAAAATTAATTAAAACATAAAATAATAATTTTGTTTTACCTCAAACTTTTGATAGTAATATTCCTTTATGGCCTGAGAGATATTCTTCCATACATAACCCTCAAGATCAATCTTCTTCTTGAATTTGGATGTCATGTTTCTTAAGCACCGTCCAGATGGAATCAACCTAATATAAAAATAATAATTTTATACCATTTTTAAAATTGAAACCTATAACTTAATGATAAACATATAGTGTTTCATGTATTTTCACTTACATATTATTGACAATTGTAATGTAAGTTCTTACATTAGGTTCCTCAGCTCCAGGCTGATAGTTGCCTCATTCATCCTTATTGTTTACCCCTGATATCTCTATCGATATAGGGGTAGGGAATGATGTAGGGGAGGTGGATGGTGTAGTAGTAGGTACAAAAGGTGATGCCTCATCTACAAGTGTAGTAGCTGGAGAGAGAGGAGGTGATTTAGTTCCAGCTACTACATCATGAGATGCTTCGCCTGTACAGTAAGTACCTCTGAATCATGTTTTGAATCTTGGCCGTATCATATCCTGTCTTCTTTTTGGTTGCATATTTCAACCTAAAATTAATATTTAATTGAATTTTCTAGAAATATTACAATTTGAATTCAATATTTTATACAATATATTGTAAAGAAAATAATTGATTTATTGAATATAATATTCAATTACAAATACAAATGAATCGCTATCATCACTTAATTGTAAATCAAAATCATCTTCTTTTTCTGAAGAATTTGAATCAAACTCAGGCTCTTCTTTAGATCTCTGGCCCTCCTCATCCTCGCCAGATAAAATTTCAATGCATGCATTATATGAATTGTTCAAAGGTTCATTATCCTCATATACAATAGATGCATTCATTTCATAAGCATTATCCTCATATACAATAGATCCATATGGTTCAAAAACACCTCTAGGTTTAACTTCGTAAATGGCCAACTAATCTGACTTATCTTGTCGTAAGCTGGGAAAAGGGATATAATACACCTGGATTGCTTGCATTGCCAACACGAAAGGTTCAAATGTCAAAATCTTCTTCGCTTATTGATTTCAACTAACTTGTATCGGCTATACACTTTTGTACCAACATTTGGAGTTGGATCAAACTAGGCACACTTAAATATCACACTTAGCTTTATTGGCAATGCAAGGTACTCAATTTCAAATATCTCAATAATTTTACCATAGTAATCCATCAATTCTCCCCGTATGCAAACTCCACTATTTATTGTTGTCATGCTATGACCAAGGTATTATGTATGATATTTGTATCCATTAACGAAATACACCAGATATAATTTAACAGTTCAAAAAGCTCCCTTTGCAAGATCACATTTTAACTTGTTCTCTATTGGATTTTCTAAGGCCTACAGAAAAGAAAATATCATATTAAACAGTATAATGTCATTTGAACACTTAAATCTTATAATTCAATCATTTCAATATTTGTAAGTGAAAACTTACATATTGCTCAAACCATCGAGGAAAGCGTCTTCCAACTTCTTTACTGATATCATCCTATGTTTTGTTGGGCATGAGCTTGCGTAACAATTCCTTGTATAATCTAAAAACATTATTAGGTATTTCAGTTATGAATAACACTAAATTTCAAAACCCAAATAATCAATTTCAACTTACTGCAGGAAAGGTTGAACCTCTTGACAGTTTAATAAACTATAACCATGGGCAGCCTCAATTTCTTCCTCTGTTAACATTCTTCTTATTGAACGTCTATATGTTTGTCCAGGATATGTGAAAATGGATAAGTTACCATCAGCATCACTAGTTCCTCCCCCATCGTCATTACGAGGAACTTTTCTTTCTCTTGTATGAACATGTGACTCAAAATAATGTGAACAAAATGTACTAGCTTCCTCCACTAAATAAGCATTATATATCGAACCTTCAACTCTGACATTATTTTTCACATTTTCTTCAAGTGATAAAAATACCTATATAAGCGAATAGGATTATACGATGTTAATTGAATATAATATGTTAATATTCAATTACAATCATTTTTGTTGAATTACCTCTCAAATGGATATATCCAACGATATTAATTGGACCGACTAGTTTAGCCTCATGTGCTAAATAGACAAGTAGATGCTCCATACAATCAAAGAAACTTGGAGGAAATATCCCTTCTAACTTGCACAAAATTACTGAAATTTCTCTTTCTAGTTTTTCCATTTTAGCCAACTTGATTTCAGATGATGTTAAGCTTTTGAAAAACAAACTTAATTCTGTTATTACTTCCTAAACCTTATTCGGTAGCAACTCTTGAAATGCAATTGGAATTAGCTTTTGCATAAACAGATGACAATCATGACTTTTCATCCCAAATAATTTGTACTTCCTCATGTCCACATACCTTGCCAAGTTTGAAACATAACTATCAACAAACTTTAGATTTTTCAACCATTCAGACAATATTTCCTTCTATTTTTTTTAAGTGTAACATGCTTTCAAATATTTACCAATGCGAAGATCTTTATATAACTCATTCTTCTATAAAAAAAGTTTCAAATTAGCTCATGATTTTACATTGTCTTTTGTCCTCCCTTCAATGTTCATTATGGTACTGAACAAATCGTGAAAAATAATTTTTTCAATATGCATCACATCTAGATTATGACTATCAAATTAGTTTTCCAATATGGCAAATCTCAAAAGATGCTTCATTTTCTCCAACCAAAGTTTATACTAATGTTTGTATTAATTTCATCAGCTTCAAATTCTATAACTTTCAACAAGCCTAATTCCTCAATCTCCTGTAATATCTCTTCACCCGCTTTATAAGGGGGAGGAGGTGTTTTTATCATTCTATTTTTAATGAACTTTTGTTTATTGCGTCTAAATGGATGATCTGAAGGAAGAAATTTTCTGTGGTTGTCAAATCAACATATTTTGCCCATGTTTGGAAGCTAAAATGCATCAGTATCATTGTCACAATAAGGACAAGCCAATTTCCCTGATGTGCTCCATTCAAACAACATGGCATATGCTAAAAAATCACAAATGATCAACATCAAAGCTACTCTCAACACAAAATTTTCTTTCAAAGACACATCATATATCTCAACACCATATTCCCAAACATGCTGCAATTCAGATTTTAATGGTTGTAAGAATACATCAATTTTACACTTCGAATTTGTAGGCCCTGGCATAATCACTGTTAAGAACATATATACCTCTTTCATACACATCCATGGAGGCAAATTATAAGGAGTAATTATGATTGCTCATGATGACTATTGTTGGCCGGATTGACCAAAGGGTTGGAATCCATTCGTCAACAATCCCAATCTAACATTTCGAATTTCAACTGCAAACTCATAATGGGTGTCATTGAAATGTTTCCATGCTAATGCATATAATGGATGACTCATTATTCCATCTTCCTGGTGTTCATTATGCCATCTCATATGAGATGCAGTAACATCAGAAACATAGTCTTTGAAATATTGGAGTTACCAGGAAATAATACATCTGCTTCAAAGGTACTAACTTATGTTTCATAGAATGCTTTCTAGGCTTGAACCTAGATTGACCACAAAGTTTGCATTCTTGTAATTCCACATCATCTCCCTAATACAACATCCATCCCAATTTACAACAATCAATATTTTCAATAGGCAAACCAAGACCCCTAATAAGTTTCTTCATATTGTAAAAACTATCAACCATTGTATGATCATAAGGCAATGATTCATTATACCATCCAAGAATTTTATCAAAAATATGATCAGAAATATGTCCTTCAGAATTTATGTTTAATATTTGAGAAATTGAAGACAATTGAGTCATTGTCTCACAATTTGGCCATAGTTCTTGGTCAGCTGAGTGTAGTAAGTCAAAAAACTGTTTTGAATGTGGATTTGGTTCTTCTTCAAGATTTTCTATATTTTCCTGAAAGGTATAATCGGCTGCATCATAAACCTTTTGCATGTAAGGATTTTTATTTACATCCACATTATTTGTACTAAATCCAATCCCCTTCAAACTCATTTAAGTTCACTGATGATTGTACTTCATTACCCATTGAGGTGCTATAAATCAATGGTTCACTATGTCGTGTCCACTCTAAATAATTTGGGACAAACCCTTTTTTCAACAAATGCCCATTAACTTCATCAATAGGAAGGAAACGAATGTATTTGCACTTTCTACACGGACATTTGATCTTTGGGTTATCCATATATTTAGGTTGAGAACATGCATAATGAATAAAAGTTTCAACTCCCTCAACAAACTCAGGATTAATGAAACCATCAGGTGTTAAACATCTATACATCCAAGATCTATTAACATTACTCATTTCTGCAAAACTGTTAATTTCAAATAGTGATTCCATAATTAGTATCCTTCATGTTCCCCGAAGTTTATAGAACAACTAGACTTTACACAACATCCCCTAAGTATTAACCAATTGAATTAATGACCTACAATTGATTTCAAAACTATGGTACGTGGCATTGTTTACACCTGTGAATCAAGAAAACAAGTTCTTGTTATGACTCTTAGGTTAGTGGAATTTTTCACCGATAAGCCTCACGGGAGCTGCATCAAAGGTTTCCAGCCTACATATCATCCTAAGGTTTATTATGTAAAGAATTTTCTTTGTCTATAAAACTTATTAATTCCTTATGTTAATACTAAGTTTGCATTAATCACATCAAAGTTAAAGTATTAATCGATGAAATTAATGACCTATAATTGATTTCAAAATTATGGTACGTGACATTGTTTACACCTGTGAATCAAGAAAATAAGTTCTCGCTGTGACTCCTAGACTCGTGTAATTTTTCACTGATAAGTCTCACGGGAGCTGTATCACGGATTCTAGTCTATATACCATCCTAGGGTTTATTATATAAAGAATTTGTCTTGTCTATAAAACATATTAATTCCTTTTGTTAATACTAAGTTTGCATTAATCATATCGAAGTTAAAGTATTAATCAATCGAATTAATGACCTATAATTGATTTCAAAAATATGGCACGTGGCATTATTTACACCTATAAAACAAGAAAACAAATTCTCGCTATGACTCTTAGGCTTATGAAATTTTTCACCGATAAGCCTCAAGGGAGCTGCATCACGGGTTTCCAGCCTATATCCCATCCTAGGAGTTTATTATGCCTCAAATCATCTATAACATCTCAAACTCATTCCACATACAATAAATGCTTATGTAATCATACGTCTACTCATCAATGATTCAAACATAACCCAAATATAAATAGTTAGACTATTAAAGAAGAACATAAAAACTCATCAATGACTATGCCATTAGACTTAGTACACATATATCCCAAGACATATTAGATGAAACTAATACAAAATTGATGAAACAATACTAGGCAATTTCCTTATTTTTCTTAATGGAACAAGCTTTGCTCCAATTACCAATACGATAGGAGGCCTAAATATATATCCTCGAGCTTCTACTCCTGAAAAAGGAATTTAAATCATATAATATGAAACGAACTAACATTATGAAGTTGAATCAATGAGCATATCTACATGGTGAATGATGTAGTATTTGAGGAAGCTATCACCAAAGAAATGTGAAATTATGTATTTTCATTCAAAATAGAAGTTGTTGTTCAAAATCACGATTCATAAAAATGAATTATGGAAGTTACACTAAAAAGTTTGATTTTATCATTTGTGTAACTATTGCTTGAAAGTTATTATTAGAACTTTTATGATGATGACTAACTTATGAAAGATATTCGTTAGATGTATGCAATGAAGGATAAGAAAAATTATTAATGTGTTTTTTATTAATAATTGCTTGATTTGACATTATTTTTGTGGTATATAAGTAAAAGGATGTGATTTTTTTCTAATGATTGGATCCTATAATGAGTGATCTCACTTCAACACTCACTTTTGATGTATTGAAGAAGAATATAAAGACAACAACAATAACAAAGATAGTGAAAAAGATAGGATTTGGTGAATATGAATATAAGAACCTAAAACTTGTCATAGTTGTGCTTATCTTCTACTTTTCCATTTAGTATGTAATTGCTCTTATTCTGAAGCTAAAATTAGTGGTTAAAGAGATGCAAATTTTAATGTGAATATTACTATATTAACTTGAACAAATGTATTTTAGGGTTGCATATATTAACCAAACTTTGATCAATAGACGTGTTTAAGTGCTTAAAGAAATGGTTTGCATAATAAATATTTTAGATAAAATATAGTAATAATAAAATTTTCAATGCTACAATAAGGAAACATTGCTTTCAAAAACAAAACATTTGAATATTACCTAGATTTAATCAAAGTAAGAGTTAATATTGTCTGATGTCAATTTTTGGCAAGTATGTTATCTAAGCTAATTTTAAAAGACATGATTAAGAAATCTCTAGTTGTAGGTTTCAAATATCATACCTTAATATATATAATACCATAACTCCAAACATTCAATACAACTCCTATGAATAAAAAATAACATCACTAGTAACACTTTTACTTTATAATGAGAATAACATGTTTAAGTATAACAAACACTATGCATCAACACATACGATACTATAACTCCAAGCATTCAATACAACTCCTATGAACAAAAAATACCATTGCTCATAATGTATAAGTAATTAATTCACTTTATTATAGGAATAAAAGTTTGACTATAATGAATAAATGCCTCAAAGTAATATTTGAATATATGGCTAAACAATATAAAAGGAACTGTTTGTTCTGAGAGACATTTCATTAAACAATTCATAGGCAACCCGAATTATCTCTAACTAATAACAAAACAATTGAATTTTTTCATTATCTACAAACAACAACACATTTAAACAACAATTCAACTAAAAAATGCATAAACCAACAATCCAAACAAAACCCACCCACCCATCAACGGTCATACATATAAGCATCTAACACCTTCATTTTTTGGAGACAAAATAAACCCAATATAGTTGTTACCTGAAAATGATGCACGATGGACCAAAAACGAAGTAAAAACGAAGGTGGAAGCACTCCAAGAAGAGAACCGATGACGTTAATGGTGGGAGGAGAAAAAAATAGCAAAGGGGAGGGAGAAGAAAGGGAGCTTTAGGTCTCATAAATGTTGGTGATAAAACGACGTCATTTTGATTAAAACCAAACAACGTCGTTTTACTTTATAACAATTCGACAAAATACAGACAAAATGACATATTGTCCCGTTGATATTCAAGTTTCTTTTTTCCCTGTCAGCTGATACCGCCTAATTTTGCGACGGACTCTCCTGTTCCGTCGCTATAATATGACGGAAAACTCATAATGATATTTTCCCTCCACGTTTATCGATGAATGTTTTGGCCGTCAATAAATCCATCAAATTTACTAATGGAAAGTCATTTTTCGTCGCTAATTAGAGACATAATGTGTTCCATCGCCAATTTTTTATGGGTAATTTATTATTTTCTTACAGTGATTTTCCTAAAAGAAATTTAAGAAAAATAATAGTCAACACTTTTAAATATTAAGTTGAAATGTGTCGCATAATATGAGCATATAATTAAAGCCAAAAATTTAAAAGAGTATAAAAATGATTCCTTTTAAATAATTAACCTATATTTATTCAAGGTAATTAAATAAAATATGGACAAGTAGTTTAGAAATTAATAAAGGATAACAAATCAAATAAACAAATTATTTGATGAGAAGTGTCATAAAAAACAAATCTTTTTTAAACATTTATAAAACGTATATAAATATGTCTATATTAAGCTTATACAAGTTGTAATATATAGGCAAATGGTTAAGGGTTCTACCTTTAATAACATAAATCAAAGGTTTAAGTCTTTGAACTAACAAAACTCTCTCTTTCTCTCTCTCTCTCTCTCTCTCTCTCTCTCTCTCTGCCTCCCCAATAAGTTGATGGGTTTAGCTCATAATAAACAATAAGTTCTCTTTTTCTTATATCTAAATATTGATTATTCTTACGATAGGTTTATTTATTTTAGCAACCAAACACTTATCTTCTTATTTTGAAAACTCTAGTCACACCTTTAGAAACTACAACTGCCACTTTAAATGTTCACAGATGTGTCGTGAATTCCAACTTACATTAGTTAACTACTATATACTAAGCTTGAATGGGTGACGACGAAGACTTTAAATCCAACCATTCAATTCATCGAATAGTTATAGTCTTTCTCTTCTTATTTCACTCTCCAATCCCTTCTCTTTAAATGCCTTGTCAGAGCTTCACTTATTTTTATTATTTTTGAGAACCTAAGACTCAAGAGTCAAGACCCCTTGGCCCCTCCACCAACTGTAGTAAAATACCCTTTTTTTTTTTACTCTTTCTCTCCCTCCTCTCTCAAAGTTTTAGCCTTTAACAAAAATTTTCTAGATGATTCACCCTGGCAACAATCTCTCTCTCTCTCAAGTCTCTAACTTAGCATCTATAGCAAATCACAACACCACCTCCACCATCATATGTGATGGATCTTTATTTCTCCCTATCTCAAACCCAGATCGTTATACTCCTCCGAATCTGATTTCCATGTTCTCTCTTGTTCTTCGAACTTCATTAATACT
Source organism: Erythroxylum domingense (assembly GCA_025594535.1). Classification (NCBI taxonomy): domain Eukaryota; kingdom Viridiplantae; phylum Streptophyta; class Magnoliopsida; order Malpighiales; family Erythroxylaceae; genus Erythroxylum; species Erythroxylum domingense. The sequence continues at coordinate 15,030,798 of JANQBM010000008.1, forward strand.
TTTCTTCCCTTCCCTCTTTTGTCCTCTCGCCTCATGTGCGTTCTCTTTTCTTCCTTCATTGTTTCCTTCTTTTTTCTTTCATTTCATCTTTAGATTCTAGTGTTTTCTCAGGGTTTCATTTTCTTGGGAATAACATATATGTGTGTAAAGGGAAAAGCTAGATGTGAATCATAAAGGCTTATATTGTTTAACCATTTCTTTTTCTCCTGAAACTGAAAAGAAGAAATTTTTCTTTTGTTTTTTACAGAAATTTGTGCAAAGATTTGTTCAAGAACCGATCAAACCTGAAGGATTCTTGATTCTCTATCCAGACTACTTCTAGTGGCATCACTAATTTGTCAGAGTATTTACTTTCTACTATTGTTTAGAGTTGGCTTTTCGGTGCAAATTTCATGCTCATATTGGTAGCATCATAGTCTTTTTCAATAAGTTCCACTATTGTTTTCATTCTATTTTCTGTACCTGTAGCAAGTTCTATTATTGTTGTCGTACAGCTCAAAAAAACTAGCTAGCCCTTTCATAAGATGCCTTGGCAACCGAGGAAATTCATCGATCTTAACTGTTGATGATGAAAAGATGAGAATGGAAGCTTACTTTTGTGGTCAACAAAGTTCCGCTACCTAATTATAGGGCAAACCTTGATGAGTACCATGGTTCATTATAGAAAGAGGTAAAACAAGTAGTTAATAATTATATTATTTTTGTAACACTTTCTCATTCAGACCTCTGTGTAGATCTGAAAGTCTACTAAAATTCAAAGAAGAGTTGGAAATCTTTTGAATAGCTCCCAGTGAGTAAAATCCTCAAATGATCCTGGAGAAGCTCCTGGGCAAGGGCCCAAACAACCATCATTGAGCTTATAAGTAAAACAACTTGTTCCCATCCTAGGAAAAAATTTCAATAATTAGAAATTTAGTGTTGAACTGAAACAAAGACAAGACAAACTTAAGCTTAAATTCTAGTCCTCGTCTGCTATACTATTGGAATCTCCTTACAGTGATAAGTAGAGAACTAAAATGCCACATTGGTGTTATATGTACCTTCTCTTATGTGTTTTATTGTTTCCAGACAAGTGATGACGTGAAGGAAATGTTGAAATTCAAAGAGAAGCTTCCTGCGTTCAAAGTGGAAAACAAGTTTTTAAAAGTTGTTTCAGAAAATCAGGTTTCCATTTCTTTGCTTACTTTAGCTTGGTAATGTGGCTCTGTGATTCTTAGATGTTAGCATTAGAAACTTGTCTCATCTTTTATTTTATCTGTCCATGTATTGTTAATTTCACAAAGACCCGGATTAGGATTTTTTATCCTAATTAAATATTTTTCAACTATGTTAGGATTTCGACAGATAGCATCTAACATCACAAGTTTGCAGCATACTCCATTCTTACTTAGATATTTAAATATATTAGAAATTATTTTTTTGTGTAATTTTTTTAATATAGATGCTCTTATCCAAGATTAATTTCAGGTTAAAACTACGAATCAAAAGAAGCACTGTGTTACACCAGGGATTTGCATTTTGATTCTGCCTACAGAATAAAACTTTTATACGAGACATCTACCAATTAAGAGTGTAATGGTGTTTGAGGGAAATCAAATATGAACTTTTTTTATTGTATATAGGAATAAATATTTTATTTCTTAGTTGATGTAGAGAGTGTAGACCTTAAGTACTTGTCTTATAACTCTATTTGTCAGTTGTAATTTCCATATCTTTTAATACACATTTTACATACTCTTTTATGGGAGTTAATGAAATGAAATAACTTCCACCTTCTCAAATATGAAAAAGCTGCACCAGGCCAATAATCAACTCCACTTACTGAGATAATTAATGGCATTAAAAGAGAATCAATGAATAAAATTTTACTAATAGCTCTATCAAAGGTGAGATCTTGAATGGGAAAAGACAAAAGGGACCAGATATTGACTTGATGATTGTACCAAATACCTCAATACCTTCATTCATTTAAGGAAGTTAATAAAATGAAATAATTACTACCTACCAATCACGCACACCCTTCATTATTTTAAGGGAGTTAATGACATGAAATAATGAAATAGTTGCCACCTTTACAATTGAAATGAAACAATGATGACGTATTTACTTCAGTAGCAGTTAAAAGCTATAGAAGCTTTAAGCAATCCAAAGAGAATATGATAACCTGACGTAGCAGCCCCAAAGAGAATATGATAACCTGATGTAGCAACCGACTACATTTATTTACTTTGGTAGAAGTTAAAAGATACAGAAGCTTTAAGCAATCCAAAGAGAATATGATAACCTGATGCAATAGCCGACTACATTTAAATTTTAGTTGTCGATCGATCTAAAATGTAAATTTGCACTTCCAACAACTCTCAACATATCCAACAAGCAATGTACATCATATCCTCCCCTTCTCTCATTCCAAGGAATTAAATGATCAAAAAGACATGCAACAAACACTTGTACAAAAGCCATCTAAAAAAGAAGAATGTGTTTACTAATACTATAGACTTTTTATTCAGGCAGATTTAGTCATTCCACCACCCATTTCCTTTGTTTCTCTCTCTCTCTCTCTCTCTCTTTCTATATGATAAATTTCATTACAATCAAGAACTACATCTTTTCATTAGCGATAAAACCATTAGCTATGAAAACCTTTCTTTTTCTAATTCCTCTCCTCCAAAGCAATATCTCAAGAAAATAGTAGCTGATGTGAGCTCAATGGTTAACAATAGCAATTCAAAAATACTAGCGACTAAGGAATTGCTTGGAGAGTTATCAAAAATTGTTGTTCATAATGATTTATAGGTTATCCCGCTTCCTCATTTAAAGTTGAAGGTGATATCTGTTCAACTTCCAATCTTTTTTTTTTCTTGTTGGCTATAAATTTCCAACTTTTGTTTCAACTTCTTTTCTTTTTTCTCTTTTCTTTTATTGTTGAATAGATTGTGTTTGCTACAATTATCTCATTTTGTTCATGAATCTTTTTACCTTTTCTTTTTCATTTCAAAATTATTTTGTCAACCTAAAACAAAATGGCAATACGTTTATGGAAGAAATCTCCTTGGAATTGAAACTCTAGGGAACTTCAACTTATAGTCCAAGCCATTTCTAGAGCCTCTGTACTCTTGATAAGGTCAAATCAACTCTAAAAAGGGCAGAGAAACAATCTTACTTAAGAAAACGATCCTCTTCATCTCTACCAACATCCTTGTCAGACCATAACCAAGAACAAGAACAATATGAACAAACGCAAGGAAGTGAAATGGATGGCAAACGGACCATGTTTGTTACTGGGTGTCCTACTTGTTATATGTATGTTATGGCTTTGAAGAATAATCCTAAATGCTCTCGTTGTAACGCTACCATTCCATCCCCATCATTACTAGCCAAGAAGTCGCGACTAATCTTATCGCAACGATTTGATTGCTTGGGGCTGTAGGTTTGTACGTTATAGACTATAAATTTTAGCACATAGAAATTATGCATTATATAATCAATTCATGAAATCTGTTTTTATGAGAAGTTTAAGTAAATATATTTGAAGGTTTATAAGATTACCTATTTAGTGGTTCCAATTTCTTCATCCATGTAATTCCTTTCTCATTAAATTTCTAATGTTTTGTATTACATATTTAAAGCACAAACAAATCCAACATTTGTTAATCATTCATTCATTCTTATTATCTTGTATAAAAGATATGAACAAGTTGTTTTGCATTTTTCATCTTAAGCATATCACTTTGCAATGATAAATGTAATTTTCCCATGTTAATGATTTTTGGCTTTGACTTGGTTTATGTCTTTTTTCAAATTGGTTTTTTTTATGGGTATTGTTGCTCGACCTTACATTTACTTTGTGCTATTGTGATATTTTTACTTTTTTTATAAAATATTATATAAAGTTTTACTTTATTTGTTTGGTGCTTCGATATTTTATGATGAAGTTTTTGTATGTTAGTTTTTTCTTCAATTCTTCCAAATGTCTTTAAGCACCTTCAACCCGTGCATATGAATTTTTCTTTTGTTTCACTAAATAGGCTATTTTCTGCTTATATATTTGGATGCTATCTACAACTACTTTATAATATATTAATATTTCTAGCTAATGTTCCTACTATTATTATTTTCTCAATTCACACTAGAAAATATGATATAACGTCGCACTTTTCATGTATAAAGGTTACATATTGTGTTGTTCTCTCAAGATTATTCCATCATTGATGATATTGTATTTTTTTCGTCAAAAGGTTTTAATAGACCCATACTTCAGCCCTTAATATACAACGTCAATCACAATATCACAGTATACAATGACTAAATGTCAAATATATAAAATTATTTTTTAAATACTAATCTATATTCAATCTAAAATAAATATATTTTTCCTATGATCATAATACATTTTTTTACGCCTAAAATATATATAGACAACATTATATATACATATTTTTTTAAAGAACCTTAAAAAGTTTTTATGTCAAATTTTTTAAAATTTAGACTAATGCATGATACACTATCAAACCATCTATTATTTCATTAAAAATTAAAGTATTTCTAAAAATTAAATTAACATTTAATGTCTTTTAACATACCAGAAATTAAATTTAGACATCAAACGAAGCTTTTCAATAACAATTAAAATACCATATAAAAGTCAAGAAATTAATATTCGCTTGTAAAAAATGAAAAAAAATCTAAAAGAGTTAAAATTTATATAAAGTATTATAAACTTATCAAAAGCATTGTGTATATGATATTTTTTGTTTAAAAATTATTAATTTCTTTTGAATAGAAAATTTATATTCATTCCAATAACTAATTTTCGTATATTTAAGTTATATATTAAAATTTAGCAACATAGTATAAAATTATTTAAACCTAAATTACCATTAACTATTTCAATTTTTAGCAAAATATTATTATTTAATATTTAATTAAATTGTATGGATATATATAAATTTTGTTATATAATTGTACATTAAAGAGCAACAATTACATGTTAATAATCTGATCTTATTATATTAATTTATCACTTTGTTTTTCTTTATTTTCTACAAGATCTTTTTAGCAAGTATAGTTGTTAGTTGTTTCTGCCTTCATTCTAGGTAAATCTAATTCTAGAGATGGATAGGAATGCCAAAAGGCGTAAAAAGTATGTTAAAATGCCAGAAATGGAGAAACAAGCCATTTTACAACGATGCCGAGAAGCTTATGCTACAAAGAAGAGTAATGTTACTCTATCTTTTTTCGGCAGTAGAATGCCATAAAATTTTGATTGATCGAAGTCGTCTATAAGAGAACGCCAACGTAAACTAGTTCATGATCAGCCTGTTTATTCTACCATTGATAACATTACTATAGATGATTGACAACTTCTTCGTCCTTCTAGTAGTCAACTGGTGTAAAATCTATCTACTGATTCTTGCGTCAATCATGTCAATGTAAATCATTCTTCTCCCATGCATCATAATTTGGATTGTCCAAATATATCTTCATCTTTTGTTCTATCAACCTCATTGGCACCTGTTGACAATTAAGGTATAAATCTTCTTAGCTATATTCTTTGTAGTTTTGTATTATTATTGCTCCTCCTAGTAATCAATCTTTTTATAAATCTTTTACGGATAAACCATCATCATTCTCATTTAAAATTAACCTGCCTGAAGAATTTTCCTACTTACAGATTTCTTTCGTTCCCAACTCTAATCATTGTGGTGCCAAAAGATTCTATTTAGAGCCCCCATCATTTTGTTGTTCATCAGGAGAAATTTCCATTGTGGCTCCTAAAATGTCATATGCTCTAAAACAATTATTTATTGATGGTGATGAAGAGTCTGAACATTTCAAGAAGAATGTTTGTACATATAATAATAATGTGGGTTTTACTTCATATGGGGCTAGGTATGATCGAGAATTAACAAAAAATAAGAAAGGTGTTTATACATTTCGTATTCAAGGACAAGTTTATCATTTCCTTGATAGTTTAGTTTTGACAACTGATAAAGTGTCTGGTATCCAACTCTATTTTTTTGATACTGATGAAGAACATACAGGAAGGATAAAGAGTTGTGATAAACTTCGTGAGGATACTTTAAAACTAATTATGGCAATCCTACAGCATAATCCCTATGCTAAGTTCCTCAGGAGTCTTAGAGACATTCCAACACTTGACAATCATATAATAGTCTTGAGGTGTTATCCTATCCTCGATTAATGTGTATACAATCTTCCTATTGCATCGTAAGTAGTTATTATATGGATGATGAAAGGGTTGAACATTCTCCACACATCCAAGTCTATAGTCATTTAGGCACAAGTTATAGAATCAAATTTTACTATGCCTATTATGATCCCCTTCAATATCTTCTTTTATTTCCTCGTGGTGAATCTAGATGGCATCGTGGAATTAAGAGTTTATTTTCAAAGAGGACGAGAAACAATGCTCCAAATTAGGGACATCACATTTATTTCAGTTCTTTTACTTATCCATCTAATTTATTTAATATGGAGAATACATACAAGTTTTTCTTATCATACTTCATTTTTATAGTGTTGTCTAACCTTATGCTTTTATTTATTCGATTTGTTTATGTAATTTCTAGTTGTTGATCAAGAATACTATCAAGAAAGGGACTGTTTCTGCTAGAGAGTATTATTGTTATAGGCTCCAAATAAGAGAACATGATGAGTCAATGTCGCTCCATAGCTTAAGGCTACTTCAACAATTTGTTGTCGGTGCTTATATAAAGATTGAAATAGCTAGACTTGATTTCCATAACAAGAGACAAAATGAGATAAGGACAAAGATATTACAGGGTGTTTTGGACAGTATTGTTGTTGGTCAAAATGAAGGTTATAGCATTGGTCATCGAGTTGTGCTATAGACTTCGCTTGTTGGTAGTCCAAGGGACATGAAACGTCATTATCTTGATGCAATGGCTCTAGTGTAGAAGTATGGTAAACCTGACATTTTCCTTACCATGACTTGCAACCCAATGTGGAAGGAGATTCAAGACAACTTTAAGTTTCAAGAAAAGCCACAAGATAGGCCTGATTTATTGGCGAGAGTTTTTAGAGTTAAATTTGAGATCCTTAAAAATGAACTGATCAAGAAATAGATTTTTAGAGAGGTTGCCGATGTGTTTATGTTATAGAGTTCCAAAAGCGTTGTTTCCCTCATGCTCATTTGTTACTAATACTTAAACCACATTCTAAATTACTTAATCTAGAATCTTATGACCAAATCATTTCTGCTGAAATACCAGACCTTGTTCAAAATTTATGGTTATATTCTCTTGTCATTAAGCACATGATCCATGGTCCTTGTTGTCATATGAATAAAGACAGCCCTTGTATGAAAAATGGTGTGTGTAAGAACCATTTTCCTAAAAATTTTGCTCATTTTACTGTCCATGGTGAGGACAGTTATGTATGTTATAGAAGAAGAGATGATGGCCAAAAAGTGAAGATTTCTAGGCATGAGGTGGACAATAGATAGGTGGTTCCTCATAGTCCATACCTTTTGCTTCTCATTGATTGCCACAGAAATGTCAAAATATGTTCTACTGTTAAGCTTGTTAAATACTTGTATAATTATATCTTCAACATCCATGATCTTGTTAGTTTTAATATTGTTGATCAAGAGACCACTGCTGATATTGACGAAATCAGTAATTTCTAGAAAGGTCGTTGGATTTCGCCTTCTGAAGCTTTTTTTTGTATATATGAGTTTCGTCTGGCAGAGATTAGTCCATCAGTTTATGTTCTTCAGGTTCATCTTCCCGATCAACAATCTATTACCTTTAACATAAATTCATATTTGTCCTATTTGTTAAGAAAAATTGACTTTTTAAGAACAATGTTAATTGAATTCTTCAAAATGAATTTGACAAATAAAAATGCGAAGGGGCTGAAATGTTTGTATAAAGATTTTCCAAAACACTTTGTTTAGACCCCAAAGACAAGAACATGGTCAGAAAGGAGTTGAAAGAAAGTTATAGGAAGTTTAGCTGCTGTTGACCCTAAAGAAGGACAAAGGTATTGCCAAAGGCTATTACTTATGCATGTTAAAGGACCAACATCATTTAATGACTTATTGACTATTAATGGTGAAAAAACAAGTTGTTTTAGGGAGGCTACACTATAATTGGGCTTGCTAGCATCTGATTCTTATATAAAAGAAACTCTTAAGGAGGCTGCTTTATTTCAAATGCCAGCTTTGCTTAGACTTTTATTTGCTGCATTCCTATTCTATTGCTCACCAACGAATCCAAAGCAACTTTGGGAAACATTCAAAGACTATCTTTGATCTAATTACCATCATACTTCCTCTTATAATACATATACATCTGAGGACATTACAAGGATGACCCTCCAGGATATTAATAAATCCCTAGAACAAATGGGGAAGAGCTTGACTATTTATCATTTTGTAGAATATGATTTTACAGTTAATCATCATGAACATCTCACTAGAGAAATACAAAGTGAGAAAAATATACACATTGATCCAGAAGATTTATTGTTACATTCAAAGTTGAATACAAAACAAAAATACATCTTTGATGATTTTAGATTCAGTTTTTAGTTCAAATGGTTGCAGCCTTTTTATTGATGGACGAGGTGGGACTGAGAAGACTTTCTTCTACAAAGCATTTCTTGTAATTTTACAATCACAGGGTCATGTTGCAATTGTTGTTGCAACATCTGGTGTTATAAGATCAATACTTTCTGGTGGTAGGACAACACATTCCAGATTTAAGATCCCACTTAATTTTTCAAAAAAAAAAGTTTGCCAGTTAAGTAAGCAAAGCAGTATTGCCAAATTGATATTTGAATCCAGTCTCATCCTATAGGATGAGGCTTCAATGACAAAACAAGAAGCCATTGAACATTTGATGATTTGCTGCAAGATATCATAGAATCCAATTAGCATTTTGGTGGAAAGATTGTTGTTTTCGGCGGTGATTTTTGACAAACTTACTTGTTATAGACAAGGCTATAAAAGAACAGTTAATTGATTCAAGTCTTGTAAATTCATATCTCTGGCCACAAATACGTAAATTATCTTTGACAATAAATATGAGAGCTATGTCAAATCCAGCTTTTTGCGATTTCTTATTAAGGTTAGGAGAAGGTATAGAACCTGTTGATGAGCAAGATCAGATATATGTACCTGAATAGCTGGTTATTTCTTATCATAACAAAGATGAATCTCTCAACAGGTTATACTTTTCTTATGTTATCATTTAGTGTCTATTTTATTATTTCTTTATAATTTTTCTAATGCATTGTTAATTTCACCAGGTTAGTTGAGTACGTCTTCCCTGACTTAACCATATATTCATCTTATCCATATCAGATGATAAATAGATGAGTACTTTGTCCAACAAACAGTTGTGTTGATGAAATTAATGACATGATGATCAATAAATTGTCTGGAAATTTACATTCATTTCTAAGTTTTGACAAAATAGTTGACCAAAGACATCAAGTAGATTGTGAGGATTTTCTTAATTCTCTGAATCCTAAAGGTCTACCTCCTCACATATTATTACTAAAAGAAGGCGGGCCAATCATGCTTCTAAGAAATTTGAATCCAACAGAGGGTTTGTGTAGTTGCACAAGATTGATATGTAAACAACTAAAAGATCACACAATTTCTACAAAACTTGTTTTTGGGCCATATAAAGGAAAATTAGTTTTCATAGCTAAGATTCCTCTACAATCTTCTGAAAATGAAAAAAATGGGATTCCATTTGTAAGAACACAGTTCCCTATTCATTTATGTTTTGCGATGACGATAAATAAGTGGCAAGGTCAAACCCTTGATTATGTAGGAATTTATCTTCATCAGCCCGTATTTTCACATGGATAATTGTATGTTGTTTTATCAACAGCTAGAACTCCTGAATCTGTTAAAGTTCTAATTATTCCAGGCACTTTGAGTCTTCAGAAATTCATCACAAAACAAGGAATATTGTATTTCGTGAAATTTTCCGATTGTCTAAATTATAAAATATAAAATAAGCAAAAGGTACATTCATTGTTCTGTTCAAGTGTATTTAGTTTCATTCTGTCTACATAAAAAATATTTAGTATGTTAATATTTTCTTAACCATTTTCTTTTTGTAGGATGGAGAAACATTTATTGATTAAAGATATTTTACCTGATGCTGAGGTGTGGTCATGCAAAGTAACCATCCAAAAAAAACAACAAATTGCTACATCACCTAACAAGTCGTCGAGGAGACAAAAATTTATCTTTTTTGATTCAAAGGTACAAAAATTAAACTTTCTTCATTCAACATGTTCCTTTTTACACTAACATTAGAAAATAATAGTTGACCTAAGAGCGAAATTAGAATTTCTATTAGTCTCTTTACACTAATACTAAATTCATGAAATATTTGATTTTTTTCCTTTTTTCTATAAAATGTCATTACCATTTTTAGTTTAAATTTTTAGTTTTTCAATGTATCAAATTTTCAATTTGTTACTTTTCTCCATCACCATAATTATTTAGCTCTTTTTTTGGATTTTGTTTTTCTCAACAGGATCACACGTCGAAGCTATCATATTTAATAGTGATAGCCAAAGGATGAGCCCCATTTTTTAGCCTTATAAAATTTATATCATTTCTAATGCCATTGTCAAGTCAATTATGCCTCAATTCCAACTTGAAGACTTGAATATTAAATAGATCATTACAAGTCGCACTGTTGTCGAGCCTGTAACTAATGATGACAACATCCAACCAAGCAAATTTACCTATACATCCTTTATAGAACTCGTCAACTATATCAATAACAAAGAAAAATTAGTAGGTTAGATGTTTTATGTGTTTCTCTCAACAACTTTTTTTCTTCCTCCATTACATCTTGTTGTGCTTATCCTTAGCATATGATAGATATTTTGGCTGTCGTTATTCAATTTTTAGATGTAAGGCACATTAACAAAGACGACAAAGTTTTGACTGTCTAGAAATTTGTTCTTGTTAACAAACAGCATGTTATATTCCCTTATATTCTCTACAACTGATGAACTCCGGTAACATTTCATTCTTTTAACATTTTATGTTTTTATATTAGATAACAAACTATCGTACTGTCAATCTGGGACGCCTTTGTTACAAATGAAGGGGAACAAATTATGAAGACCTTACATACTTATCCAGTAGTTGTATGTCGTAAGTTAAAAGTTCACTTTTATAATGGTAATTCTATTTTCGTTTTCATTATACTATTATATTTATTTTATTTATTCTTGTATATTCATTTTAGGCTTACAATTTTAAATTTTCAGGTGTTGCATTATCCACATGGTTTGATTCTGCAATTCTCATTGATCTGTCAATACAAGAAGCATCAAATTTAAAAAATTGGTGCTTCCATATTTCCCATCTTTACTTTTACAACAAATAAACTTGTGCATGCATTTTTACATATTTTTATACTTGTGTTTATAATTACCATTTTCCCAGGGGCGCAACATAATAACAAACAGCTAAAAGAACTTGTTACCCAACAGACTTACCTCAAATATGATCCTGATGTATCTTTTGGATCAAATCAAAAAATTTTAAAGATCATTTTCCTAAAGCCCATTGACAAGGTACATACATTTTATTTTCTACTATAAAGTTTTTTCTCACATATTATCTATATAATTTGAATATTCATAACGAACATCTATTTGTATCTTTCCAGACAACATGGATTAAAGCTCGTATTTCCTTTCAACACATTCTGTAAAAATATTGGTATATAAGCTGCAAAAAATGTTTTCGTTCGACTGTCGCTACATACGGAATTGTATTTACATGTAATTCTTGCAAGGAGAAACATCCAGTTAAACCCAAGCATTTCTTCCCTTTTTTCCTTTTCAATTGTTTGCCTTTTTAAAAAATAAATAAGGGATAAATAAGCCCCACATGTCATCAACAATCAACTTCTTTTTATGTCCTATTCAAAACATATCCTAAGTTTAAGATCATTCATATCAATTCTAAATACAACTTTCTAATATTCTTTATTTATTCAATTATACATTTCCTGATTTACTTTCCTTTTTAAATGTAGATGTCGGTATGATATTGATTTGACTGATAGCACATGAACTGTGACAACATCCATTTTTGGTGAACTTGCCGAAAATTTGTTGAACTTCAATGATTTTGAAGCTATGCAATATCACAACCAGGTTATATTTTTATATTTATTACAAATAAAAATGCATTTGATTATTTTTATGGCATCTTTATTATATGACTAATAGTCTACACTTTTCTCTTTGGTAAAAAGAGTATTAAACTTCCTCTCGATAGGGTCCATGCTGAAGTGAAGACAAAAACCTTTCTCCTTCATATCAAAACTGTTTAGATCCAACCATTGGATAGGAGGCAATGCGTCACTATTATCTATTACCACCAAACTAATGATGTTGAATTAGAGCGAAGTTCAACTTCAAACGAAAAAACAGATGATAGCAATGTTAAAATGACACTTTCAACTATTTCAGGTACCTATCATTATTTATTCAAATATTTTTTTCATTTTTTATTCATGACTACTAATATTTATTATTTACCATTTTCAAACAATTTTAAATTCAATAAAATCTTCACTGTTATTATTTATTCATTCAACATACAAGACGATCTTCACCTTTATACTATATCACTAACATACTTTGATTTTTTAAAATTTTTGGAAGATATTCCTGCTTCTTCTTCAAGAGTTAAACAATGTCTAGAAAAAAGATTCAAATAAACTGGATCAGAACCTATGCCAACCTTAGATGTTCTTGTTGATGTTCACAAGAAAAAGCCTAAATTATCATGAACTTTTTCCATAATATCTAAAACAACATAAGCATGTAATTTTTTTAAAAGATTGATTAACGTTATCACTGCGTATGGCACTCTTCTTGATGTTCTACTTCCTTATAAACTATGACTTGTTTTTTCCTTTTAAAATGATCATGTTGTAGTTGATATTAGATTTTTTAGACTACTACCTTTAACAGGTTATCTTTTGTGCCTTTTCATTTAATTGGTTGTTAAAATTATTATCATTTGCAAGCGTTGTGTTGCAGCCATGAATGCCAGATGATTATTGTTAGGATATATGTTATATATCTTTTATTTAGTTTTGGCATCTTATTTATTAATTGGACATATAAGATATTAATTAGATAATGACTTGGATTCAAAAGCTAAATGGATGCTTTTTTAGTTGAAAAAGAATCTTATCTTGTTTTGAAGTCTATCTTGAGTTGGAGTGTGTACAAATCACGTCTATATGTGTGCATGTGTAAAAATTGGTTGGAAATCAAAAAACCAAGACAAGCTATTATTTTTTGATCTTTCACGAATGTGATGAGATGAGCCATGAAAGGTAACAGGGTGTAAAAGGGCTTTTGCATTTTATTGTTAGTGCATGTCTCTATCACATATGAGAAGTGAATCTTGTGTGGGTTGAACTCTATTGATGCACGAATGAAGTAAGGAAGGTGTGCGTGAGTAGCTTTGGAAAAGATTTAATAATTATCCATGATTCATTAGAGGCTGTGTAGAATGGGTGTTACGTTAGTGTGGTTTTAATTGTTCAGCAATTAAATCTATCTTTAAAAGGTGGAGTGTGTAAGATATTAATGAAGTGTTTTATAGACAACTGAATGGTGGTGGTAAGCGTGTTTCACTTAGTGGATATGTTGAGAGTATTTGTTCATAACACATCTGATGCGTGAGAAGGTGAAAATGCTGGTGTGGTATTGATTGATGGGTTGTAAGTATTACTATTGATTGTGTTGATATCTGCATATTGGGGTTTCATATATATATGTTCTGTGCTGGTCTTTATCAATCATGTGGTAGTTGATAACACTGGATAGTTATTCTTATGAAGTGGCTTATGGTTGGACTGATTAGAGTTTTAAATGCGACGACTTCCAGATTTATTTCAGTGAAGCTTAACTTTTTGGAAAATTGTTCTTTTCTTTTGTCTCAAGTGTTTTTGTTTTTGTTTCTGGTTATTTTAATCACTTGATTTGTTCGTTAATTATTTTTATTAATTGTCTTTCATTAAGAGTAGTAGAGAAAAATCCTCTGATAAGGTTAACACGAGTCGGTCGTGTTATTGGGTGTGAAAATCTTTCACGGGAAGTGAGGTTGAGAGATAATGTCAAGGGTTGAGTGGTGTCGGCTCAGTAAAACCTTGGGTAAATCTATTATACTTCGGTGAGAGTATTAATCTGGGTGAGGGCCCCATAGACGTAGGCAAGGAGTGTCGAACTGTGTTAACAAATTTATGGTGTTCTTGTTATTTCGTTTTTGCTTGGTTTGTTTTGTTCGTGGCAACGAAGTTATGGAAAGTTTGTGAAACATTTAACACTTTCGATTTTTCAATTGATATTAGAGCAGTTCATCATTTCAGAACTTGTTAGCAAGTTGGTGCAGATCCTAGTTTCACGAACATGACAAATTTTGAGATGAATCTCTTAAGAGGCAAGCAAAAAAGAAGCAAAGGACTGGCGTTACAGGTTGAGATTGGTAAAAGTGTGAATGATGCAAAAGAGGAATCTGATGAAAAAGAAGACTTGGTACTACTCACACGGAACTTTGACAAATGGCTTAAAAGAATGAAAAAGGACAAATCCGAATTCAGAAAATATGGTGGAAGCTTATTGAATACTAATCTAAAGCAACAAGTCAAAGCTCAAAAGGGTGAAAGGAAGGTGAAGAAAATCCAATGTTATGACTGTCAAGGCTTTGGGCACGTTCAAGCCGAGTGTGCAAATACTTTGAAGAAAAGAAAAGGAAAATCCTTCACTAGCACTTGGAGTAAGAATGATTCGGAGAGTGAATACGGTAGCGAAGAAGAAATTACCAATAATGCTGCATTAGTTGATTTGTATAGCAAAAGTCCAGTTACTTGCTTAACAGTAATTTAGAAGGAAACAACTGAAGACAAAAAAAGAGAAACTCGAAAAATCTCCAGAAAAATGCAAACAACTCAGCTCAAGACCCAATATCAGATTATGATAGTGATGAAAGTGGCCTAGGTGAGAGAAAGGAGAATATTTATGAGGCTTACAAAGCAATGTATGAAAAATGGGTGAATACATGTAAAAAGAATGAAAGATTGAAGGAAGAAAATCTCTCTATGAAGAACACTATCTAAAGGTTAGAAAAGAATTTGAAGTTGGCATTAGATGAGCTTGGTGAAGCTAGAATGAAATTAGTAAGTATTGAAAAGGGATTAAGAATGTTGAATGGAGGCATAGAAAAACTAGAAAAGCTAATGAAAATCGGTAAGGCTAAAGGAGATCTTCAAGGCATTGGCTACAAGGGTGAGTGCTCCAAGGTAAATGATGAGAAAATTGATATACCCATATCTGTCCAAGAAGAAACATCGAGGAATAATCGAAGATTTGTTCCCACATGTCATTTTTGCGGAGTCATTGGCATATAAAGCCAAAATGCTACAAGTTACTACAAATGTTGTTTCAAAGAAGCCAAAACTAAAGGACCCTATATCCATCATATAAATTTCAGAATCAGCCTTCAGCACCGAAATCCACTTGGGTTAGAAAGGGTCAGGAAAAGCACAAAGATAGAGTGAAGGAAAAATAAGAAAGTGTCCAGATTCACAGTTAGTTAATGCTTTTGAAGCAACTGTTCAAAGTGAGGATAAGTCAGTTACTTCAAATGAAGAAATCAATCAGACAGTTGATGACCGAGATAATGTGATGAGAAATAATCCCAAGTTTGAATTTCTTCAAGGAGCACCGAGACTGTGTGCTTTACTTTTTTGAAGTATAGTTTGTTGTTATTTATTTAAAAAAAACAAAAAAGGAAAAAAGGAAAAGAAAAGTCAAAAAAATGTTTTCTTTAGTTCTTCTTTAGTTTTTTTTTGCCATTGTCGTCTCATCTTTTTAGTAATTTATATTGTGACTTCTATTTAGCTCCACCGAAGACTAATCAGCTCTCTCATCAGTGTGGGTCTCTCTCTCACTACATTGGCAACACTCTTCTTTATTTGTTTGGGTTTATGAATTTGATCAATCTTATGAAGATGGAATTGAAGTAAGTAATGATATGTTAGCATGTGTATTGACTGATGGTGAATTGTCATCTTGGCGTGCTTATGATTCTTTCGGCGCACCTATTGTTGAATATTATGATTATAAGTTTTGATAATGTTTTGTCCTAAGGGGGAGACATCAGATTGTTTATGGTGAATGGTCCATCCAGGGGGAGATTTCAAGGTACATGCCTGACTATTCATCTTACTTTTTGGCATCTTTTTGTCCCAAGGGGGAGAAATTTAGATGATTGGATAAACTTGATGTTCTTTGGAACTTGATGTTTGATTGCGAGAGAGTATTTGTCATATGAATTGTGAATTTGATACTTATATTTCCAATTATGTTATTTAAGGGCAGTTTCATATTTATGACAAACAATGCCAGAAAGGGGGAGATTGTTAGGATATATATTATATATCTTTTATTTAGTTTTGGCATCTTATTTATTAATTGGACATATAAGATATTAATTAGATAATGACTTGGATTCAAAAGCTAAATGGATGATCTTTTAGTTGAAAAAGAATCCTATCTTGGTTTGAAGTCTATCTTGAGTTAGAGTGTGTACAGATCACGTCTATGTGTGTGCATGTGTGAAGATTGGTTGGAAATCAAAAAACCAAGACAAGCTTTTTTTTTTGATCTTTTAAGAATGTGATGAGATGAGCCATGAAAGGTAATAAGGCGTAAAAGGGCTTTTGCATTTTAGTGTTAGTGTATGCTCTATCATATATGAGAAGTGAATCTTGTGTGGGTGAATCTATTGGTGCACGGTTGAAGTAAGGAAGGTGTGCATGAGCAACTTTGGAAAAGATTTAATAATTATCCATGATTCATTAGAGGGTGTGAAGAGTGGGTGTTGCGTTAGTGTGGTTTTAATTGTTCAGCAATTAAATCTATCTTTAAAAGGTAGAGTGCGCAAGATGTTAATGAAATGTTTAATAGACAGCTGAATGGTGGTAGTAAGAGTAAGTCACTTGGTGGATGTGTTGATAGTATTTGTTCATAACCCATCTTATGTGTGAGAAGGTGAAATGCTAGTGTGGTATTGATTGTTGGGTTGTGAGTGTTACTATTGATTGTGTTGATATCTGCGTATTGGGGCTGCATATATATGTGTTCTGCGTTGGGCTTTATCAATCATGTGGTAGTTGCTAACACTGGACAGTTATTCTTGTGGAGTAGCTTATGGTTGAACTGATTGGAGTTTTACGTGCGATGACTTCCAGATTTATTTTAGTGGAGCTTAACTTTTTAGGAAGTTGTTCTTTTCTTTTGTCTCAAGTGTTTTCGTTTTTGTTTTTAGTTATTTTAATCACTTGAGTTATTCGTTAATTATTTTTATTAATTGCCTTTCAATAAGAGTAGTAGAGAAAAATCCTCTAACAAGATTAACACGAGTCGGTCATGTTATTGTGTATGAAAATCTTTCACAGGAAGTGAGGTTGAGAGATAGTGTCAAGAGTTAAGTGGTGTCGGCTCAGTAAAGCCTTAGGTAAATCTATTGTACTTCGGTAAAAGTATTAATCTGAGTGAGGGTCCCGTAGATGTAGGCAAGGAGTGCCGAACTGCGTTAACAAATTTCTAGTGTTTTTGTTATTTCGTTTTTGCTTGGTTTTATTTTGTTCGTGGCAAAGAAGTTACGGAAAGTTTGCGAAATATTTAACACTTTCGATTTTTCAATTATACTTTGAAAACGCATCAATGATATTGCCAAAAACTGGCGTCGCGTCCACAAGGTTTAATCATCATGAAAGTTATTTCCTCAAGGATACAGCTGATGTAGCTGATTCATTATTTGCATATGGATACCTTGTTATTTTATGCATTCACTTTTGAATTTTATGATGGCTATTTTACATTACTTCATTACATGCATTTTAGATAATTGCAGTGCGCCACTTTCCCTGTTGGAAATTAATTTAAATTTTAGAATTGTTAAAATTCTTTATAATAGATCTTAGTTTATTTTTAATCTTGCAGATTCTGTAAGATAGCTTTCTGATTTTATTCTACTTTATTATGGTCAAAATATTTGATTTTATTGAAGATTTGTTTTGACTTTCAGTTTATTTGTAAGCCTATATAAAGGCATCTTCTGATAAAATAAATGAATGAATTAAGTTGCAAAGTTGTATCCCAAAAATTTCTAACATTCCCAACAATGCATTCTAAAATATCATTAACGTTATACCTATAACACTTTTATTCAGTCCAATATGTTAAATCTTCGAGATAACAGGTGATAAGCTTTTAACATAGTACAATTTAAACTGAAGCTTTTGGCGGATTATATCACGAGGTTCATTTTGCTACATTAGTGAGTTGTTTCCTGAAGCAGTTGAGATTGCCAAGCTTTGGTAAGTAATTTCAGATATTTGCTGGTAAAAAACCTCCATATAATACAACTTGATTTCGAATGTACTTCTCTTACTTCTACTAGTCATGTCTTTAGTTAAAAGGAAACTTGTATTTTTGTTAATCATGTGTGTCTCAGAAATTTCTTCGGTAAAAATTTACCATACGGAACTGTTTTGCAGCTACAGCAATATCAAAGTAGTAAACTTTTTGGGGTTTAACCTTGTTGTTTTTATATCCACAATCATCTTTACATGTCATTCAGTTCTTTATACAAGTTGGAAATAATTTTTAGTTGTGTTCATTGAACATATATTATAATGTTTGATAATTTGGTCCAGTACTTGTAAAGAAATTCTGGTGCGTCTTCGCCTAGCTGTTCTGCTATGTTTCGTGATAACTGGGGAATGTTCGCAAACGAAGAGGACACTACGATGATCAGCACTGGTGGGACCAGTTTGGCGAGCGGAGCGCTTGAGACAGAAAGAAGCCGAGGTATGGTGATTGTCGCTCTTCTGTTAATTTACTGGTAATCATGATTTTAAGAAGTGTTTTAGTTAGTGTAAAACTTCCGGCTGGTTGTAGAAAACTCTTAAAAAATGTGCTTTGACTTCAAATTCTTGAGTTGATTTACGAAAAATACGCCTCTACATGTAAACAATTAAATGTGTGTGTGTGTGTGTTTGTTGTGTGTTGATTCAAATCTAGAGTCAGTTGCACACTAAGAGTTAGAAATTTTTGTTATTGAGTCCAGATGGATGTCCTTGATGAGCATGAATGCTGGAATAACGTGGACAGAATAAAATATGGAAGGGAGGAGGAGATGATAGTAAACTCTCTGATATAGCTTATCAATTGGGTCTCTACTGGTAAGCAGCAATTGCAATTACTCAATTTGTTATCCTTCCTTGTGTATGTTTTTAGTTTCTCATACTGGACTAATAATCTTTTTCCCTGATTTTGTAATCGTCGAAGAGTTGGAAATCTTTTGAATAGCTCCCAGCGAGCAGAATCCTCAAATGATCCTGAAAGAGCTCCTGGGCAAGGACCCAAACAACCATCACTGAGCTTACAAGTAAAACAACATGTTCCCACCCTGGGAAAAGATTTCGAAAATGAGAAATTCAGTGTTGAACTGCAATAGAGAAAAGACAAACTTGAGGATAAAATTCTAATTCTCGTCTGCTATACTATTGGCATCTCCTTACAGTGATAAGTGAAGAAGTAAAATGCCACATTAGTGTTATATGTACCTTCTTTTATGTGTTTTATTGTTTCCAGGCAAGTGATTATGTGAAGGAAATGCCGAAATTTAGAGAGAAGCTTCCTGCATTCAAAGTGAAAACCAAGTTTTTGAAAACTATTTCAGAAAATCAGGTTTCCATCTCTTTGCATTAATTGTTCCATGTCAATTTTTAAGAGTCAAAATGGTTTCGCTAAGCAGAAAAAAAAATGCATCCGAATTCGTATGCATAATCCCCAAGTAGAACGGTATTAATAGGGAAAATCTTGTAGGTACATCTACTAAAGCTCTTTTCAAAGGAAAAGAAAGAGATAATGATGAAGAAGGTAACGCTTTAACTAGCAAATTTTAACTTTTAGTGGCTCCTGTTATTGGCTCATTAATTGTGGGTTTTACATGCTCCTCAAACCAAATCACTAACTAGATAGAATTTTGTGAAAATTTAGGAGCAACTGCTTTGAAGAAAGCAGTCTACAAAATTGAATTGCTGAATGGTTTAATAAGTTTTTGACCTCTAGATTGTTATATATCTTTTGAAGGTGTCTTTCAGAGAAGAAGATAGATTTAAAAAATCTGTACTCTTATTTTTCTTTCATACTGATACGCAGAGATCTTTTTACAGGCTGTAGATGCTCTACAAGTAGTTAAGATGACTAATGCACGAGGTGAAATCAAATACCCAATTAAGGTTAGTAGTTCCTTACAAAATATTCACTGGCCTTCTAAACGAGGCTCTTGGGATCGTCGTTGTTTGTATCTACTTATCTACGATTTGCTCACTACCTAAATATCAATTTATGTGGTTAAGCCTCTCTCCCACCAAGTTCAACTTTGCGAATTGTTTGTATTGTATACGACCTCTTTGCTTTCTGTTGTCGATCATTGTAATTATTCAATCGTCTAGAGCATAAACATTTTGAAAGCTCATGGAAAGAGTGCAAGAGATACCTACCTGTTGAATGACTATGTACTAAATGCTGGATGAATCAGGTTTCCATCTCTGTGCTCACTTCAACTTCATATTTCTATTCTCAAATTAATCTTATATGCACGTTTATTGAAGTTGGCCAACTATATTTTCAGGAATGAACTGTTGACAGCTATAAATTTGAGACTTACGGCACTAAGAAAGGAGTTAGCTGTTGCAATAAAACAAATTGTTGGTTGTACATGCTCCTCAAACCAAATCACTACTTTGATAGAATTTTGTGCAAATTTATGAGCAATTGCTTTCAAGTAAGCAGTCTACAAAATTGAATTGCTGAATGGTTTAATAATTTTTTGGTTACCTTGAATAATTACTAAAATCTGCTTAATTATCTCATCTACTATTAATTTAATTATTCTTGGTCATTGAAGCCCTTGTTCTCATAGATGAAGTCGAGAGTGCAAGGATAAAATCGACGGAACCCTTGCTTAGCTAATTAGTGAAAGTGATGCGTCAAATGCCATCACGCAAATATTTGATGTTCCCGATAGGGTAACTTTTAAGAAATGTCTTAGCTAAAATAAATATGTACGTTGGTAGATTCAATTCTTCCTAACATGCTTTAGAAAATTAATAAGGATTCAGTGAATATTTGCTTAACTCTCTTAACTATACTATTTGAAATGGACAACGATTTTGTTTCTATTATAAAATTTTCTACGACTTATTATAAACGCATGATTTACTTTTATTTTGTTTATAAATTTTATCATATTTAAAACAACTATCTCATACTGTTAACTTTGTTTTTTTTCTCCTACTCTTTTTACTATTTATCTTACCTCTTTACTTAAATATATCTCTATATGTGTCCAATATATTATAAATATATAATAAACAACTTATAGATATTATCCAAGTAAATTTTATTTTGCACGTTCAGCGGGGTATTGTCGATTTTATGCAATTGCGCAGAGACTGCCTGCTAGTAGTGAGAAAAGTGACAAGTGATCTGGCAAGAAGGAGCGATAACTAATACCACCATCACCACCAGTTATATCGACATTCTGACAGCAGCCTCTCTAGCCTACCGCTTGCCACATATCCAAAACAGTCCTCGCCTACATAGACCACCGTTGGCGATGTTTCGTAATGTGGCCAAATTTGGATTCCATCGACACCTAAACAATTTTAATGGTCTAAAATAAATGGAATTTTCACTTTCACCTCTATGGGTTTTACAAATATGAAATGAGTGTTTATTTAAACCATGGTAACATATTCAGATTAAACAATTTAAAAGCCTAGTTGTTAAAATGTGGAAGAGGACGATCAAGAAGATGGTTTTCTATTAAAGGCTTAATCAAGAAAAAGAAAGGGAAACCAAAGAAGCCACACAAAACACAAATTTGGTCAAAATTTAAATCTCATGTAGGATGTAGAACTCAAACAATAAAAAAAACCACCGTAATTGTTCAAGTCAACTAGTCCAAATATATACGTAGTTGTCTTTTGAAAAAGATAAAACAAACCGACACAAAAGAAAACCATACGTTATTGCTAAGTTGTTATCAGTGATTGTTCTTACAATCAAACACTATAAATTAAAATAAGCATGTCAAATTCAAATTAAATAAATATATCATATTTGAGATTGAAAAATAATTATTATGTTCTTCTAAAAGTTTCAAACAAAATTAATCGATAATCTTATTCATGATAGGAATTTCAAAACTAGTGGATAATTTCATACATAATAGGAATTTCAATTTCAAATATACAAGGGATAAAACTTTTTTTTATCAGAATTCAAGTAAAATTTAATTTGTTACCAATTTAAGAAAATTTTATTTGCAGATAAAGTGGTAGGATCGAAACATACTTGTATCACTCTGTAATCCACATAATAGGAGACTTGTAGTATACCAAACTTGCAGAACTCTTTCAACATGTTTTTCATTGATTTCAAAATTTTCTTATCCAACATACACTTAAATCTTTATGGTAAATCATATCTTATATATGATTTTCTAACAATTGTCACATTTACAATTATGACGCTTCATATTATTAACTTATTGTATGTACTTATCCATTAAGAGGCATTGGTAGTAGATGAAAATGGGGATAAAAAGGATGAAAGTATTGGCATTAGGGAGGGACTTCACATGAGAGCAGTAAAGGTAGAATAATTAATGTAACATTAAGAATAGAGGAGGAACATCTTGTAGAAGAAGGCGGAGCACGAAACACAGTGTTAGAGATCTCTATTACAACAGATGAAACAATAGAAATGAAGGACAATGGGCACCAAATAGAAGATGAAACTCGAATTCTAATGGTGACAAAAGTCTAGTGTAGGAAGCGTAAATTTTAGGAATTAGGGTTAAAGATTTTGGGGATAATTAAAAATAATCTGATCATAATTAACTAATATTATTTAAATAGTAAATATAATTAGAATATTAAAAATAATTTTAAATTTTAAATAAAAATTAAGTCCCAATATATCATTTGACAAACTAAAATTTAATTCCATTATGTAACACCTCATTTTCGCAAGACCCGAACCCGACATCGATGGGTGATATCCAAGCTTGTGCCCCGCGAAGGTGGTGTGCTAGAGCACTCAATCACTCACTGAAATTTTGGGTCCTAACTTTTAATATGAGGACGGGATGTTACACATTAAATTTTTCTTTTACTTAAAATTTATTTTGGACGTAATAAACACGATGAAAATGTTCATTGTAAGACGTTAAATTTTATTTTGTATTTTAGTGAAAATAGCAGGGTCTAAAATTTAATTTTGGCCTTTGGATCTAATTATCTTCTTTTGAAAAGTCAATAGAAACATAAACATCATGTCTCAATTAATTACCAGCGGCACTAGGAAGAAGCTTATTAATATTGACATCATCTCACACACTATATGTCCATGGCGCTATATTGGAAAGAAAAATTTAGACAAAGCTAAAGCTATATTTAAGAATAAATATGATTTTAAGGTACTCTCTGTTGGGAAATCGAAATGGGATTTGATCCCGAAAATAGTAAAATAATTATGAAAGTTTTTTGTATATTAATTTCTCAAAAAATAAAATCAATTTAATTCTATAAAAGAACTAATGCATAAATCATAAAAAGACATGAATCTTAATTCGTATCTTATTTCGAAGTTTAATCATATTTTTTTCGTTTCCTTCAAATCGTTTCTAAAACTAGCTCATCTCAACCACCATAGCTGAACAAATATCCGACATATAATGTTATCCACTGAATAATTTGAGAGAATTCTGTAACTCTTATAAAGAATGTTAAACAAAGAGTGCTAGTTTTTTTAGAACTTACGTCTATTTATAATAAGTTTTGGACATTTTAATAATTTAATTGAAATTAAAGTATAATTTAAATTTAAATTTAATTAGAATTAGAATTATAAATGATTCTAATTAAATACCTATTATGTCCTAATAAGATCTAATATCTCATATTTAATCATAAAGTTTCTCAAACTTTACAATAAAGTCTAACTTGATTAAAATATCTTTCCTTTTTTTAACTCGTTTTTTATTTATGACCCATTAAGTTCCCAAATATGTTAGAAATGGATACAAATTGTAATCTTAAATCATTTTTTAGATTAGATAAATTAAATTCTTTTAATTTATCTTTAATTCTTTAATTAAACAATATATATCTATATATCAAGATTAGTGTCTAGCAACACATCATGATTACCTAAATATTTACGAATGTTAAAGTATTTTTGACTAACATTTTTGTGCATGGTTTTTTTGGTATAATTCAATCTTTTCATCATACAATGTTTCGATTTGACATAGAGCATGAAATTAATGTCCATTATATTTTGAGTCTAATTTTATTAGCTCTCCACTAGTAGCTATTGATTCAATTAATGACATTTATAAACTATGTACAAAACGTCATTCCACGCTTGACTAGGGATTTCTTCAATCAATACTAATTGATAACAATATAACATTTTCCCTAATTACTTTAAGGTGACGAATCTATCTTGATCACTCAACTACTTCCATATAGTTTCATGATATATTCAATGACTACTGACTGAGCTATCATTGACTATAACAAGTTATAAGTAATATCAAAACATAACAATGTCAATACAAGATAACTTTAGAGACCTCAAGTTAAAGGACAACTTATACAATCATCACAATAAGAATTAATCCCATAGATATTCAAATAACGTTCCAAATGGATTTTTCGTATGGGTTCACTTTAGTGAACTTGTTCTCTAATAGGCACCTATGTGCTTCTTTAATTATCTCTATACTTTAGCCTATGATATTGAGTACTTCCTTTATAAGAAAAAATATAACACGTATTAGTCTTTTTATGTTTTTATTAATATTCAATCTTAATAAAACAATGACTAGGAAAAATTTAGAGATAATACATAAATGCAATATGAATCTCATAATTATAATCTCATCATAATTTCGTTAGCAATGTATATTTATCTTATATATGGCATTTATTATATGCATATAAGTATTATAAGATAAAAAATGCTTTTAAATAATTTTCACTAAATTACAACCAACCGATTGACTGTAGGGTATAAACTAACACTCTCCTCTCTATAGCACTTCGTTGTTATAAGTTCATTTGACTTCATTAGTTTCTATTTTCAGAACAAGTGGCATCCCTTCTTTCTTGATCCCTCTGCTCCAAAAGAAGACATGGAAGCTACGATTTTATAGGGGAAGTTACTGGATATAGTAAGAACTATATGGAGATAGTTGAGTGATCAATATATACTTTATCAACCTAAAGTAATTAGAAAGAATGTTTCATTATTCTCATTAGTATTAGTTCGAGAAATCCTTAGCCAATGTGGAATATCAGTTTGAAAATAGTTTTCAAATCTCGTTAATTGAATCAATAACTAATAATGAAAAACTAAAATGAATGAACTGAAATAGAGTAGACATTAGTTTCATGCTCTATGTCTAGTCGAAACATTATATGATGAAATAACTGAATTATATAAAAAATCATGCAAAAAAAGGTTAATCAAAACTACTTTGATATTTTAAAATATTTGGGTGGTTCTGATATGTTACTAGATATTAATCTTGGTATATAAATATAAATTATTTAATTAAGGATAAATTAAAAGAGTTTAATTATTTAATCGTAAATATGATTTATGATTATAATTTATATCCATTGCCAACATATGTGGGAACTTAATATGTCACTAATAAAGAACCAGTTGAACAGAAAAAAGACAATTTAATCAAGTTAGACTTAATTGTAAAATTTGAAAAACTTTATAATTAAATATTAGAGATATTTAATAAATAAGTATCATTACTATATCTTATTTTGGCATAATTAATATTTAATTAAAATTAATTGTAATTCTAATTAAAATTTAATTAAAATAAAATTTAATTATATTTAAATTACTAAAATACCCCAAAATATTATAAATGGGCTTAGGTAGGAGGTCACACTCCTTATCTAACCATCTTTACAACAGTGATAAAGTTCTCTCAACATGCTTGTTAGAGCCTAAATACTTGTGCATTTATGGTGGTTGAGATTAGCTGATTTCAAAAACAATTCGAAGGAAATGATAAAAGAATCAATATTTGGAATAATGTATGCATTAAGATTTATGTTTTATGTGTTAATCATACTATAGAATTTAAGTGATATATAAAATATGTTTCGTAATTATTTTGCTACGCGTGAGATTCGGATCTTGCTATGATATTTCAATTACTTGCACTGAAACTTCACATATGATGTAATCTAACTAATATAGCTTTTTGCATTATATCACAGTTATTGTTATAAGGTGTGCACCTGTCACTAAGTGTTTTTGTTAAGGATGACAATATTTGAGCCTAAATTTAGTTGTCTTCAATAGGCCGACTTATAGGTTAGACTCAGGTTCAATCTAACTCGAGACGTAATTATTCCAAGCAAATCAATATCATATTATTTAGAAGAGTTAAGTCTCGAGTAGGTCTGGACCTGACAGCTTAAGCTTGGATTTAATTAAAAAATTACATTATTCTGTATTTTTAATTTTAAAAAAATTTGACAGTGCTGCCCATTGCATCCCTAGTTTTAGTGTGAAATAATACACAGTGTAATAATGGAATTGCAAGTTAAACGGTAAAATGGGTGATTATATGATTATGTCATACATACTCAATTCTTGAGCAAAATAAAGTTGTCAGTGAAACATGTTGGTAAAAGAATAAGGTTAAGTCTCATACTACATGGTATGTAACAAAAGTTTTATGAGCTTACAGTTGGAACCATACCTTTACATAGAGCCATATCGTAACGGTAGCTGTTTTCGACAGATAAATGAGAGGCATAAGTTAAAGAGTGGTGGCCAGGGTCCCTCATTTTTCGAGAGCAGCAAATTTGTTGTTTCTTTGCTTTTGCCATGAAAAGCTTCTTCACCTTCAGCTAAAAGGACCTCACCTCCTCCATCGTCAATATAAATGATTTAAAGTAAGTTCATTCCTTGCGTCATGTTAATCTAGTTTCCAATCAGTTTAATTTCGCATCAACATGAAGTTGACGCAATACCAGCGGTTTCTTGTATCACAAACCTTCCCAGTAAGAGACTGGCATAATCCGGGGAGGCTCTAGTCACAGGATGATCCTCTAGAGAATTCTCTTAATTTCTCTAGTTGGAGTTTTTCTTTTTTTTTAGATCTTAAGTTTCTACGTAAGAGAGAGACTTGTCTATGACAAGGTCTCGTCCTCTAAACAATAATTCTCTAATAATTTATTTGATGCTTTATTCATAAATACGGTAGCCATATATAAAGGCTGATTTGATTATATTGTTCATCTAGGATAAGACTTTTAATAAGAATAGACCTGTTACTTTTTTAAGGATAAGACTTCTAAAAGAATAAGCCTATTAATTATGATAGACTCCTTAAAAGATAAGATGTCTCCTGTAAAAAACATTAAATATGTAAAATTGACACAACGGTCCGAATCAATTAAAATGCATTTGACGGTGTCTCTTTCGACTGCTGGTAGTAGAGGCCTCCTCTATCATTAATAAATGACAAAAAGTTTTGATAGATTCCATTCCATTGAGCGTATTTTACTAAGTTTATTTTTCGGGATGGACACGATTTCTAGTTGTTTCACGTCAAGGCATCTGATACTTGTAGATATCGCCGATTAATCGTATTTACTGAGCCGTGTAAGCAAAGCATTACTTTTGGAGAATAAACGATCTGGTTATTGCATGATCACACTAATGCTACTTAGAATTTACTGGAGACCAAATCACCAGCAGAACATAGTTCCATGATACTGGTAGTCATTGTTCTTAACCAGAAGAAGATACATAGTTCCAAGTTCTTAGATTCTAATGTACTTAACAGGAATTGCAGTCAAGAAACTTGTTAACGCGACCATTATTGGAACACCATTCTCACCCAAATCCATTCCATGCATTCCAAACAATACATGACATCTAACAGTCAAAGCACAGGAAGCAAACACGAAACGCAAGGAAAGCTCTATTTACATATTAATCAAAGCTATAGCAGATTTTCACTCCTGTGCAACGAAAACTTTGGGTAGGATCATGTTGGAGAGAATGTGCTTTACATATATGTATGCTGCACAAGTTTTCAATATTTACTATAGATAACAAGACACTTTGATCTGCAATATTCACAAAGAATCATCCTCGAATCCCTTGGGATTTCTTTGGCTCTCCTGTTGCTACTGGTTACATCCACAACACGATCATTTCAAGAGAAAGATCAAGTCGTTTCATCGAACACCATTGCCTGAAGCAGAAAAACCAGAAAATGCTCACTTTATTATTCAAACTAGAAATATAGTGGATTTGTTTTATGTTTATGTTTTAAACAGCATAAAAAACAGCTTTAAAAGTTGAATGTTCAATTATAAGAACTTACGGCAAACATCTCAGGAGGCTAACTATAGAAGAGTTCCACACAAAGGGACTCTCCGTAGGCTTGCCAAATAAGAGTTTTACCAAAATTCACGATCCAAGATTGAGAATAAAAGGGCTTCTTGAGTTATGCATTCAACTAGAGGAGATATGCATGTTGTAAAGATGACATAAACAAGCCACAGTAGAACTTTTCGATGATATAATCTGAAAGTTGCTTTAGGTGTGAACTGTCAAAGGCATCTAATCGCAGATTTAGCCTTGAACGCTTTATCTAAGTTCATGCAACTTCTTACTACTAAATTAGCCCACCAAAATGTGGAAGTAGCATAGAAATTAGAAACTTTTGGTATCATCTAAAGGCAGAGTATGCTTTCTTCTAGGAGCCTTGCAGTTTAGTTGAATAAGTAGGACAAACATATATTGAGTGTGCAGAGAATTAAGGGATACTGGAGTGCCAGTAATTACTCAACATAACCAATCAAGGAAAAAATTATGAAAATGATATCATCTTGGATCCCAAGAAACCAAACCAAGAAAACATAGTTAAGATAGTCTTTCCAACTCCCACAAAATAAAGGGGCCCATTATCGAGTAATGATAATAAATTAAGCAAGATCTACCACAATTTCACAACTCATGTTCCTCTGGTTTCGTTTACCACAAATGATAAAGGATTGACCAACCTAACAAATCAATAATAAATGTTTATCAAATTCAATCGTTTAGGAATTTACTATATGTTTGGAAGAGAAGTGACAAAATGATTTCCCAAAAGTACATAACGGAACAACAAAAGCCTCAAAACTTGGAATAAGTCATTGAAAAGAGAAAACTGCAAGGCCTCGAGCATTTTAGTGAAGGGGAAGCTACTAGTTAGTCTATTAAAAAAGTAACACTAATAGTTAATCTATTAATATTTAAACAAGTAAGCTCTCAGAAAACTAAAAGGAGTTACCTTGCCACAAACTGGGCAGTTGTCACTTCTCTCCATCCACTCATAAATGCAACCAAGATGGAAGTGGTGAGAGCAATTTGTCATTATCCTGGGGTTCTCAGGAGTATATTCTGCACATGAAAGTAGATTTGAAATGATAAATCATAGAATTTAGAAAAACCATTGTGAGAAAATTTTGCAAATCACTCTCAAAAATTTATGAGAAAAAATTATAATGCTGTCAAATATACATTTAGAATTCAAGTACAGATTCTAAATACCTGCCACGCAGACCTGGTCAAAATCTTGGACAGTTGTGACAGTAACAATAGATTAGTGGAGTGCATTCAAGAGATTTGTCCCTTCATTTTAAAAGGCTGTTGATGAAGCTTTGCATCAAATTGCGTTCTCAGAAAGTAGTGGGTACAGCATTTTGGTCCACACTTTACTGAGATAGGAGGTTTTAGAAGGTACTTTTTAGGACATTCAATCATTTTACTCTGCTCTCACTTATGTGAAATTGGCAGATGCTGTTTATGGCTAGCTTAGTATCTAAGACTACCCCATTGATCTTCAGTCCTTTCACAGCTAAAACAGGATACTCAGTCCTTTTGCTTTTCAACTACTTTTACTATTTTTGGGTAGAGTGTATGGGAACAATCAAAACATCACAAATTTGGTGATTTTAAAAGTGCAAATTTTCTATATATGATCAATCAAAGCACCAACCAATAATATAAACAATATCATTTAACCTCCAGTAAAACAAATGAAGACTCATCATTGTGGCAAATTTCAAGATAAGTGTGTAAATATTTTAAAATAAGCTAATACAGAACTAAACATTGTAGTTATCATAAAATAGTTTAATAAGAAAAACATCAAGTAAAGATAAATTCATTGCCTCCAGAACATGTAGAGAGGGACCCTTGACAACTAAAATTGTTAGGATACGAACACTTTGAAGGTAGAAATCAGTCAAAGTGCAGTAGAATATATTACCTTCAAGACACGTTGGACAAACATCATCATCTTCTGGTGATGAATATATGTATTCCATCCCAACTATTGATTTGGCAGAAGAGAGTTTCAGAGAAGATTTAGTGCGCTGTTCTTTGGACCCTTCTTCACAAGAAGCATTCCATTTGTCTCCTGTGCTCAGGGACTCTGAATCAGCATCATTATCACTTCTTAATGGTTCTGTTTCTTCATGTGAATGACTTGATCCCTTTTCACGCCTGGAAACCAGACCATCCCGCTGCAAGCGGAAGTATCTGGGGTCTGCATCATAAGGCAGGGGCCTTGGAGGTGAACGATACATGTCAGATAGAGAATTGTCAAGAGATGCAGATGAAGTTATAGATGCTGCCCCCTGAATGGATGAAGGGGCAGCATGCATTTCCCCTCTCCGAAAAAGCGAAGAATACTGCATGCAATGAAGAAGATAATGAAGGTAGAAATATAGTTGGAGTCATTACCAGAAATTCTAAACAAAGACTTTCATCGACAATGTTTCCTGGGCAAAATTTTGCATTTAAATCTAAATGTCATGCAAAGAACAAAACAACAAAATGATATTTCTCCTGTATGCACCTCAAGGGCTTGGATTATTTTTGGTTCCAGAGACTAAGGTAGTTATCACTATTCTGAAAACATTTACTACCCATTTTGCTATGGTCCAGATACCAATCACACAGAAAGGTGCCAAGGGCTCAAGCCTAGACCATAAATAATTCTCTCCCAGTTTAATGGGTCAACTAACTCAGTAGCATATATAAGGCAAACTCTTTACTTACTGCATCTAATTTATTTGGCATCTCAAGTTGAAGAGGTAAGATCAAGCCTAATTACATAATTCGCTTCCCTTCGTTAGGTGCCATTACCTCCAAACTTTAGTCCCTCAGCCATTTTGACTTTGACACTAATGACCAAGAAGTTCACGGATGCCAAATCAAAATGTTGTATTACCCATAATATTGCTTCATCCATACAAGCGATTAACTATTGGCTAAGAAGTCTGAGACAAACACGATGAATGTTCAGTATCACACTTACAGACATTCTGTAGACTTGGTTAATGACAAAAGCCTCTACAACAGGAAGCTACATAACTTCTATTTGTTATTCGACTGGTACAAAATGCAGACCTCGTTTGTAAATAAGATGGAAGAATAAGTGGAAGAACAAGTGCGAACAGAGTAGGTTTTGTAGGATTAAGGGAAATATTAATAAGAACAATATACATACCACATGTAGGAAATTTTGGATGAAGCAACTAACACACATGCAGTTTCTATATATAGAACTGTTCGGATTTATATAATCTTCAAAATCATCTGAATGCAAACAGCAACAAACGGCACCCATCTTATCAGCCGAAGAGCCACCAATGCCTTCCACAAGAGTTCTCTCCACTCTCGCCCACAAGCTAAACTCCAACGAGCAAAAACATCAAAACTGTCGAATACAACAACACAAAGAGAATGAGAGAGGACTCTAAGCTCGCAGAAGGGCCCGCGAACCAGTACCCTCCCTCTCTAGCTTAAAAATGCCAATGCCTCGTTTATCTGGTTTGGCGGTTTGTAGGAGCTGATCGACACACTTTCACCTATAAATTAGTAG
This sequence comes from Erythroxylum domingense, assembly GCA_025594535.1. Taxonomy (NCBI): domain Eukaryota; kingdom Viridiplantae; phylum Streptophyta; class Magnoliopsida; order Malpighiales; family Erythroxylaceae; genus Erythroxylum; species Erythroxylum domingense. The sequence continues at coordinate 15,062,932 of JANQBM010000008.1, forward strand.
AGAATAATATACGAAACATGAGTCCAAAATATAATTTCAGGGATCCGTAAAGAAAAACTTGACCAAATCAAACTCATGAGCAAAGAAACATGCAGCGACCCTCTGATGAAAATAACAATATGACCGAAAGATATCTATAGCCAAGATAAGAAACAATAAACATCCATCTCACAAAAGTAAAAATAGTGTGATCAAAGTTCCTATCAACCATTAAGACAAACAGCACAGACAGCAAAACAGTTTCCTTTACTAAACCAATTCAAGCTGTAATTGCAGGATCAGTCTAGGATTTCCTCATTGACCGACAAACTGAGTGATATCAGAAAACATTTGCAAAAATCAAGCCTGACGAGCTCTATGTCCAGAAATCAGCCCCCTTTTGCATAGAAACGACAGTATTTAATCTTTCCACAGAAATTAGGAAACAAAAAGGGTTATTTTCTTCAGTGAAGGGGCAGCACTTTCTATCTGGCAATCAAAAGTTGATCTTCTGGGGAAAAAAAGGGAAAAACAAAAAAACGACGATTATCATCCCACAAATGAAACTCATGCAAACAATTCAATTCTAAGAACTCCATCAGGCAAAATAAACTCCACAACCCAGAAATGATCTCTTTTGAAGAGAAGAAAATCGAAGTCAGCAGCAAATAAGAAGATCGACCGGGAAAAATCCACCGATCATCAAAACAAAAGAGACCCATTTCAAAAGTATGAATATAGCTTGCCAGAGACGTTTAGAAGGCAAACAAAATTAAGGACAAAGGAAAAGATAAAAGGAAAGCACCCGAAGAGGAGAGATGAGAAAGAGACAGGGATAGAGTCCAACCCAACAAATCCGGTTCGGTGTTTAGGGGAGAGAGAGCGAGAAGGAGAGTTTGAATATGGAACTTCAAATTAATAGATATGGGCGACAAAGGTTATGAAATATGAATGCGCGGAATAAAAGCTGCCGTCTCTCTCTGTCTAGTATGCGGTGCACCTTTTGGGGGGTTGGGTGAGGGTGAGAGAATCCGATTAATCCACTCCTTTTCATTTCTTTTATTATTTCTTCATCTGTCTAATTATATTCTTATTTATCAGAAGTCAATGATAATCTCCACTCTCATCTTAACCATAACAAGGTTCTAGATTTTCTCGCATTTAATTGAAGAACTAAAATACTCTTTTCTTTCGTAATACATACACCATGACCGACCTTATCTTAGCTGTTCTATTCTACGAAGAGTTAAATGGTAAACGGTAATTAGTTAAAACAAGTTTGGTTGAGTGGTCCATCGATTCCAACTTTGAGGTTGCTTTTATAATAATAATAATTATTACATTTGATATATTGTAACAGTTAGGTGAGAAGCCGAACGAACACGAAACAGACCAGTAAAAGAAAGCGGGACCTGCATTATTTGAATTTCTCGCTCTCTCTCTATCCCTTTCATCCTCTTCTTGTCGGCTACTCAAATCAGTCAGATCTGTTAGTCCTTTGTCTTCTTTTGTACTTCTGCCTTTCCAGTGCAATGAGCCTTGGCGCCTGTTTTAATGCTGTTTCTCTCTGGCTTGCAATAATATCATGTTCTAGTTTTATTTGGCGGTAAACTTGTACTTTTATGGCTATCCAGGCCTTGGAGACTGAGAATCCATACGATAGAAAAATGCAGTGCTCGGCGGCGCAACCTGAGACCATATTGGAGTGGCTGCACAAGGAAATGGGGTATTGGCCCTTAGGTCCCTCGTCAACAGCGAAATCACAATTTCCGTTAATAGATTCCATCAGGAAGATTTGCCGCGGGAACATGATTCCAGTGTGGAGTTTCTTGATTAAGAGAGTCAGATCGTAGAAGACGGGGGAGAGTTTTAGGAAGAACATTTTGGTGCATGGCGGGGGTGGTGATAGGGGAGATAATAGCAGTGCGGTGAATTTGGAGGCTAGGGGTGGGCGGAGGAAGGAGAAGGCGGTGGGTGAGAGTCGGGAGCCGGCGTTGCAGGAGAGTTATATGGCAGTCAAGGTGGTGGAGAGGTTGATGAATATGGTGAGAAGGCAGAGGAAGTATTTGAGGGCCAGGATGATCGAGGCTTCACGGGAGGAGGCTGAGAGGGAAAGAGTGCTTGATGAGCGTTCTAAGAATAGGTGTCTCTCTCTCCCTCTCTCCCTCTCTCCCTTTAGTCGCTTCATGTCAAGTTTATTTTGCTCTTTTGACTTTTCTATCGTTGTCTGTTTGGGGTTTCGATGAAATGTGATTATTGTGTTGTGGAATTGTATGGAAAGGGCTTTAATTGGATTAGTGAAATTCATTGGCATAAGGAGAAGCCAACGTATTACTAGATATAGATTCTTAGGTGCTCTACATAGAAGCACATGTTTCAAATGCTAACCAGCACTTTGTTATACTTATCTTAAAAATCTTGCAGTCCCTGAAAAGTTATCTGGAACAGGCAACTAACCAATTAGTGATGTCGAAATTATCCTTTTTCAATTTTCTACTTGACAAGACTTTGGACTATCTTAGTGCTTGAGATGTGCACTGTGTTTACTGTGCTCCTACTTGTGTTGCAGGCACAAACAGGCGATATTAGAGGCTTATGATCAACAGTGTTATGAGGCAGCAAAAATATTCACAGAGTATCACAAGCATCTCTGTCTTTATGTTAATCAAGCGAGGGATGCACAAAGGTTGACTGCTGATTATTCCACCGCCGAAGTTGTTGGCAAATTGAGCGAAAGTAGTGAGAAAGAAGCTGTTTATTCAACTGTTAAGGGCAACAAATTTGCTGATGATGTCATTCTTATTGAAACAACAAGGGGAAGGGATGTTCGGAAGGCCTGTGAATCACTTGCTGCTAATATAATTGTAAGGATACACAACACTTTCCCAGCCTATGAAGAGGGTGTTATTCTCTCAAGTCCTCAAATAGAAGCAGCCAATTTGGGCATTGATGTCAATGGAGAACTACCTGATGATATAAAAACTGTTATCTTGAATTGCTTGAAGTGTCCTCCTCTATTACTTGAGGCTATAACAGCATACACCTTGCGACTGAAGTCACTGATGACTAGAGAAATTGAGAAAATTGATGTTAGAGCTGATGCAGAAACCTTAAGGTATTGCCAGGTTGTAGCCATTTTCTTCTTTTTACTTCATATTTCTCCACAGTTACTTGTCATTCCTATTATTCTTTCTTTACCAATTTGAAATATATTGTATTCTTTTTCTTGAATGTTCTTGCCTTATTCTGAATAATAATAATGCATTTCTTCACCAGATACAAATATGAGAACAACACAGTGATTGATGCTTCGTCTCCTGATGTGAACTCACCATTGCACCGTGAACTTTATGGTAATGGGAAGGTTGGATTGGACATGTCTTCCGGAGGAACTCAAAATCAGCTTCTTGAAAGACAGGTTTTCTTTGAAACTCTCTCTCTTCTGTATCAAACTATTAACAGCAATGGGTTTGTCTTCTTTTCATCTTTGAGTCCATGCCCTTTCCCTTCAACATTGTCGCTGATGCATTTTCCGTCTTCGGGTGCAAAACTCATACCACTTGTCCTCAAGGGGTAAAACTTTAGTATTTGCGTTTTAAGTTCTACTGATTTGTTAGTTTTCAATTATCTAGCTACTCATTTTGTTTATTTTCAGTCTTTCAAATTGTTGTGTTCATGTAATTGGTTCTAGAAAGCTCATGTCGAGCAATTTTTGGCTACTGAAAATGAACTTAACAAAGCTGCAGAAGCTAGGGATTTGTCCCGAAAGCTTATGAAGCGGTTGTATGCAAGTGGTGATATAGTTTCTTCCACTCACTCGATGTTGGAGGCATGTTAAAGACATGGGTAGTCTAAGGCAATTTGAGGTCATTTTTCTGATGGATATTTTATGCTTAACTGTTCATCTTTTTAAATCATTTCCACGCTAGGGTATTTGTATAATTACATCTTTTTCCTCTCTTGGTGTCTGTTTTAAATGTTTGATTTATGAATTGTAGCATATCATTTGCCATATGTTTTCTGCGACTGGCTTTAGTGAGGGCAGTAGTTTCATTTGCTTTATTTGCTCATCTAATTCTTGGACATTACTGAGACAGCTTGCTATTAGTTCAAATGAAGAATTCAGAAATCTCATCCTTAATATTCTTAAGCAATACTTTTAATGGGCTTGAAGTTTGTAAGGTAGTAGGTAATCTTGGCAATTAATTACGGTTTTCTATCTTAAAATACTGGTGAACATGCCTCATTTGGAAATTTACCTACATGACATTCACCACACTCATGGTGAGGATGAGAAACATATTGGATGGTGCATTTGCATCATTTTGGGGTGTAAACATAATTGGTAGTTTTCAAGAGATGGGTCCTAAAGTATTGCCTAACACCATTTGGTTACTTGGGTCATGCTTTTGTGTTCATTAATTATATCTTGAACCAATTTTTTTACCTCACTTACTATATCAGTAGTACTTATCTCAAGAGGTCGGTTATCCACTTGTCTGACCATCAAGAATCCAAATTTGAAACTTTTGTCATCTACACTTAAACATCACCGTTCTGTATTCATCAATAAATTGACCTGATCTTGAGGCCCTGGCCTGAGTATAACTTTGATGTTTAATGTTAGTGTAGCTCAAGGTGTATGGTATTTGATTCTGATAGGCCCCTAATTAAGCATTGTTATAAGAGGAAGAAAGGGCACGTGGGGTTGAAAGTATATTCTAGGAGGCAGAAGGGTGGGCTGCATGAGAGGGGCAGAGAGAGAGAAGATCCTAACTAACTTGGCAGTAGTGGGACCCATCAAGGGGAGGAGGTATTTGGTGCCAGAAGGGTGGGTGTACAGAGTAGGGAATGTTTTGGAAGGGATTGGGAGAGAGTTAGCCTCTCGAAAGCTAACCAGGTGAGGACACTCTATTTTTCAGCTATTTCTCAGCATTTCAGCAGAGAGTGGGAAGGGGAGAGCCTGTGACTATTTTCTGTTCTGTTGCTAGTGCATAGCTAAGATACTGCTATTATTTCTACCATTCTGCTTAGAAGAGAAGTATTATCACTATACTAGAGTAAATATATATATTAGAGATCCCTAGACTCTATCAGATTCACATTTTAGACATTGTATGCGTGTGAGGTATCATGAAAATCTCACTCATTGCTAGAAGTTGCAAGCTCGGTGTTCTGACTAGTGCCTGTATACGAAGCATGCTCGGATTTCTTGTTGGACTTGCTATTTTTCTGTAGTTGGAAGTTTGGTCCAAGGAGAGAGAAGCTGCTGGATTGAGAGCTAGCTTGAATACCCTAATGTCTGAGATCCAACATTTGAATAAACTATGTGCAAAGGAAAGAAGCTGAAGACTCTTTGAGAAAGAAGTAGACGAAGATTGAAGAGTTTGATGCACGCAGATCTGAAGTTGAAGCCATTTATACTGCTTTACTCAAGGCTAACTTCGTATTGTATCCTCGCCTTTGAATTTCTAGTGGAACTGTCCATTGACAGTACTACTAGGTTTGGGAAGTCATCCACCACCCTTGTTTTCTAGTTCAACTTACCTGACAAGCTCATGATTTTACATTGTAAGGACTCCGATAGCAAATTGAAAGGAAACAAGTCCTGAGGATGGTGCAAACTACTTGATATCCTGTTAATAAATGCACTAGTAGTATGAGATTATATTGGAGAGAAACAAATCCTTTGCAAGCTACTCAGTAGATTCATCCACCCAAAACAGAACCGCCTTTCCATCTGTCACATTAGAATATTATAGATGCAGCACCCCTATAGTGAACGGCATTTTGTGGTTTGATGTGAAACCTTAGTAGTTCTCTAGTAGATTTTTCCAAGTGGTAAGTGTTGGAGCCAAAACTTCATTGCTATGCAATATGGAAGTAAAATCTAATATATGCTGCATTTTTCTTTGTTCCAAAATATTTTCAAGTTGATGCTAACTATAAGAAATAACAATGAGTGAGCAAAGTGTTCCTACATATTAAGTAATTTCACTGACTTTGCAGGATGCAGCAGCATTTTGGAATCAACAGCCATTGGCTGCACGGGAGTATGCTTCATGTACTATTATTCCAGTGTGTGCAGTTGTGATGGATGTTGCAAATGATGCTAAAGATTTTATTGATAAGGTAGTTAATGCTTTCTCTCGAAGTCCAGATAGTAGCCTTTACATGCTTCCTGCAACCCCTCAGGTTTTTACAACTTCAGAGATGTTATAAATTGATTATCATGTGGGTACATTTCTACTCTTAAAAGTCGATTACGAGGGAACCTAGTTTTTCTTTAAAAAATAATCTGGACATGATTTATGTTCTTTGTGCTTTAAGGTTGACACCAAGTAATTTCTTTTATTTTCACTGATTCCTTGTTTGGTATGTGGCCTAATTTGTCTTTATTGATTGTTAATTGTTCATTCAAGTGAAATATTCATTTCTCTCTGTGAATTTCTAGTTTTGTTCATTCTTGTTCATCTGAGTTTTTTGATCTAAGACTTTATGATGCTGCTCTTATGGTTTGTTGCATATCTGGTTTGAAACGTCAAGCTAATATTTGTTGGGCTCTGACCCTAATACTTCTTTGGGGCTTGCTTTCTAATAAATTCTACCAGGCACTTCTGGAGTCCATGGGATCTAATGGATCTACAGGACCTGAAGTGCTGCTATATTAACAGCAAGAGCAGGTGCTAGGGATCCATCAGCAATACCATCTGTTTGCCATGTGTCTGCTGCCCTTCAGTATCGTACCGGTGAGTTATTATTCATCCAACTTTGGTACAGGCTTTGTTAGATTAGTGGATCAAGTCTCTTCTTAGGTAGCTATTGGGTCTTGTGTGGGGCTAGAAACTGAGATTGCAAAATGTCTCTACTATGATTACCAAAAGGACTTGCCTTTTAAATAGTTCTGTCCAGCTGGAAGAATAGCAAATAATCTGGCTCTTACAAAAGATGGGTTGTAAAGGATTTTCATGTCTTTTGGCATTGTTTTGCCAGTAAAAAATGGGGAATTCTATGGCTTTATTATCCCAACTTATTTGATAAGTTACTGGTTACTTCTTTGAGGAAAATCTAGGGTGATTGTAAATTTACCGAAACTTTTGCCCTCATTCAAGAAAGATATACACTCATTGTCATTAAAAAAAAATTTCTTGTTCAAAATCCAGTAATTGTTGAGGGAATGCTAGTTCACCTCAAAGAGGTATTGAATGAATGATGAACCATATTGCCTATTCTAGGTGTTTTTTGAACCTTGGAAATGTTGCTTCCATGACATTCTATTCCCTTAATTGTGATGTCCAAAACTTGCTATCCAATAATTCAAATTTGGGAAAAAGTTACATAAGTAATTTGTTAATGCTTTTTATTTGTTCTATAGCCACCAGGAGTTTAGCCTCTCCATTTATCAACGTTTAAACTTTAATAGTTGCAGATGGGGAGGATTTAAAAGAGTGTTTATGCTTTCAATGTATCATAAAGCTTTTCTGTGTTCTATGCAGCCGGTTAGTGAGGATGATATTTAACATCACGTACTGTGTCCCTTACATTTAGGTTGATTTCTCTAATTCATGCTATTGGCTTGTAATATATCTCTAGGTTTGGAGGGGTCAGATGCTGGTTTAGCATCAATCCTAGAATCCCTGGACTTCTGTTTGAAACTTCGTGGTTTTGAAGCTAGCGTTCTAGAATACTTGGCAAAAGCAATTAATCTGGTCCATGTCAGGCAGGAGTTTGTTGAAAGTGGCCGTTCACTTTTAAATCATGCTTACCATGCTCAACACGAATATGATAGGTAAAGCTAAATGCAGCCCTTGTTTGTTTTCGATGTGATCTTCTGATTATGCTGAATTTTATTTTCAGCTCAGTTTTCATAATTGATTTAAGCTGCTTTCCTCCTTAGTAATGGAAATTTGCCGTTTATTGTCCACGTACTGGCTCTAACCCAACTATGAGTCATTGAGTACTTGCTTTTTTGCATTTGGTGCTTAGTTAATAGTATTATGCCCATGAAGTATCAAGGGATGCTTTCGGTCTGAAGTGTCAGAATCCTCCCCATTTCCACGCAGAAAGAAATCCAATTGTTAACATCAACAAGAAGGATAGGTCAAAAGTTCTTAAAATCATAACTTATCATTTAGGTGGTTCATTTCTCTTCTCTGATGTATATGTGTGCTCCACTTACTTAACACGCAAACAAAGTGGAGTGAATTCTTAATATTTGTTTATTAAGCCTTGCAGGACAACAAATTACTGTTTGACTTTGGCCTCTGAGCAAGAGAAAATTGTCACGGAAAAATGGTTGCCTGAATTGAAAAATGCAGTTTTAAGTGCTCAAAAATGCCTGGAAGATTGCAAATATGCGAGGGGGTTGGTGAATACATGCTGTCACTCGAAATCATTGTGATCATGTTTAGAAATTTAAATTTGTGGGTTAGGCCTGCAACTGTACTTAAAAGAGCTGATCTGTGCCCTTATAGTTGAGGTCCTACTGAAATGTCAGGCTAATTTTGAAATTAAGTCAGGAACTTAAAACATTTGTTTTCCCCTTGCCATAAGGAAAAGTGAAAAAGCTGTGGCAGAGTAGAATCAAATCAATCTTTCCTGAAATTGAATGGCATGGTAAGAAAACATCCCTTCAGTTGTGAGCCTTGTTCTACTTGTATTTGTCATTGCTTAATGATGCTCAATATGTTTCATTGTTTGCGTGTGCTGCATAAATCAGTTCATGTTTGTAGATAATTGTTATACCTAATTATTTTCTTTCTAACCTGTACTTTTTTCGTCAACACGTGACTGCTGATACTATAATAACACAACCTACAAATTAATCTTACAAGTACCTGCAGCAACTAATGTAATGATGACATTTGAAAATGGTCCATGAAGTGACTTCGGTTTGATACAGTAAATTGAATGTCACTCGTATTTGTCAGTTAAGGTCTGTGCAATATATTTTTGTCAAAGAGACATCATGTGCATTGGGAAAGATTAGATGGATTAAATACAACTCTATTTGTAGTCTGTGCTTGGCGTCAACTACATTTGGTACGTTGCTTGTAATTGCCTATTATCCTATTAATTATCAAGAGTTTGACTTCAACATTGTTATTGCAGCTTGATGAATGGTGGGAGCAACCGGCATCTACTGTTGTTGAGTGGGTGACTGTTGATGGGCAGAGCGTTTCTGCCTGGCAAATTATCGTCAAGCAACTTCTTGCATTCTATGATGAAGAGCTTCTGTGAATCTGACTTTTCTGTCTTCATGAAATACTTGCTGAAGGTGTTCCTTGTTTGCATGTGCTTTGACCACTTGTCAATGTGCTAAATTACTTGGAATGTAGCTCATCTTGGACTCGTTGGCCATCATTATATCCGCAGATACTACTGAAGATACCTTTAAGAAGTATTTTCATTTTAGTTGGCGGACGAGCATTTCATGTGCCGTCAAGGTTTAATCCCTAGGGAGCAAGAAAGTAGCTTAGCATCATTTTTGGAAGAAGCAATTAAGAAACCAACCTCCTTGGTTCAGACGGCTGGGGGTGATGGAATGAGGCTCTGCCTTTTTAAGGTGCATGTGACTGGTCAAAAATTTCCCCCTTCCCCATCGATTTTTGTACAGAAGTGACTCTGGGAACAAATTAGTTTCTTGTATATTAGTCCATTCTGTCCGAGTTATGGGTGTGTGTCTTCTACACTGTTCACATTTTTGCCGGCTCAGTAATGTCATTGAAAGGGTTGAACGTAGCAATTTGCGTCTATAGATCAATCTCTTCATCCATCTTTTCTCTGATGTAGCCGAAGTGAACTGGGAAGCATCTTTCTAAATTGTAAGGCTGTTTCTGCCGACAAATCACATGACTTGTGCTCTGACATTGGATCTTTAGGAAGTTGATACCCAATTAAGTGTTATTCAATTAGGGTTTGTAATTTGGGTCAGAAAACGGTCACAGATTATCAAGTAATGAAGAAAATACATAAGAAAAGAAGTTAGGGAGAGAACAGAAAATCAGATTATTCTCCTTCAGTTGGTTACCAGTCTTCTAATGGCGATTATAATTCATCAAAATCTGTTATTTACGTCTGTACATTCTTTAATTGACGTCATTATATTAACTCATACAAATCAGTATCATTTTATCTTTTCCCCTCTAGCTTACTTGACGTTGTCTCTTTATGCTTCTCTATTTTCATCATCATGTTGCTCTTTTGCTTAATCACGAGCTGTATCAATACCTCCCCCTTCAACAACTTCAATCACAAGGTTGATATTAGTATAGCATTGTTGTAAATCTTACAAGAACTCCCACCAAGTATCTGTTCCATCTTTTGATCACTGGACCAAAACTTGCATTGTTGGCTTATTTCGACGATGAATCATTCTCCTATTAAAAGAGCCAACGGTTGTTTAATGTGTGGAATAGTCGGAAGATGAGGTTAAATATGAGAAGCATCTGCCACATGTTTCTTTTAAGTTGAGAAATATGAAAAAGGTTTTGAATTTTAGACTCAGCCGATAAATCCAATTTATAGGCTACTGCTCTCACACGTTGTAGAATTTGAATCAATGTGCCTATCATAGAATCAGCATCTCTACTCTTCTTGATCTCCTGGAGTAACTCACTTGCATTGAATACAACTCTCCACTTTCAACCCTTGATAACCCATCAACCATTGTATTCTCAGCATCTTTCTTATACTTAATTTCAAAGTCAAATCCCAATAACTTTGGCAACCAAATTTGTTGAAATGATAGTAATCTTCTGCTCTAACAAATATTTCAAACTCTTATAATATGTTTGCACCATAAAATTCCTACCAATTAAGTAGTGTGACCAATGTCAAACCTCTACCACAAAGTTCAACAACTCGTTCTCATAAGTGGATATATGACAATATTTTACCGATGAACTCTTACACACATATGCTAATGGATGGCCATCTTGTAGTAAAACAACACCTAACCCTTTTCCAGATCATCTAACTCTACTACAAACTCCTGATCAAAATCAGGTAAAAGTAAGAACAAAAGAAGAAAATAATGATGTTTGAGAGCATAAAAGCATCTTCAGTCTCCTTCTGCATTTAAAAGCATTTTTCTTCAATAATTTTGTCAAAGGTGTATTTAATTGATCATAAACCTTGATAAACCTTCTATAATACCCAGCTAAATCCAAGAATCATCGAAGCTACTTCAATGTTTTTATAATAGGTCATTACTAAACTACTACTTTCTTTCTTGGATCAGTAGATACTCCTTCTTTAGATATAAAATTACCAAGATACTCCACTTCATTAGCTCCAAATGAACACTTACTCTTATTAACAAAAAAGTTACTACTCTTTTAAAACTTCCAACACTTGTTGAACATAATACAAGTGTTGTTGGAAGAAGAACTATATAGTAGTATATTAAAAAGAATATTATTACAGACTTACTTTAGTAAGGCTTGAATATAGAATTTATCAGGCTTTGGAATGTTGCTGGACCATTGGTTAAACCTAAAGTATACCAATAACTCATGGTGTCTTTCGTGAGTTCTAGATTTTGTTTTGTGCAGTCTCCTTAAACATCTGTATTTGATGATATCCAACCCTCAAATCCAACTTTGAAAAATAGTTAGTTCCTCTGAATTCATCTATAAATTCCTTAATGAGTGGAATTAGAAACTTTTCTTTCATAGTACAACTATTAAAGCCTTATAATCAACACACATTCTTTATGAGTTATCCTTTTCTTTTCACCAACACGATCGATAATGAAAAGGGGCTAACACTTTCTTGGATAATATTTCTTTTACCAATTCTTCAATAGCTTTTTTCTGTAATCCAACATACCTATAGGGCCTCTTATTAATACTTTTTGATCATTCTGTTAATAAAATTCTATGATCCTGTTTCCTTTTTAGTGACAATCCAACTAGCTCTGTAAACACATCTTGATATTGCTCTAATAGGGTTTGCAACATTTATTGCTCATCTTCTTGTTCCTTACTACTTATCCCCTCCATATCTTGTATTTTGCAATTAACATACTGTTCCCATTTGAATTGTTCTTCTTGATTCAGCAATAAAAAGTTACATACAAAATCACTCATTTTTCCTTTCTTACCCAATTAACTACCAAATATCCATTTATTTTTGTCTTATTGACCCGTAGTTAACTTCACTCTCTTTCCTTTCTAATCAAACTACATAGTTCCTTCTTTAAAATTGAACCCCATATTATTCAAGATGGCTAACCACTACACTCCTAAATCTAAATCATTCCCTTTGATTCTAATTACCAAGGCATCAAAGAAAAACGAATGGTCATTTATCATCCAATTCATATTTCTATAAACCTGGTTGCACCATATTTTTAATCCTCCTCCTACTACAATAATCATAGCTTTAATCATTTCTACTACCCTTTCTTCTTTTTTCACCAAGGACTCGTCAATGAAATTATGTGTACTCCCTTCTTCAACCAAGATATGCATTATTTTTCCATTTAAAACTCCTTTTACCTTCATCTGTTTATATTCAACATCAGTCATACCTGACATGGCTTGCGTTTATATAATATGAGACCGATTCGATACTCCTCCTTCTTCTTCCCCTGCATCATCATCTTCTCCCTCTTGCTTTACATATATGTGGAACTACCACTTCTTACATTTATGTCCCGATGTAAATTTCTCATCACAACAAAAAACATAATCCCTTAGATTTACGTTTATCTAACATAATCCCTTAGATTTACGTTTATCTATCTCTCCGCTATTGGTTGCCTTTGTATTTTCTACTTCATAAGTTACTAATGCATGTTTTGGTAACAAACCTTATTGGTTCTTATTAAAGACATTTCCTCCTGGTACTCATGACTGTAAACCACTACATTGTCCCCAATATACTCCTACACAATGTTGGAATACCAGCTCTTGCTTTTTAACTGCTTTATATGCCTATTAAAGAGTTTTGGGATTAAACAACTTCTCTAGGTATTCTATCTCTGGCTTTAATACCTTAAAAAATAAGCTTATGTAGGTCTTCGACTTTACCAACTTATGAGATAAAAAAATTAAACTTCGCACAATAATCCTTCACAGTGGATCTCTGTTTCAGGTCTTTTAATTCTCCAATAAGGTTATCAAATAGCAAGTCCCCAAACCTTTGCTCTAATGTAATTAAGTACTCTCCTCAGCTCAACGACTCCATTGCCATTTTATTCCTCAGACAAAGTTGATGTCATGATAAAGCCTCACCCATCAAATGCATAGCAGCAATTCCTACTTTCTATTCTGCCAGTGTTCTGTCCAACATAAAGAATTGTTCACTTTTGAAGATCTAATTTCTCAACCCTTTCTTAGGAAAATAAAGTTATAGTAGAGAATAAAACTTATCAAACAATTGTCAATACAAGAAAATCACGTAATAGCGTCGGAATATTTCCGACGGAAATCAGTCCGTCGCAACTTACCGACGGAAATTAAATATTCCGCCGGCAAATACAGTGATTTATCGACGGAAAATACATCCGTCGAAAATACTGTAGGAAAAACTTTTGCGCAAAATCTCCGACGGAAAATAGCAACGCTAAAAGTCACGGCGACGGGAAAAAAGCGGGAATCGTTCCCGCAATTTAATTGCTTCGCTTATTTACCGACGGGAAATCTACCGTCGGTATTTGGCTTTCATTTACCGACGGACTTACATTCCGTCGCTATATCTCTAAGCAAGTTACCAACGACAGGCGTTTCCGTCGGGAAATTGTTTACAGACGTCGTCGTGTCGATGAAGACGATACACAGACGGCATAAAGTTTCCATCGGAAACTGTCGTCATCTTCGTCGACCATTCGTTGATATAACCCTAGTATACAGACGGAATGATCTTGTCCGTCGGTAACTGTCGGCGGACGCGTATTCTAGAAACCTAGATTACCGACGGAATGGTGTGTTCCGTCGGTAATCCGGCGCCTATAAATCGTGTCCGACCCCCTCCCCACCCCTCGCGCCTTCATTTCTCTTCTTTCCTCACGGTTCAGAGTTTTCCGACTCCTTCTCTCGCGTTTTCCGATCGTGTTTCGATTATTGTCTTATTCATCGTGCGTTGTTTGAGGTAAACTCTCTTATAAGTGTATTATTTTACAAAAAAAACATATTTTTAGTGTTAAACGTGAATGTTTGGTTAGGTTAAGATTATACATATTGCGTATGAAGTGTTCGATAAAATG
>JANQBM010000008.1:15082460-15099787 GCA_025594535.1 Erythroxylum domingense
ATTATTAATTAAGATATTTTAATTTATATTCATTAATCAAAATTTTTATTTAATTATTTATATCTAATTAAATATATTTTTTTAATAAAATTTTTCGACGGTTATAATTTAAATATAATGGAAAAATATATATTTAAAAAATTTTAATAAAAATTTTACCGACAGAAATATGCAAGATTTTCATCGATAATTGTTTACATACTATACCGACGGATAATAATTTCTGTCGGTAATAGTTTCGAATTTACCGACGGAAAGAACGTTACCGTCGGTAACTTTACCGACCGTATTAGAAACATTCCGATGCTAAATTTACATACGGATAAGCCACCCGTCGGTAAATTTAGCGACGGAATACTTCGAACGGTCGGTAACTTTTCGGTTGATTTTATCGACAGTTTATTTTGTCTGTCGGTAATTTTACCGACAGTAAAGAAACATTCCGTCGGTAAGTTTAGCTACAGCCGAATCTCCGATGTTTTTGGCCGTCGGTCTATTCCGTCGATAATGTTATATACCGACGGAATATTTGTTATTTCCGTCGGTATTTTCCGTCCCTAATTCACTATTTTCTTGTAGTGTGTGTTGTGGTATCGCCATTGCCTTTAAAGCAAAATTTGGCACGATTATGGTGTAATTAAAGATGTTGAATGCATCCTAAGGTTAACACAACTAGACCAAGAACTTGTTCACTCGATGTTGAAGACCTGGAACTCGCAGAGACACCATCTTCCAGAGAAAAGTGTTATTAGGTTTTGCAAAAAGTATAATGAAAATCCTGTACATATGGAAAGAAAAGCTAGAAAACCCCAATATATAGAACTGTATAAAACATTGTAGAATGGATATTGGGAGCAGGAATTACTTATTTTTTGAATGCCCATACACACTCATACTACATGGCTTCGGGTTACGCTACTGTGTCATTAGATTTTGAACAAGACAGCTTTCTCAGACATTTTCCAATGGTTTTTAGGCCATCTCAACCTTTCCAAACTAACTAGGGCAACATATACGATTTCCCTAGGTACATATGTAAAAGAATTCTGGGGCAATGCAATGAAAGAAGATTCCAGTGTAAGGAAAGAGCAGTTAACAAAGTAAATTAAGGAGAAACGACTTGTATACAAATACATCAATGATTTTGATTAGAGAATAGCTATCTTCTGAAGGCTATAGAAGAAACTGGATGAATTTAAAATTCAGAATTGTTGCCAGCCTAGACCCATTCACCATATGTTCAATCTCCAAACTGATGGAGGAAGAGCACTTACCAATCTGAGAAGACCTATGTAGTCATAACCCTCTCTCTTGTCTAGAAGGTTATAGGTGATGGTGTGATATGAGAGGATGAGGAAGCTAATTGGCTTGGAGAGTTAAATTGTCCTTACAACAAGTTTGATGGTCCATCTCCTAAATTGGTTTCCATTAGGAAGACAGATAAGGACAAATAAATCAATTTGGAAAATAATCACAGTGAAGGGAAGTCTTGATACTAGTTTTTGTGCGAACGAATATGTGTGGTTGTGAACGGTCTCTGGTGTTGAGGTTTGGTGTCTTCATGCAAGCCTCGCATGTGGGAGTTAATGTCTATTACATTTGTAATTTTTGTTTCATACCACGAAGTGACGGTTGTCTCTCCTGGTATTTGTACATTTGTAATGTTTGTCTCCTAGCACGTGGTGATGGTCGTCTCATCTGGTACCTTGTATTTGGATGTACAAATTTCCATTCATTAATTAAATCACTTTAATTAAAAAAACTGAAAGAGATAAAAACGTGTGAATTCCCATCGACAAAACAACTCTTTAGTGAAAAAATAAACAAATTCAACTTTAAAAAGATAGAAAATAGCCCAAAGCACCCATTTTACGCTCACCTAGCTCGAACCAGATTGGCCGAGTGGGTTGCTTATGCACATGTTGTTGGTGTTAGGATTATGTAAACATAATGGCCTGAAAAATAAGTGTATTTACGTATAATTTAATTTTCTTTCAATTATATTATTATTAATAAAATAAAAGAGTTTGGTTTTATTTGTATGAGTATAATATAATTAGTTATAAGGTACCAAAGTTCTTAAGTCAGTAATATACATAAATATGGAGATGTATGAGAAACATGTATATTATTAGAATCTAAATTAATTGATTCACATTCAAATAATCAAGTTGGTCGCTTGATTGTAGTTTAGACTGTAATGTTCCGATTTACCTCCGTGTAACTAAAAGAGTTTACTTTAAGAGAATGATGAGTTTCAAATCATAATAGTAGTTGACTATCAGTAATGGTACTATTAAATAAATTTGGAATTACGTATATTTTTAAAGAATAAAGTAGGTCATTACTTTAATCTTAAAACATATATCTTAACATTCGTTTATTACGAACCACAATCTTGATGAGTGGTGAACTCATGTGTATTTCGTTATAATTCTTGATATAATCGGAATGAATTTTTACAGGATATCAATGCTGTATCTATATGTTGGAATTATTAATTGAAACATGCATCATAGAACATTCACTCAAATAAAGAGTTTGTAGTGATATCATCACTTCTAGCTGTTTTACAGAGATTGGTAATTAAACTGGCGCCAGTAGTTTGATTGACTAGCTACTCATCAAGTCTTAACACCAAGATTAAATCTTTTGTGTTAATCATCATGTAGAGTGAAACGGAAGATCTAGAAGGAAAAACCAACATAAGGTCAAAATAGTAATTTTACCCTTTATTATGCAGATGACTATAACATGGTTCATAATAGAGTTTGCGATTGGATATCGTATTAATAAATTGAAATACGTTTTCTTATAATTTTACGTAATTCAAGAATTTAACCAATTGTCTTTAGTGGAATGACATTTGGTTAATATGTCGGAATTAATTGTAATGAGATTAAATTAATCCTGGACTTATTGGAGCTTGAATTATTTAAATCCAATTAGATTTCTTACTTGGCTTCTAAGAAGGTTAACAAAGAAAGTAAGAAAAATAAACGGAAGTTATCAGAAAGAAAATGAGACAGTTTGAAGAGAATTTGACGAATTAGATTCGGGCCAATAAGAACGAAAAAATTTAATTAAGAGTTAATTAAATTAAGTCTAAGCCTATAATTAAATGTTGGGCTTTTACTAATTATTTGTTAATTATAAGCCCAAAGGAACTTTTAATATTAAGTTGAATTATAATTTAATTAATTGAATTAAAATTTAAAAAAAAAGGAAAAGATAAGCAAAACCGAATTCACAATCATGCTTCTCTTTCTTTGATTTGTTGGCTGGTGTTTTAAAACACATTAAATGAACATGTTTGTTTTAGCTAACGTCCAAGTATCATTAAAAGGTTTATGGCTATTTTTTAAAGATGAAACACATACATAGCTCTTTTGATTTTCTTAATTGAATAAGTGGGTGCGTTCCCAATCATACTTCTCTTTTTTAAATGGCTTTGATGCTTGGTTTTATTGTATATAAGGCTCAGCTCACTTAATTCACGACAAAAGAATGAAGGTGGGAGTTGCATTCTTGACACAAGAATGGATGGTGCGTTTTTGCTCTCTCTTCACTCTCTACCAAATGTCCAAGTGTTGGACACATGTTCATTTAGCTTTCATGCAAAAACAATATTAACGTGAGTGTGGCTTTTCTATCTCACTCATTCTCTCCTTCCAATGAATTCAAAATGGTTTTGATGCTTGTTTTAAAAGCATAAAACGGACAGCACTTTCATTTATTCATAAGTGAATGAGGGGGTGCAGTTTTTGGAGCTCTCCATTAACCTATTGGTAGCTCTCCATTAACCTATTGGTAGCTCAACGTTGGTCTCTCCAAGTTTTTGCTCTCCAAACCTTTCGGCCATATTTCAATAGAGAAGCTCTCCATTTTTCTCTTATCTACCTGAATATAAATAATGAGAATGTCTCATTTTTTTGTTCTTTCAACTAGAATATAGCAAAAAGTTTGCCATCCAATTGTTCTTTTCTTTTCCTACCAAAGGATCTTGATAACTAAGCTATCAATGGAAAACAAGTGATAGATCGAATTGGTTGAAGATACAGCAGCGAAAAATCGAAGCTCTAACAAGGAATCGGTAAAAATTCTGATCTTGTTCTTATTATATTTATTTTCTTTATACCGTATCATGTATGGATTAAAATATATTGATGTGGTGTTTATGCTCCCACTATATTATGATTTCGGAAAAAGTTTTAAAATCTACCGTTTACTCAAACCAAGCATGTTTTTATTTTCTGATCCAACAATTGGCCAGATCCAACCTCTTACTAAAGTACTAAGGGATAAGCTACTCAAGCCTTGGCAAACACTTATTTCAATATAAAGACTAAAAAAGTTTATACCCACCAATATGGGATAAAAATATAACACATTTAGTAAACAAGTAAAGGAGGAGGCCATTTATGGACCTCTATCCAGGGCCCATTTTTTTCCTGTTACTCCTCTCTGCTGTCGTTTCCCTTAGACTTGGACTTGTTCTGTTGTTCACCGTGGGTATAATATTTTCTACGACATAATAAATATTGAATTTTTTTCTAATTTATTTTTAATTAAAGTTAGGAGCCCACATCTTCTCTTTCGCTCCGGGCTTATAAAATCTCAAGATCGGCCCTACATTTATCCAACAATTCCTCACTAAATGTTTCGCTAACTTTGAATTTTCTACGTAAAAGAAGGGTTATATACTTAAGCATCAATGTCTTAGGATTCAATTGATGCATAGTGATGTGAGGCAACAACTTATTTAATAAAGTGAATTTCTCTTCAACTTTATAGACTTATGATGAGACTCTCATAACTCATATTATACCCTTAATTTCTACGAAGAAAATAAGACAAATCACAACAAGTGTTTTTTATGGTCATGTGCATAATTCTCATGAGTGCTCTAGAAAGACAGCGTAATTCTTTCATAAAAAGCAGCTCCACCTTCACACTCAAGTAGGTGGTTTCTCCAAGTTTATCACCTTACAGACTGCCCATTAAAGGTTATGAAATCATTAAGAGCTAATATGGATTAACCTCCACAAAATCATATCCATCAATCCATCACATTAGGACCACCACAATGGGTTATGGATCTTATAAAAATGATGAATCCATCAAGTCTGTCTCTCTAGGACCACTCAAATAAAAAGGCTATAGATTCATTAAAAGCTTAAGGCTCAACCTCATGTCAAACATAACTATAAGTTTTGTTGCCCTCTCGGTGCATCTTCCTAGCTTATCGCGTGTGAAGACTATATCGTCATGACGTTGGAATGCAATAGTCAATTCTCAAATCATTCATGTTATCAACTATTCTCTAATGCCTCTTCAATAATCCACTAGTTTGATTTATTGTGGCATAATTCAATCAACCCCAAGGCTTACTTCATCACATGGCTAGGAATCAAAAATAGGCTTCAAACTAAGAGCCAATGGCATGGTAACGTAGATGACAATACTTGTGTATTTTGCAATAGGACAATGGAAGACATGGACCATCTATTCTTTTTATGCGGCTACTCCAAAGCGATTTGGAGCTGAATATTTCATTTGTTACCTCTGAATAATTATTGGTACAATTGGGAGCATGCATTACACTGGATCATTAGTCACTCCAAGCTAGGACAAACTAATGCCTCACTCTATAAAGCACCATTAACATTTACACAATTTGAAGGAGTGCAATACCAGATGATTCACTGATCAAAAGCATGAGAAATATCTGGTTGTAGATATAATAGTGAACCAGATTTGTGAATGCTTTTATGCTAAACAAATGCAACACTCTTTCTCGATCGATATGCAATGTAGATGGTGATTATAACATACCTGAGCTTTTTTGGCCTATGACATCTCATATGTTTATCTTACTTTATATGTTGTAACGTGAATGCTTGACTAATAATCTAGTACTCGTTTTAATGTTGTTTTAGTTTAATCTATAGTAAATACATAAATTATTTTTCAAAAAAAACCAAGATACATCTTGCAATATGCTTTACACCAAGAAGATTAACTATATTTAACCAATCATTCAGTTCATTTGCATTAAATATGGGCAAAGAAAACCTCAATTTTATTAATTTAATAAAAATACCTTATTTTTCATTACCTTTAATCAATAATTTTTTGCAATTCTTCTTAGAATTAAGGAATTTCATTTACTAAATGCAATATCTAGAAAATCCTAGTTGAAATAGTGCGAAACATATATATGGAATCATTTCTATTACAAAAATTATATTACCTCTACCTAAATCTCTGTTATAATCATATATCATAGCTTGAAACTCTTTTCTTTCTATTTGAAATGACCTCTCTTTCTTTTCTTCACACATCTCTTTTACTTCTCTCATTACTCTCTTTTTTAAAATAAAAAATTACGACTAAAGTTGTCAAATTTTGTTTTTAAAAGTAAAAAATTTTAAAAATTAATTATTCAATAGTAAGGGTTCAACTAGTTATATAAATTCTTTTAAATTTATATAATCTCCCAAATCACCTCTATCTAGTTTTTATATCAAAAGTCATGATCAAAATACTAAACAGTGTTAAAAGGTGACAAAAAACATAATTTCACAAAAATTTTCATCAAATTCTCTTAGTTGAGTTTAATATCAACTTTCTACTATCTTCCTTTAAAATCTAGATATTTCTCTTTAACTTTTCAGTCTTCTTGAATAATCTCAACCTAATGTTCCTATTAAAAATTATGCTTAAGAAATGAATAATTTTTAATTTTGATTACATATTAGAGTAACAAGTCTTACTGCACCATAATCAAACCATCTTAATCTTATCAAGGATTGAACATGAAACATAAATTATTTTATAAGCATAAAAAAATTCTCCAAACTTCAAATTCTATCAATATTCTAAAACATTATTTTCAAAAAATACTTCAAAATTTTAAGGTTAAAAAAATTCACCTTAGCAACTTGTGCAATAATACAAAATAAAATTTTTGAGGTCTTGTAAGCTTTATTAATATGAACACAACTTCTAAACTATGTAAAACTTAAATAACACAAAGAAGTTGAATACCATATACTTAAATATATATGCTTCATTTTACATTTTATAATAATATAATTAATCTATATAGTAGTTTTAATTAAAAAAAAGTTCCAAAAGTTATAACCGACTAAAAATATAAACCATAATTAGTATGATAGTAAGATTTTAACTGAGAAAATAGTAAGGAAGATAATGAATTATAAAATAAATTATCATTAATTTACAAAATGAAAAAAAAAATAAGAAATTTCATAGAAATATATAGTTAGAAGAAATTTTCAGTTATGTTATACCTTTATTATAATATAAATACATTTCTAAAAAATATAAAATTAAAATAATACAAGAAAAGGTGAGGCTCTCCTTAAGGTCTTTGGGCTTGTTGGTGTAGGTGATAGAGAAACTTGAATGTTAGACCAAATAAGGTTCTAACGTCTAGTTTTGATAATAACAAAATGTATTATTGTTAATATTTTTATCCTTGGCCATGTTAGTAAGTTAACAAGTGCAATGTCAAAATTAATGAAAGGATAAAGTGAGCAAATGAGCTAATTGAATTAATTTGATAATCAAAGGATAAATTAAAAGAGCAAAGTAGAACACTTATGTAATTCAAAAAAATTTCAAGGAAGTTCCATTGAAGAAATAAGAACAATTAAGAATCAAAGACCTCAAGATGTAACAAATAAATATAATATTTCTTGTTACCTTATCTCTATCATTTCAATGGATTAAGAGTTCAATAATTGGATTATCATTACACATAAGGCATTTGGATATATTTTGTTATGATCAAGAGGACATGTGGGAAGGTTTGAAAGAAATTTCTCTTAATCATAAAAACACCTTTTGGGAAACTTTTGAAATAGTTATGAATTAAGTTTTTATCAAAGAAAAGATTTTCTAATCTTTGAAAGAACTTAGAAGGTCAAAAACTTAAGTTTGGATAACTTAGCATGTGAATAGGTAATGTTAGACATTGTATATAGTTTAGACTTTTCAATGTTTGGACTTTATACATCAGTTGTATTATTTTGGACTTTTCAATGTTTGTACTGTATACATCGTTTGTATTGTTTATGAACTATAACAATATTCATTAAATGGCCAATGGCAGGGTTTGAAAATTACATAAAGGTTAAGTTATATCTAAAAGGGGACCCATTTAGCTGATACCACAATCGGTGATTGTCTGGCTAGCCTAATATATTAGAAAATTAGTAATTGTAACGACTAGTTCGTGTATGTAATGACTATTTAAGTTAGTTTTGGAAATAAATAGACTAGAGTTGAATTTTAGAAAGAACTTTTAATATATTAGAGAGTTGCTAAGGGTCTTAGAAAGTTAGATAATATATTTATACATTACATAACAACATTGAATTTAATTTCAATGGTGTGAGCAAGAGAACAAAGTTTGGAGTTGTATGGTTGTACAATTGTTATAACTAGAAAATTTTCTTGAGATACACTTTGTGAGGGCTCCTTTTGATCATAGACAATACTTGTAAAAGATTTCTCATCTTCTGTGATAAAGCACGATGTTTACAAGAGTTTTTCTTCACCTATGGCAAAGAATACGATACATTGAGAGTTCTTATTTACTTATCAGAAGAAGAAGAAGATAGTTAATTTCTAAATAGACTTCAGCCAAAGGTTGGCCAAATCATTATAAATTAGTTTCGTGCTTTTTCCATTACTCTCTTTTATTATTGTTGAGTTTGTTTTATGATTATTTTATATGAATTTACTATAATCATTAATTAGAGTAGAGAATTCATTCAAATTTCAAATATTTCAAAAAGTGAATGTACATAATTTACTCCTTCCGGTTGTCATTTGTAGATCAATATCGGACTTTAGTATATAAATTAAATTGAGTACCTAGTTTTAATCTCCAACTCGCGAAATAATTTAGTTAAAACAAATCGTTTGATGACTATTATATGTAATCAAAGGTTAATCCAATGCATATCTAAAAAATTGAATTTGTGGATTCTTCCGTTATTAAAAAACATCAATTTTTAATTATATAATTAATATATAACATAAATGTTATTAAATATAATTCCATAAGTTACCATTGAAATAATAATATTATTATTAATCATAAGTAGTACATTAATTGTGATTTTATCAACATAAATAGGAAAATAACAATGTAAGAAATGAATGATGTGGTTTTAATCATTACCGAATGGGTAACTAAGGTTATAGATATCAATGTAAGGTATAAATATTAAAGAATTAATTATCAAAAAATTCAAATGACTCGAATTTTAAAAAGATACTCTTAACTTGTAATTTTTAGCAAAATTAGTATGACGTTAAGTTTTTTATTCATATGAGCAATTCATATTAGTAAATTTGTCATGTAACTATTATATATGAATTTTATTATTTAATAAATTAAAAATATTTAAAACATGTATAGTTATGTGATTTGATTAGTCTAATGCATTTATTAAGGGTTTTGTAATAGACATCAAATTGTTATTTAAAAATATAAGTGTCCCGTTTCAAAATACTGAAAATTGCTTAAGATTTTCATCTATTTAGCTTCTTCTTTTTTCCAGCGTCCAGAAAGAATTCAAAATGTTGCATTTGATCTTTAAAATTTTTGCTTCCTATAATTTCCTTACTCTTTTCAGGATTCTTAAATGTTAATGTAGAAGGCTAGAGATTTTTTGTTTCTGTATCAGCCATTGAAGAACAACATGCAAGCCTAATTTTTTTTTATTAAAATGAACATATTATATATAAATTATAAATTTTAACAAACTTATTTCATTTTTCGGAGTTGATGATATTTCTGTCTAATGTGATCTAAACAATATGACCTTATTTGGTTGATAGCTGATCAGGTAATTTTTAGCTTATTGACCAAACGGGGCAATGTAACAGTTTTTAACTTTTATGTAAATATGTAATTTCAGTTACTAATCCTGATAATTTTACTGATTTTTTGGTAAACTATTTAAATAGTAGTTTCCAGCATTATCACCAAAACGAGAAGTCTATCATGGTTCCACTCTTGCTTGGCAACACGGATTCTCAAGGAAAAAGATCTTCAATCTTAGATTAGCGGAGAGCAGACAAGTTTCTATTATACCCGTGAACAT
The DNA here is from genome assembly GCA_025594535.1 of Erythroxylum domingense. Lineage (NCBI taxonomy): Eukaryota > Viridiplantae > Streptophyta > Magnoliopsida > Malpighiales > Erythroxylaceae > Erythroxylum > Erythroxylum domingense. The sequence continues at coordinate 15,092,606 of JANQBM010000008.1, forward strand.
CGAAATGGCCCCATACGACTGTCACGACATTTCGTGTCCATGATGAATGTCTCTTTTTCACATCTTAATTAAGTTATGTCATGCTTGTCACCAGCTGTTGCTTCAACATACATTCCTTTTTAGCGAGTTCAGACGAGCAATGAGGTTCGGTTTTAGTACAAGAAGAATTGAAAGGTTAATGTCTATCCAGTAGTTCACATGAGTACAAGAAGAATTGAAAGGTTAATGTCTATCCAGTAGTTCACATGCAGCTCTGCCTCTGATGGCAGAATTCGTCTCTAGTAATGTGACTTTTGGTGGCTTCTACAACGTCAAACTGAGATCCTGAGCCGATACCAATATTCACGTGACTAAAGTTGATAATTAAGCAGTGAATATGACAGCAATAAGCAAACAAAGCAATTAAACATTCTTATAGAATTGGTTGCTACTGCCTAAGAGATTTAGTACGTACATGGAATATTTTATGGCCACTCTGCATGTCTCGTGAACCAACAGGGAACCCAACTATCCCTATTTGGCGAGCTAAAGAACAAATCTAATAAATGGAAATGAACAAAAAGGCAGCCGAAGGGTATGCTTTGGAGCCTTCGTTTATCTACCCTTTATCTTCAAATCACCTTCCTCTTGTGCCGTTTGGTGGTAGGCAATAGCCCCACAATCAGTGCTACCCTCTAGTTTCAGTTGACTGGCTTTTGCATGAATCACATAAAAGAGGTCTGGTGGGGCATAAGAGTTGTAAGCTTTAGAAAGCTTAAAAGGGCATCTTAAAGAGTAAGATACAGATTTACAGTAGCAGGTGAGAGAGAGAGCAGAAAAAGAGAACAAGAATCAAGATGCCTTGGTTTTTCATACTATTCCTTCTCAGTTCCAGATTTTATAATGAATCAGAGGCCAGACATGTAAAAGAACTTCCATCTTCCGTTGTTGTTGGCACTGTCTACTGCGACACTTGCTTCCACCAGGATTTCTCGAAGAGCAGTCACTTCATTTCAGGTTGCTGAAGAGCTTCCTTGATTCTCTGCTTGTTTAATATCTGTGATTAATAACTTTTGTACGTTTTTTTTTTCCTATATAGGTGCATCTGTGGCTGTTGTGTGCAATGATGGTAGTTTAGGACCAAATTTTCATCAAGAGGTTAAAACAAATGAACATGGAGAGTTCAGAGTTCATTTGCCTTACTCAATTGGCAAACATGTAAGCAAAATCAAGACATGCTCGGTGAAGTTGCTAAGAAGCAGTGAGCCATATTGCTCCGTGGCATCAAAAGCAATATCATCATCAGTCCATCTAAAGTCAAGAAAGGAAGGAACGCACATCTTCTCAGCTGGTTTCTTTTCTTTCAAGCCCCAAAAACAACCAATCTTATGCAACCAGAAACCAAGCATCCAAAACTCCGTGCCGTTTCATGCCAAGAAAACATCACTACCCAATTTGCCAGAAAATCCTAGCTTCCCACCTCCACTTAAAGACCCAACAACACCTGAATTCCCCACTCTTCCTGATCTTCCTCTAATTCCACTTCCACAATTACCACCATTGCCGCAACTCCCCCCGTTACCATCTCTTCCAGGACTACCCAACATGCCATCATTTCCAGGCACACCATTGCAGACAAAACCTACTAATGGTGAGCCACCAAGGACTAAGAAATTATCAAATAATGATGACAAAGTAGTGAAACCTCAGGCCTTTTTTCCAACACCACCATTATTTCCACCAAACCCTTTTCAGCCACCTCCACTAATTCCAAATCCATTTCAGCCACCACCGTTGTTTCCTCCATTACTTCCCCCGAACCCTGTTCAGCCCCCGCCGTCGCCGTTGATTCCTTTTCTGCCAATTCCCGGCCTGACACCTTCACCACCACCACCTTCCTTGCCGTTTTTACCTCTCCCTCCGTTACCAACATTTCCTCCATCACCTGGGATACCTCCAGCTTCTTCAACTCCTCAGAAAAGTTCTCCTTAGACTTTAATTAGCTATCTTTCGTTAATGTACAACTCTTACAATAATGATATGCATGATAACTAAGCAAAAATTTTCTTTTCTCTTTATTTTTTTCCTGTTCAATAATTTCTATTATCTATTAATCATTGTATATTGTTGTTAGCATGGAGTTACATGTTAATGTGCTTGGAATAAGAAATCATATATTTAAATGCTTCGTGTATGCATAAAAAACATTTTTTATTGTTAATATAGTTTTTTATTCTTTAAATGCATACTAATTAACTTTTAAAATAAAAATTTAAACTCGTACAATAATCATAAATTATTTGTTTTGTAATTCACTTAATAAATCAAAATTAAAACTAAATTAAATCCAAATAATAGTTCATGAGTCTCGTTGAAAGACTAAAAAAAGTTTTAATTCTTGGAAATTTTTAAAAAAATTCATCCTACTTGGAGATTATTTAAAAAAAACATCTCTAATCAACTAATCATCCTTAAAGAGCAAAATAAACAAATTTATAACCATCAATTAAATACATGATAAAAAGTCAAAATCAACGTAACCAGTGCACAAACTCCCGCATTGCGGGAGTCTAGCTAGAGAGAGTCACGCAGTTTTTTCTTTGCATTTTTATAAAAAGGTTGTTTCAAATGAATAATTTTATCAATTGTTCCAAGACTCACTCTCAATTACGTCCGTGATAATAAAAAGTAAATATTGATATAGAATTGTAGATGTGTATCTATAAAAACCACATAATTGTAGATATAAAAAATTTGTAGTAATTGAAAACACCTAAGTTGGTGTAGCAATTAGAAATAAAAAATATTTAGAAACAATTAGAAATAACAGTATCTAACTTTCATATGTTTTACAGGCTTCTTTTTTTAATTAAAATACATATAATGAAAAGGTAGTAATGCCCATGTACTCATTTCTTGCTTTCTCTCTTTCTCTCTTTTTATTTTTTTTCTCTCTTTTCATGCCAATTTTGTGTTGATCTCATCTTGTTTCAAGTTTTCGGTTATAGTTTTAATATGGCTTACTAGAGAAGCAATAGAGAAAGAGAAAAATCAACCTCTTGAAAAGTGCAAGAGCTAGGCCAAGATGAAGGTGAAGGTGTGAGAAAAAGATGGTTGTTTGATCTTAATGAAGTTCCTCCTGATTTTGATCTTGGTCCAAACGCAGCAATAAAAGATGAAGATTGAGACTCTCTCAACCGGAAAACAACGTTTCAACAAAGAGCAACCCGGTCTTTGTTGAAAAGATTATCAATTTGAAATGTGTTCATGAAACAAACTATTATCAGTGTTCTTTCATGGTGTAAGTTAAGAGATCTTGATGCGATTCATATGGGCTTTGCAATAAAGAGCAACCCGATCCTGAGAAATATGTAGATTAGGTAGTCATTTTTTAGTATGTCTAGTGTTTCTGGTAGAAACCTAAAATAGGCCATTTCGATGGAAGTTTTTACCTTATCCAATTTGTGTACAAGAACTTTTAATTGATATTATAATTGAAAATTTTTGTTTTCTGCATGTGCAAGAAGATGTTTAAAGTTTTTATGATCATACAAATTATGGATTTACTTCTATATTATTATTTAATATTTATTAATGATCATTATTTTTATTTTTATTTTATTAAAAATATTTAATATTATATATAATAATTACTAATAATTATTAAATAATTAACACTGAACTTTTTAAAAAATTATATATTTTCTGAAAATTTTGATATTTAACTATTAAAACATTGATATATTGAATTACTCTTAACATGTAATAAAGCAATTCTTTTTAAAAACTTACTAATATATGAACTTGCTTAGAACGTAAGGGGAATGAACTCCCCTTCTAAATAACTGGATCTTGGTGACTTTATTTTAGAAAATAACCCTTACATTATAAGCATTTGAAATCTAGGATAAAAAAAAAGATACCTTGTAACTTATTAAGCCTCTTCTCAAACCAAGGAGAATGATTACAAACTACTCATGGCACCCCAGTAGAAGGATACTAGTACTATTAAATGAGGAAAAATAGAAGTTCTTACGCTACAAGAAAAGTAAGAATTAGCGACGGAACATTAGCGACAGAAAATATACCGTTGCAAATTACCGACGGAAAATCTATTTCCGTTGGTAAAGTTGACGGTAAATTTTTCGGTAGCTACATCTATCAACAAGTAATTAGCAATTTGATTAATGATCAGATGGTACATTTGAAAGTAAATTTGAAAGCTGAAAACCTCGTAGTAGGTACATCTATCATTTATGCTTTTCAAAGGACTTCTCTTTGGTACGAGATCAAAGTGGTATCAACTAAAATCAAAGTACCATTCATCTAAATGAGGCTAAAGGAAATAACCCTTCCAGATCCTTTTGTGATGATATGAGGAACTGCCTGAATGATATCCAAGTGAATGATTTGTCTTTTGGAGGAAACTTCCATATATGGAGCAATAAGCAGAGGGATAGTTTGTTCTTGAGGAAGAAACTAGATCAAGGTTTGGCTAATCTAAACGGTTCCAAGCTTTCCCACTATAAAGTTCTCTTCCCTAATCTAGGTTTTTGATATCATTCTCCTATCATCCGTCTATCACCTGTAAGTCCCTCAATCAAAAAACTTTTAAGATTTAATAATTTTTTGGTTAATCTCCCTGATTTCTCTGTTGTTATCTTTAAAGGATTAAACTTACAGGTTTATAATACTAAGCAATTTAACTTAACAAAAAAGCTTTGAAGCATAAAGGAAGAATTCAAAACATTATATAGGGGGGATGTAAGAAACACCCATCATCTATTTAATATTCTACCCTGAACAAAGCTCAAACTAATCTATACGACAACCCATCTTGCTCTATTTTACAAAACCTTAAGAAATAAGCTCTCCACAAATTCACCCAGGCTTTAAACTTTGACCACTCCTTAATGAAACAAAGGTCAAAGATCATGTGGTTGAAGGATGGGGATAAAAACTCATCCTTCTTCCACATAATTGTCTTGTTAAGGAAAGTTGTCAAATTCTATCCAAAGATAATATCATCATAACAAAACAAATCCAATTCCTTATAGAAGTCAAAGACTATTTTATCAACCCCCTTAGTACCCATTCTCTTGCTCAATCTTCTGTAATACTAATCAAAGAAACCATTTAATATCATCTATTTCGTCCAGAAGTTGAAATTTTATCCAGACCTTTTACTGCACAAGAAGATGAGAATAATTTGAAATCTATAAGCCCTTTCAAAGCTACTAGATCAGATGGTTTTAATGTCAATTTTTTCTTTATTTCTGGTTTCTAGCAAAAAAAAAGTTGTGGATGTTATTATTGGATTTTTCAGGGAAAAGAAACTATTGAAGGAGACCAGTATAACTGACATCAGTCTCATTTCTAAAGGATAAGAGCAAAAATCAAGGAGAGACTTCCACCTTACTGCTTGTTGCAACTCAACATATAATGTAATATCAAAACTATTTGTAGATAAACTAAAGGTGGTATTATAAGTTCACATCAGTCATTCACAAGGAGCATACATGCCCGGTAGACACATTAGGGATAACATCCTTTTAGTCCGTAAAATGTTCAAACATTATACTAGGAGAAGAAGCAGAAGAAATTGTTCCTTTAAAGTTGATTTCCAAAAAGCATATGATATAGTTGATTGGACTTTCATGCTTAACACACTTGAAGCATATCGTTTTCTTAGTATTTACATTAAGTAGATAAGGCAATGCCTTACAACAGTCTCCTACGTTTTGGTTAATGATGAACTTACAAGTACAATCAAAGTTGATAAATGCCTTAGATAAGGGGATCACATCTCGTCCTGTCTTTTCTCAATGGTGATGGACGTCGTTAACAAATTCTTAAGAAGAGTTGTGGAACGAAATAGTAATTTCTACTACCACTGAAGGTGTAAGAAACTTAAAATTATGAGCTTGAACTTTGTCAATAACTTATTTGTCTTCTCCAAAGTTGATGACATGTCCATCTCTTCAATTATAACTACCCTAAATATATTCAGTAGGCTATCGGGGTTTAAATCTAACAATTCAAGTAGTGGAATATATCTATCTGCAAGAGTTACTGACCAAGCTTTATGGTTGTCCTCCCTCACTGGCTTTAAGCATGTTCAGATTCTTTATATATCTTGGCATACCAATATCATCTAATATCATCTACTAAGTCTACATGTGCTTATTTTTATCCTTTAATTGGGAAAATACATAATATATTAAATAGTTGGAACTTTAAGGTTTTATCTCTAGCTAGAAGAGCCCATTTGATCAATTCAGTGCTCAACCCTATCAATATATACTAGACATGACATTTGGTTTTTCCTAAAGCCATAATCAAAGATATAGAAAAGATAAAAGATTTATATAGTTTGGATGCAAAGAGAAAGAAATAAAATTGAAGATTAAATGGTCAGATATATGTCCACTAAAAGCACAAGGTAGTTTAGGAATTACTCCACTCAAGGTTACTAATATGGTGATACTATCTAAGAGAATTTGGAGATTATGAAACGACAAATATGCAATATTGGTTAAATAGGTGCGTGCGGATTACATCAAGAAATAGAACTTCTTGAACTTCAAACCACCTATGAATGCATCTTCTATAATGAAGTTCCTGACTTGGTTAAGAGATAAAATAAGGATGTAATGCTTCAAGGAGATTGGCAATAAAGATAATTCCTTCTGATGGTTTGATAAATAGACACCATTTGGTCCTCTGGAGAATATAAACTTTATATCTCCTCTTAAGTCTTTCTATCGGCTAAATGCAACAGTCTCACAGGCTCTTGTTAATAAGAATTCCATAATCAACATTCTCCCTGTTTCAAGCATTACCTCATTCCTTACCAACTTTGCACTTAGATTTGACACCGAAGCTAAACTTACATGGAAAGGCACAAATTCATCTAATTTTACTAATAATTCATGTAGGAAACTATTTTGTATATCTACACCAAATTTACCTTGGTATAGACTAGTTTGGATAAAAAATCCCCTACGCTGAGCTGCACTCACCTTATGGTTCGCAATTAGAGGCAAACTTCTGAAGTTTAGGTAAAAATGTAGAGTATTGTCGATGAAAGGGAAAGTTAGAGAGAGAAGAAATAAATCTCTGTTTTTTAAATCAAAAGTGCCAAAGCACAGTACACCGTTTATATACAAAAGCTGAAAGTAAAACAAAAAAGTCAAAGATAAC
>JANQBM010000008.1:15102376-15115475 GCA_025594535.1 Erythroxylum domingense
ACTTTTGTTTAGTGAAGTGATGTGACACGCCACCCTCGCGGGGCACGGATTCGGATATCACTGTCGATATCGGGTTCAGGTCCGGCGGGAGTGGGATGTTACACAACGCTTTTGATAAGTTTACAATACTTCATATAACATTTTAATCGTCATAATAATAATTTTGATATAGTTGTTAAAAAGTTAAATCATGCACTTTAAAAATTAAAAAATATCTAGTTTAAGAATATAAAATAAATACATAATTTAAAAGTAATAAATCATTTTTAAAATGCAAAATAACTCGCATGCGTGAGAAGTATACGTTTGATCATAGACAAGTTCAGTTTGTAACTCAACGAGGGAATATATATGAATGAAGCATACAGGTGTGATGGATTGGAAGGCCTACATTGTCCATCAAACTAATGACATCTGAGCAATCAAGTAAAACTTGACATAATATTTTATTAGAGAAAAGTAAAACATACCCCAATAGCACAAAGCAAATGCAAGATCGGACAACATACCTACAAAGAAAAAAAATCAATTAAAAAAAAGGCATAAACTAAGTCAAAGCCAGAAAAACATGAGAAAATTACATTCGTCATTGAAAAGTGATATGCTTAAGAAAAAAATGCAAAGCTACTTGTTCATATCTTTTATACAAGATAACGAGAATGAATGAATGATCAACAGATGTTGGTTATAATATCACACATGTTATTTCTTTTTTGAATTTCACTAAGCACATGTAATAACTAAATTGATAAAATATGGAATCAATTTGCAGATATATTTGATAAGGAAAAAATTGTAGAGCAGATTGTTCATACCTTTTAGCCAACATAAGAAGGATGAATGAAGAAAATGAATGAAGAAAAAAGGAAGGACTTATGAATGCTGATGAATGAAGCTCACCACTTTAGAAATTCCATATTGCTTCCTCATTGGTTTTCTTGTTTCACCACCAAGAACTCTCCAGAACTCAAACAAGGTCTTCACCTCTGTGAAAGAGCCATCAAGGCAACCAAAATCCTATTCCAGCGCCACCAAACCTTTAATACGAAGAACACAACCGAAAAGTACCAAAATCAAGCCCTTATGTATGAAGCAAATAATAGAGTGCAAAATGGACTGCAGGAATACAATCTAGGAGAATAAAAGAGCAAACCTTGCAAATCATTATCAAAAGAAAAATCGTAAAAAGGCGCAACCTTTAACACGTAGAAGATGGCTTCTTGGATCTAAGCCAATCCATCTAAGTTTCTCTAAAAAATTATGGATCTATCTTACAACTTCAAAAAAGATGCAGTATTCTGTAACAACATAAGAGTAAATAACAAATTTTAGGGAATGACAGTTGTCACTGAAAATCACTTGGAGTTTGAGAATATGGTGGTGATTTAAGACTTCTTCCCCACAAAGAGCTTTCCTTTTTCACTCCCTGTGTTGTAAGGTAAGGTAAAATAGAGCTGTAGTGAAATCCTTCAAAAGGTAGATCCTCGAGCGACCTTTTGGTCATCCTCTAGATAGCCTCGCCCTGTATAAGAGTCGCAAGTTTGCAATCACCTAGCTTAGATTCTAGATAATACGAAGGGACAGTACCATAAACAACCAATTTGACGATCTCCTTGTCTTCTTGGGAGGCTAAAGATGAAATTAGGGGAGGAGAACAAGTGACGAGGGGTTGATCTTCTTTGAGGAGATAATTAGGATCGGTGGTGGTACCGTTGTCGAGGTCCCAAGCATCATTGGAGTCTTGTGTAATGAAGGACTGAACAAAATCAATGCCAAAGAATCCAAGCAGATAGATGGATGACGCGATGAGGGAGATTCCACAGAATGATCCAGAAAATATCTCCTAAAAGGCTAGAACTTTAAGAGAGGAGGGAGAGAAAGGGTCTACGTTTGGTGGAGCAGGGTCTTAACAGCTATTAGACGAAATGGATGGTTAGATTTAAATTCTTCGTCGTCACTCGATCAGACTTAGAATATAGTAGTTAATAAAGATGAAATTAGGGGAGGAGAATAAGTGACGAGGCATTGATCTTCTTTAAGGAGATAATTAGGATCGATAATGGTACCGTCATCGAGGTCCTAAGCATCATTGGAGTCTCGTGTAATGAAGGACTGAACAAAATCAATGCTAAAGAATCCAATCAGATAAATGGACGACTCGATGAGGGAGGTTTCACATAATGATCTAGAAAATATCTTTTAAAAGGCTAGAACTTTGAGAGAGGAGGGAGAGAAAGGGTCTACGTTTGGTGGAGCGGAGTCTTGACAACCGTTGGATGAAATGGATGGTTAGATTTAAATTCTTTGTCGTCACCTGATCACGCTTAGAATATAGTAGTTAATAAATATAAAATTAGGGGAGGAGAACAAGTGACGAGGCGGTGATCTTCTTTGAGGAGATAATTAGGATTGGTAGTGGTACCGTCGTCGAGGTCCTAAGCATCATTGAAGTCTCCTGTAATGAAGAACTGAACAAAATCAATGCTAAACAATCCAAGCAGATAGATGGACGATGCGATGAGGGAGATTTCACATAATGATCTAGAAAATATCTCCTAAAAGGCTAGAACTTTGAGAGAGGAGTGAGAGAAAGGGTCTACGTTTGGTGGAGCGGGGTCTTGACAGCCGTTAGATGAAATGGATGGTTAGGTTTAAATTATTCGTCGTCACCCGATCACACTTAGAATATAGTAGTTAATAAAGATGAAATTAGGGGAGGAGAACAAGTGACAAGGTGTTGATCTTCTTTGAGCAGATAATTAGGATCGGTAGTGGTACCGTCGTCGAGGTCCCAAGCATCATTGGAGTCTCGTGTAATGAAGGACTGAACAAAACCAATGCCAAAGAATCCAAGCAGATAAACGGACGATGCAATGAGGGAGATTTCACAGAATGATCTAGAAAATATCTCCTAAAAGGCTAGAACTTTAAGAGAGGAGGGAGAGAAAGGGTCTACGTTTAAGGGAGCGGGGTCTTGACAGCTGTTAAAATGAAATGGATGGTTAGATTTAAATTCTTCGTCGTCACCTGATCATGCCTAGAATATAGTAATTAATAAATTATTTTATATATATTAAAAATTATATATCTTATAAGTTCTCTCATTATTACAATATTTTAAAAAATATTTGTGTTTTATTTTATTTTTCGATTTTTAAAATTTTATATTTAATCCTAAAAAATTAAAATCATTTACCCACGACGTAAATCTCTTAAAATGTATTTTTACATTATTTATAACTAAATAATATATGAATTTTTACTATTTAAAATAAGAATGAGAAGTGAAAATCTAACCAATATTTTAATTAGATAATTAATAATATATGAGTTTTTACCATTTAAAATAAGAAAATGTAACCATTATTTTAATAAGATAATAACAATAATTTATGTTTTTTATATCTTATAAAAAATGTTTGTGACAAATTTATTTGTTAGTACCTGAAACAACGATCTAGATCATTTTAAAAGATAATGCATAATAACTTCTTTATTTATTAATGTTATCAATAAAATAATATAATAATTAATCATTCAAACATATAAATTTATTTTTGTTAGTATCGCTTTTATTTTTTATATAATTATTTGTGTTAAAAATCATTATATTTACATGTTATTTCAATAAAGTTAGCATATACTATACTAAGTTGATAATATTTTATTTTAAATAAATTAAAGATATATGTTTTTGGTTATTGCTATTGTTTTAGACTTTTGTGTTTTATAATTAACAGAAATAATGGGACTGATTTTCATTGATTTGTCATAAACGTGAGTACAAGATTTATACAACATACTGGAGTAATTTACTCCTTGTCCTACGATATCAACAGCTATCTTTTAGTCATTTACATGATCTACTTTCCATATACACTCCTAGTCTATCTCCTAAACTAATGGAAAGGATATATTCTCCAATACTCCCCCTCAAGTTGGTGAATGAATGTCGTGAAGTCCCAACTTGTTGCGCAACATCGTAAACTGATCCTTTCCCAGAGCTTTAGTGAATATATCTGCCAACTGATATCGCGTAGGAACATATGAGGGACTGATTAATCCAGCTTGTAATTTTTCACATACAATGTGATAGTCTATCTCAATATATTTTGTACGCTCATGAAATACGAGATTCGACGCAATGTGAAGTGCTGCTTGATTATCACAGTATAAGGGCGTAGGAGTGTCAACTGAAACCTTTAAATTCCTAGGTCATATTGCAACCATGTCAATTCTAGGCAAGCATTCTCCATGGCTCGGTATTCAGCCTCTGCAGAAGATCTTGATACGTTGGTATGTTGCTTGGATTTCCATGATACCAGTGAGTTCCCCAGAAAGATGCAATACCAGGTAACTGATCTCCGTGTAGTCCGACATCCAGCCAAATCAGAATCGCATTAAGCTTTTAACTTGAGATCATGATTTGACGGAAGTAATAATCCTTTCCCGAGTGTTCCTTTGATATATCTCAAAACTCGTGTAGCTGTATCCCAATGTGGCTTGCGAGGCTCCTGCATAAATTGGCTCAATGTCTGGACTGAATAGATAATGTCTGGTCTTGTGACAGTGAGATAAATTAATTTTCTGACTAATCTGCGATATCTGATCGGATTATGTAGCAAGTCACCATCAGTAAGAGATAGCTTTAGATTCTATTCCATCGAAAATTTCTCAGGTCGAGCTCCAACAAAACCCGTATCTTCTAGGATGTCTAATGCACACTTTCTCTGGGACATAAAGATGTCGTCTTTGGACCATGAAAACTCAATCCCTAGAAAGTATTTTAGAGCGCCAAGATCCTTGATCCGAAAATGTTTGAGCAAAGATTCTTTGAGGCGATTGATTTTCGATTGATCGTTGCCTATCAAAAGCATATCATCTACATAGAGCAAGACAATAGTAAATGATGATCCAACAGATTTAATAAATAGAGAATAATCCGATTTGGACTGAACATAACCGGCCCTTTGAATGACAGTGGAAAAGGTAGCAAATCAGTTACGGGAAGCTTGTTTGAGCCCGTATAATGACTTATAGAGCCAACATACTGAATTCTCCCACTGTCGGCGAAGGCCAGGTGGAAGATTCATGTAGACAACTTCATGAAGATCGCCGTGTAAGAATGAATTTTGGACATCCAATTGATAAGCAAATTAGTTTCTTGCGGCTGCAATAGTTAGAAGGCAACGCAATGTAGTAATTTTTGCAGTAGGAGAGAAGGTCTCACCATAGTCTATACCTTCCACTTGAGTGTAACCTTTGGCGACTAGACGCGCCTTATAGCGCTCAATGCTTCCATCATATCTGTATTTGATTTTATACACCCATCGACACTCGATGGGTTTGTGCCTAGGAGGAAGGTCAACAATGCTCCAAATATTGTTCTATTCCAATGCTGATAATTCGGCTGCCATGGCTTCTTTCCAGTGGGAAGAGAGGACAGCTTGATCATATGATGTAGGTTCTCTTTGGGCTGAAATGTTAGATAAAAATGTGCAATGGGCAGAGGATAAGCATGAATAATTTAAAAAATGAGAAAGAGGGTAACGCGTACCTTTTGAAGAATTCGAACTAGAGGTGGACTGATTTGCTCGAGAAGGCACCATGTAGTCTTTATGCCATATAGGGGGTTGTTTATTTCGAGTTGATTGTCGTGTAGGTTGAGTTGCAGATGGCGGATTTTCTGGCTGTGTGGAAGGCGAAGTTTCTGGCTGTGCAGAAGGTGGATTCGAGGCATAAATGTCTGCAATGGGTGTAACTGATTTTTTTGGTGATGGAATTATTTCATCGGTTAGTTCAACTACATAATTAGGTGGTTGAGACGGATAGTCAATGGACAAATTGTGTAAAACTGTTGAAGGTATTGATGAAGGCTGGTCAGTTTGCTTAAACGGGAAGATTGTCTCGTGAAAGACAACATCCCGACTGATGAAGGTAGTATGAGAGTCTATGTCATATAATTTGTATCCTTTATGGTTGGATGGGTAGCCAAGAAAGATGCATTTTAGAGCTCTAGGATCAATTTTTTACTTAGGTTGGACTATTGTGGCGTAGCATAAACATCCGAAAACTCAGAGATGTGTGAAGGATGGAACCCAATGATATAACAACTCAAAAGGGGTTTTGTTGGCTATGACGGGAGAAGGCAACCTGTTTATAAGATGTACTGTGGTTGAAACACAATCCCCCCAAAACCGTATAGGTAAATGTGACTGATAAAGTAGTGATCTTGCAATTGTTAGGATGTGACGGTGCTTGCGTTCGACCACTTTATTTTGTTGCATGTTTGTTGACATTCAATACCATTTTTATGAAGGAAATTTTGCATAGAAAGGAATTCGGACCCATTGTCTACACGAATGACTTTGACATTTGTGTGAAATAAATTGTGTATATGCAAAGGTGATGAAATTTTTAAGCAATTATTGTGTTTCATATTTATGTTGCATCAAAAAAAACCCACGTACATCTAGAGAAATCATCTACGATAGTTAAAAAATATCGTGCAGCGGTATAAGTAGGTCTTTTGTGAGGTCCCCAAATGTCACAGTGCAACAAATCAAAAGGATTGTGAGTGGATATTTTGTTAGAAGAAAATGACAATCTTGATTGTTTGGCCAAAAGGCAAATACTACAAGTATTATGAGTAGAAAAATTATTGAAAGAAAATAACGACAAGGCCATCTTTAATCGTGGAGAAGATGGATGGCCAAGTCTCATGTGCCAAAGATCAAAATTTGTGGAAGCATGAAAAGAGTTGGACGAACGAATGGAAGGTTTCATGTAATAAAGACCATCACGTTGCTTACCCGAGCCAATCGTCCTCCCCGTAGAGAGATCCTGCAAAAGAGAGCCATTAGGGAGTAGAACAATACAATAGTTTAAGGTTTAGGTAAGTTTACTAGTAGATATGAAATTGAGATGGAAGGATGGTACACATAAAGCATTTTCCAGTTTAATGTCATTATTGAAATGTATGTTGCCTGTGCCCGTGATTGGTGCGGTGGAACCAGTAGGGAGATTTACTTGTGAAATTGAGGAAGGTCGTGTGTGTGTAAAAAGTTGTGAATTGGCAACGATGTGGTTGATTACCCCGCTATCAAGAATCCATGGTTTTGAGAAAACAGAACATATTGAAGCATTAGAAGTTATGAATAAACCTGCCACATTTGCGTAAACGTTACCATTACCAGGACCAGAATTGATCATAGAAACTGCCTTGGCAATCTGCTACAATTTCTCAACTGAAAAACCTGGAATGGACATGGCAAAAGTCTTCCCATGCAAGTCTTCTTCTCAGACTGAAGGAGCAGAATTAGTCATATTGGCTGCATGAAAGGAACCAAATCCGACCCCTTTTGAGCCTCGTTGTTGTTGTGATCGATTACCTTAGCCATTCTTAATTCTACACTTGTCCTCGATATGTCCTCTTTTATCACAATAGCTACAATGAAATTTTAGAGTACGAGATTCCTCGATAGTATGACCAGATCTGGAGTAGTGATCACAGTACTTACCTTTTTTAGATTTTTTATTGGCGCGGCCTTGTACTACAGCAGCAATAGTGAAACTTTATGTTGAATTTGATGATGTTGCTGATTTTCTTCTTGAACAACCAACGAATATGTTTACCTGACATTAGGTAGTTGAAACATCATCAAGATATTTGTTCGAACCGCCTTGTAGGTATCATTAAGCCCCATCAGAAATTGCATTAGGTGATCCTCCTCCTTCTCCTCATTATGTGCTTTCATTTGGTTATAGGCCAGGGTTGAGCGATATGCGTCCAATTGACCCCAGAGGTTTTTGAGATTTGTGAAATAGGACGAAACTGGCATCGCCCCTTGAACAATAGTTGCAATTGATTTTTGCACTTGGAAAATTACGGGGGCGTTTTTCTGCGCATATTGATCCTTTAAATCCTACCAAACTTGGTAAGCAGTTTTTGAATGTATTATACCTCTAGCCAAATCTGGTTCCACCGAGTGTGTTAACCACGATAGAATCATGTTATTGCATTGATTCCACATGGCATATTCTGACGGATTTTCAGATTCTGATGGTGCAACGACAGTGTCGTCAACGAAGCCGATCTTATTCTTTGCTATGAGGGTGTGGACCATTGATTTGCTCCATGTTGAGTAATTTGTGCCATTGAGTTTTTCCGGCACCAGCAAGTGTCCGGGTTGATCCGAATGGTGCATGAAATATGGACTGGAGATGTTCACAGTTGTGTTTTTGGAAGCTTCTTCAGTTTTTGTGGTTTCTGTAGACATGGTTATTTTGCAAAGTCACCAGGAAAGGTGCTCTGATACCATAACAGAAATAATGGGAATGATTTTCATTGATTTGTCATAAACGTGAGTATAAGATTTATACAACATACTGGAGTAATTTACTCCTTGTCCTACGATATCAATAGCTATCTTTTAGTCATTTACATGATTTACATGATCTACTTTCCATATACACTCCTAGTCTATCTCCTAAACTAATGGAAGGGATATATTCTCCAATAATAATGTAATTCACTCTTATTAGTTAAGAAATTGAAACTAAACAAACTATGAATTGACTATCCAATCTCTGGCTCACAGTATCAAGACAATCGATCTAGAAGATTTGAGTCCTGAAGCTATGATTTGATTCGGACAATAGACTAGATCCGACCTGCGCAGTTTCAATTATCTTGGAACAAAACGTCAAACTTGGTCTATATATATATATATATATATATATATATATTGTTAGACTAATCTTAAATCTTTAAGATCTCACCTTAAGAGTTATAGAGGAGGTAAATTTAGAATTTTAAGGTCTCTAAGGTTCCTAGGTAGCTTATATACTTCTGCGCACAAAGAATCCCTTCATACTTATTGGTCAGCTGCTGATTGATCAGTAGCTCTATTCAGCATCAAATTCCCTTCAGCCCCAGATTTTCTATTAGTTCCAACTCCCGTATTGTCACTAAAAGCGAGACGTCCGCAATTAATTCGACCAAAAAATATATATCCAAAAAATTAGAGGATTATTAACAGAAAAAATTCCTGCTCTCTTCTCCTTTTTGATAACTCGAAATTAAGGAGGTGCTTGTTTGGGGAGTATGGAAAAAGGGGTATGGGTATGGAATGAAAATTGATGTTTAGTATGAATCTATCATTGAAGACCTAAGAGTTTCATTTCTTGGTTTTGGGCAATCCTCCATTTCTCTCATTATCTAAAGAAATGGAAGTGAGGAATGAGAGTGATTGATATGTTTTTAATTTTTTATGTAGAGAGGATAGATAAAAGGTATAATTATGAGCCAAATAACTTCATAAATAAAGTTTTAATTTCAATAATCAAATTTATGGTGAAATAAATTAAATAATTAATTACACTATAATTAATTAAAATATTGTAATTAATTAATTAATTATAATATAATTAATTAAAATATTATTATTGTTTAATTACATTACATTATATTTAATTAAAATATTATTATTAATTAAAATATAACTATTCATTAATTAAAATATTGTAATTAATTAATTACTCACAATATAATTAATTAAATTATTATTATTACTTAATTAATTACATTATAATGAATTAAAATATTATTATTAATTAAAATATAACTAATTAAAATATAACTATTCATTAATTAAAATATTATTATTAATTAATTAATTGCAATATAATTAATTAAAATATAATTCATTCATTTATTAGAATATTGTAATTAATTAAAATATAATTCATTTTATAATTAATTAATTACAATATTTTTTACAAATCAGTAATGGTAATTATTTCTTCATCTTAACCAACCATCATAATTATAATGATTATATCCATTTTTATTACTCTCCATATTTATCCTCATTCCCATTCTCATTATTAAGTATATATACTAAGGGGGAACGGGATGGACAACCACGCAATCCATCCCGTTCTTCCCTTTAATCTAACGGTTATTTTAACGTCCTACCATTTGTCTTTCGTTCACATAAAACGTTTGTCTACGTTATCGACAAGTGTTTACCCATATATGATCATCATACCCTGCCACTACCACCATTGTCGTAAATGTGGGGCCAATAACAGTATGTGGTACAGATTTTTTCGTGTTTTTCTTTCCCAACGCAATGCTTTTTTCGTATTAAACACTGTTCGATGTTCTATCTTTATTATTACTTTCCCTCTTTCATTCATTCACTCAAAGTTGCACAAAGTTTTCTCTCTCATCTTTATCTCTCACCTTTTCCGTTCGGGAACAGAGAACCTTCCTTCCTTTTCTTCATCTTAAAACTCTAAACATTGCATCTCTCCAAATCTCACGGTTTTATTCAACATTTGGAGTTTCTTTCCAACAAAGCCTTTCAGGTTTACAACTCTGGTAAGCTCTCTTTTTTTCTTCGACAGATTTATTTTAGTCATGGGTTCATCGAGCTTTTATTATGTGTACAGATGGGTCATGGTTTTATTCAACATTTGGAGTTTCTGTCCAACAAAGCTTTTCAGGTTTACAACTGTGGTAAGTCATGGTTTTGTATTTCTTTTTTCTGTTTGTGTTTTTTCCTTCGACTTTCATCGAGCTTTTATTATGTGTACAGATGAGTCACGATTTTATTCAACATTTGGAGTTTCTCTCCAACAAAGCCTTTCAGGTTTACAACTGTGGTAAGCTCTCCTTTTTTCTTCGGCGGTTTTATTTCAGTCATGGTTTTGTATTTCCTTTTTCTTTTTGCGTTTTTTCTTTCGAGCTTTTATTATGTGTATAGATGGGTCACAGTTTTATTCAACATTTGGAGTTTCTCTACAACAAAGCCTTTCAGGTTTGCAACTGTGGTAAGTTCTCCTTTTTTCTTCGGCGGTTTTATTGCAGTCATGGTTTTGTATTTCCTTTTTCTATTTGCATTTTTTCCTTCGACTTTCATCGACCTTTTATTATGTGTACAGTTGGGTCATGGTTTTATTCAACATTTGGAGTTTCTCTCCAACAAAGCCTTTCAGGTTTACAACTGTGGTGAGCTTTCCCTTTTCCTTCTTTCCTACAATAATGATTGATATTTATTCAGTTTTACTTTTTCTTTTCTGCTTCTTCATCATTTATCTGCTTGTGTAGATGGGGCTTTCGTGGTTAAGGAAGATATGTCTTCCTTTTCTGTAATTTGCATGTCCTTGTTGAGCAAGATTTTTTGAAATTTTGTTATTGCTTAGGTTTATGCTGAATTGTTCATAGTTTAAATGTCCATGGTCCTGGAATTTAGCTGATACCGTCCACGATGGTAATGGGGATCAGCTGTCTGATGGTTTGGTTTGCTTCTTCTCCTTGTTTCCATGCAATTTATTTGAAGATGTTTGTTCTATTGATGTTAATGTAAAATGGAGATGGGAAGCCTTCGAAGACTCCTTCCTCTACAACATAGGATTGTTTGCCACAATCTTCACTAGTTTTATTTTAGCATTATTGTCATAGATTTTGGTGACGATTGTTAATTTGATTCTTTCTTCTTCTTTTTTTAAACTCCAGCGGAGATAAATAAAAAGTTACTTTCAAACATTTTTATCTCAAGTGTTAAATATAATTAAATCCAGCGGTATGTCAAAGGCTCCAAATCCTGTGTCTCCACCTTTAACGGATAACAAAAACTATGGACCGAAAATTTTTACGAATAGCAAAAGATAATCCTTCAAAAATTGAGCCGTTGATTTAGACATCCATGCAGAGTCATCAAGGAGATCTTAATGATTTAAAATATGATTCGTTCTTGTTTTTTATTTTGTATTGCTACAATTATAAATAAAAAGTTGTTTTCAGACATTTATAAGATTAAATTACCTGATACAAATAGTAAGAGTAATCGAGTAAGAAGTCAACAAAATCTTATATTTTCTTCATATTCACAGAGAAATGTGTCAGCTCAAAATTTACACTCCCATAAAAGACGTGGATATGGAGCTCCAATTTTAAGGCCTAAAAAAATTTCCCACCTCAGAATACAGTGCAATAGCTACCTAGGTGGACCTCCCTCCCTCATGAAACTAATAAGAATAGAATAGGGGTTGGAAAAGATTGCATTTCACTGTTCCGCTAACACTGTACCAATGTTGTGCCGCGTGCGATACGTCATCGTTGGTTTAAAAAATTCAGGGACAATTCATATTCTCAATCCAATGTACTAAGTAAGAAACCTACAGCCGAGCCGAAGACTCATATCCGGTTATAATACTTTAAAATAAAATTAATATTATTGATCGTTATTATTATTAAAATTATTTCGATCATTATAATAAATTTTCATTATTCTAATATGCTTATGATATTATTATTTAATTAATTATTGTACGATAATTAATTTTACTATTCTTACTAATGTTGTTTTTGTTATTATTTTTGACTATTAGTATTATTATTATTATATTTCTGCTAAAGTATATATAGCTATTAGATAATAAATTTTTTATTTTTTATTAAATACATTTTATAATTATTAAATTTATTTTTATGATAACTTTGTTAATTGTAATTTTGTTTATATTAATTTTTTATTAAATTCCTTACGATGATTAAATTTATTATTGTTTAAATTAATAATTATGGCGATTAAATTTTTTTCATTGTAATGGATTTTAGTGTTACATTTATTAGTATAATTATAATAAAATTTCTTATGATTATTAATTATCTTCTAATAATTATAAAATATATAATTTTTATATATACATTTAATATTATAATGGCGAATTGTCACGGGCGTGACTAGCTTGTGTCACGCCCATGCCGTTGTCACTTTTGGATATTTGTTAAAACTTCTACTATTCCGGTTTCAACTTCTCCTATGATGAGTATAACAACGTTATTTTATCCTTATTATTATTAAGAACTACATTAATAATAATTAGGAATTAAATAATAATATTTAATATAATTAATAAATTTAACCTAATAAAAAATAAAAGAATAATAAATTTATCTGTATTATTATTAACAAAAAATTTATAATAATAATAAGAATTTAATTATATTTTTTAATATAATTAATATATAAGAAATTTATTAATAATAAGAATATTGGTAAGTTGATAATCATCATAATTCAAAACA
>JANQBM010000008.1:15115575-15127906 GCA_025594535.1 Erythroxylum domingense
AATGTGATTGTGATCATGATCAATTGTGATCATGGTTGATGTGATTTATGTGATTAATTGTGATTAATTGAGATGTAATGATAGGCCACCTCCTTGTTACAAACCAATTGAAGAAAAATTACAAGGTAAATCGACTTTCTGTGGACAACCAAAGGAACAAAACAAAACATATACAACATATATTGTTACCACATAGAAAAATTGTAGCATACATAATTTAATTTAATTGCCAACCTATGCAACATATAAGAACCGAATCATGCATAATAAAATTGTCTCTGATACCAATTATTGGATCGAAAACAAAAACATGCTTGGTTTGGCTAAACAGCAGATTTCAAAAACTTTTTCCGAAATCAAAATATAACGAAAGTGTAACATCAAATCAACATGCTTTAATCCATACATGATATGGTATAAGGAAAATAAATATAATAAGAACATGATCGAAATTTTTAACGACTCCTAGCTATAGCTTCAACTCCTCGCTGCTGTGTCCTCAACCAATCCGATCTACCACTTGTTCTCCTTGGATAGCTTGGTTATCAACATCCTTTGGTGGGAAGGATAAGAAAAATTGGATAGCAAACTTTCTGCTATAGTCGGTTAGTTCAAAAAGAATAACAAAATTGAGACATTCTCTATGGCTATAGCTAACTATTTTTTAAAACAAAAAGAGACCTTCTCTTTTACTATGTTCGGCTAGTTTTTAAGAGAATGGAGAGAGACCAACTTTTTCACACGTTAATAGCATCAAAGCTAAAACCAAAAATCTCTCTTTACAAGTCCAACACCTTGGATGGTTGTGTGGACAGAGTGGAGAGCCTAAAAAAACCATATACGTTCATTTTGCATGGCCATATACGTTCATTTTGCATTAAAGCTAAATGAATTGTCTCTCTCTAAAGTCCAACACTTGGACATTTGGAAGAGAGTGAAGATAACTACCAAATACGTTAATGGACAACTCACTTTCATTTAAAAACAAACATTAAACCTTTTAATGAGAGTAGTATAATCAGTTTGCAAAAATGAGTGGAGAGACCAATGCACCATGCATTTGATTAAAGCTAATTGCAATGAGACCATCCAAAGCCAACACTTGGATGGTATCATGCATTAAAATGTGTTCATGAATGTCAAATGAGGGTTGCATGTTTTCTTCTTTAAAAAAACCACCATTAAACTCATTTCAATTATTGATGAAGAGCATGACCGAATGGAGCATTTCCTTATTCTTTAATATTGTTTCAATTTAATTAATCTAATTAATCAAACCAAAATTCATCCCAATATTAAATGTTCCTTTGGACTTATAATTAACAATTAATTAGTTTAAGCCCAACATTTAATTATAGGCTTAAGACCCAATTTAATTAACTCTTAATTAAATTGTTCCGGTCTTATTGGCCCTAATCCAATTCGTCCAATTCTATCCAAACTGTCTCATTTTCTTTCCGATAACCTCCGTTATTTTCTTACTTTCCTTGATAACCTTCATAGAAGCCAGGTGGGGAATCTAGTTGGACTTAAATAATTCAAGCTCCAATAAGCCCGGAATTAATTTAATCTTATTAGAATTAATCCGACTTACTATCCAAATGTCATTCCACTAAAGACAATTGGTTGAACTCTTGAATTACTTTAAATTATGAGAAATCGTGTTTCAAAATTATTATTCGATGTCTAATCGTAAACTTTATTATAAACCATATTATAGTCATTCGTACAATAAAGAGTAAAATTACTGTTTTGCCCTTACGTTGATTTTTTCTTCTAGATCTTCTGTTTCACTTTACATAGTGATTAACACACAAGATCTAATCTTGGTGTTAAGACTTGATGGGTAGCTAGTCCATCAAACTACTGGCGTCAGTTTAATCATCAATCTCCGTAAAACATGTAGAAGTGATGATATCACTATAAACTCTTTATTTGAGTGAATGTTCCTTGATGCATGTTTTAATTAATACTTCCAACATGCGGACACTAGATTGATATCCTATAAAAATCTATTCCGGTCATATCAAGAATTATAACGAAACACATATGAGTTCACCACTCATCAAGATTGTGGTTCGTAATAAACGAATGCTAAGGTGTATGTTTTAAGATTAAAGTAACGGCCTACTTTATTCTTTAAAACATACACGATTCCATATTCATTTAATAGTGTCATTACTGATAGTCAACTACTATCATGATTTGAAACTCATCATTTCCTTGAAATAAACTCCTTTACTTACACGAAGGTAAATTACAACACTACAGTCTAAATCATAATCAAGCGACCAACTTGATTATTCGACAATGAATCAATTAATTTAGATTATAATAATATACATGTTTCTCATACATCTCCATGTATATGTATATTACTGACTTAAGAACCTTGGTACCTTATGACGAGTTATATTATGCTCATACAAATAAAACCAAACTCTTTTGTTTTATTAATAATAAATATTTTCATTACAATATTGTAACTGGAAGAAAATTAAGTTATATGTAAATACACTCGCTTTTCAAGGCACTATATTTACATAACCCTAACACACCACACGCCCACTACCGTCCATCGTCTGCTCTCCACCACCATCCACCGTTGCCTGCCATCACCGCTTCCGGAGCTAACAGTCGTCGAATCAGGAAAAGATCTAAATTCATACCTAACTTGAGTCACCCGACCCAAAATTCCGAACCACCACATACGCTGAGAATTTTTTGGTGTGTTTTTAATTATTTTATGCTTAATTGCATTTGTGAATTGTTATTGTGAATGAGTTGGATTGTTGGAAGTTGGAAATAAATTTTATGGATTTGTGATTTGTGTTAGGTTGGAAATTTGGAATTGGATATTTTGAATGAATGATGATTGATGAATAGTTTTAATTTGAATGGAATTGGATATTTTGAATAAAGTTGATGATGTTGGTTATGAATCATGATTTGGTTCATTTGGCTACACATGAATTGAGATTTTTAATTTTAAGCATGCCATACAATTTGCATTTGTAACTTGTAAGTAATCACAAACTATGATCAATTCATCATACAAAAGAAACATGATTTTTAGGCATTACAAGAGTAAGTATGAATATGATTCTTTCCAATCCATATATTAGAAATTTATATAATTAAAATGAATACGCTTTAATAATTTCTTCTTCTTTTTATGTTAATGAAACTTAACTAAAATTTCCTCCATCTATTTAATAATTAAAGAATTGATAATAATTTTCCTTAATTCCAAGTATTAAATTTAAAGCATTGCCTGATGAAGTGTTTGAAGTTTTGACATTCAATTTGTCTTTTCATTGGAGGACTATAGTAAATTATATAAAATAATGGTTGCATTCTTTCACTTCTAGAAAAGGATATCTTACAATTTATACCCTATCTTTTAATAAACTAAACTCCTTATTACTTTTATATATTATACAAGATATCTCATCTTCTTTATTAATTTCCAAAATCAAATCTATATAAATTCAATACCTTGGAATATAGTTAAGCTCCATCTTTTTTTTTCTTCTGATTGTTGATACTAAACTTGAGCTTCTATAAGATGTCATTAAAGTGATTAAGTCAATTTCATAGGCTTATGGATTAGGCAAAACTTAATGCTATCAATTGAAAAATCATACATCTATCAGTTCTTTCATTGTCATGAGAATTCATTTTCATGAGAAATTAATATGTATTTCTTTATTGAATTGTATATCATTAAAGTATGGTGAAGCTTAACGTTCAACCTACCATGCATGTAGTTTAATCACAAGTTAATATATCTTGTTACTTTAATCATATGTGATAGAACTATTTTCCTTTTACAACTTATAAAGTCCTTCTGGCAAGTGTGTGGTTTATTTATTAGCTACAAGCTTCACTTTCGTACACATAAATGTATCTTCTATTCCCACAAATATTTGTCCAATTAATAAACATAAACATATGCTCTCATTATTAAGAAACTAAGTCCTACCTTAGCTAGGAATATATATATTTATAAATGTTCATCTAGCTAGGTAATCATACAAAACAAGTTATATTATATATGGTAGACTTGCGTATTGTGTAATTGTGTACGTTGAAAACTTGAATTATTAGTTTCTGACTTATTGATGAATTTTGTTAGATAAAATTGGATTGTTTTGGATGAAATTGAATTGTTTATGATTTTGATATATGACTTCATTTATTGTTACAGATTAATGGAAGGAAGTTCAAATACTTCTGATCAAACTATTTCAGGAAGATACAATGATCCAGCTTGGGCTTATACTGCATTGGTCCCAGGTATAAAGAACCATACAATTAGCTTATTTTGTAACAAACACTTGAAAGGTGGAGGAATCACTCGATTGAAGAAGCATTTAGCTGGGCTTAAAGAAGCTGTAGAACCCTATAAAAAAGTAAGTCATGATGTGAAGTGGCAAATGAAAACATTGCTTGAAGAATATCAACATGAGAAAGATAAAAGGGAAAGGTTGAATTTTGAAATTAGTAGTGGAAGTTCATTTCCTGGTTTTCGTGGTGATTGTGGAAATGTTGAAGGTAGTAGTGGTAGCGGTAGTGTTCCATCTCAGGCCCAGAAAGAAGTGAACGATACACTTAGACCTGATGTAAGGAAAAGAAAAAAGCAAGTGAGTAGTTTTTTTGCACCACGAACAACTTCTAGATCCCAACCTTCAATTCGTAATGCAAGGCAATCAAGAGATACGGCTTACAATGTTTATGTAGCAATAGCTAAATGGTAGTATCATAAAGGTTCATCATTCAATGCTTATCAATCTTATTATTATCAACCTATAGTGGATGCAATAGCCTCTTATGGTCTAGGATGCAAAGCTCCTCCAATTGATGACATAAGAGGTAAACTTTTAAGTTGCTCAGTTATTGAAATTAAAAGTTATTTGGCTGAAAGAAGAGTGAATTGGGCTATTTTTGGGTGTTCAATCGTATGTGATGGTTAGACAAACAAGAGACAAAATCCTATTATTAATTTTTTGGTTTATTCTGCAAATGGCTCAATATTTTTGAAGTCTATTGATACATCTAGCCTTATTAGAAAATTTGATACTTTACTTGAGATATTTGACGAAGTTGTGAATGAATTGGAGCCAGAAAACATTATTCAATTCATTACTAACAATGAATGAATTGGAGCCAGAAAACATTATTCAATTCATTACTAACAATGATTCCGCTTATAAAGCAGCAGGAAGAAGGTTACAAAATAGGTATAATTCTTTTTTTGGACTCCTTGTGTTACACATTGCATCGACCTAATGCTGGAGAACGTAGCAAATCCTAAGTATTTTCTGATTATTGATGAGACTATACAGAAAGATAACAAGGTGACCAAGTTCATCTATAATCGTGCATGTATATTGAATTTAATGAGAAAAGAATTTACTAATGGTAGGAATTTATGTCATCCTGGTGTGACAAGATTTGTAACAAATTTCTTATCACTTCAGTCTTTTGTTTCAATGAAGAAAGAGTTAAGACAAATGTTTACAAGTGATAAGTGGATTGCATCTCAGCATGCTAGGTCTAATGCTGGATTGGAGGTTTCTAGCATTATACTGGAAGGTAGAGAATTTTGGTCTTAATATCAATTTGTTATCCAAGTTTATGAGCCTTTAGTGAGGTTGCGTCAATTGGTTGATAGTGAAGAAAAGCCAACAATGGGTTATTTTTTGGATGTCATGAAAAGGGCGAAGGAAGCAATCAAGGCCAATCTGAAACATAGGTGTTCTTTGTATACATCGTATCTTTCAATCATCAATGAGAGATAGGAAAGGCAACTTTCTTCTCAGTTGTTTACAATTGAGGCATTTTTGAATCCTAGTGTATATTTCAGACTGATTTTTACAAAGAAAGTTAAAGTTAGTAAAGGAATGTTATTCACTATTACAACAATTGTTGGCCATGAAATGATGCAAGATCTCTTAAGCTCACAAATTGAGCTTTATAAATAGTCTTTTGGAGATTTTGGATTGTCAATTCCTATTTGACAAAGAGCAAAACTTTCTCCATGTATTGACTGTTTCCTTTTTCTTATTTTTTGAAAATTAATTATCACTTTATTTTGTTTGTAACATTAATTTTTTTATCTTACGACTTACAATGTTTTAATGGGATTAATACGGAAGTGGTGTTTCAAAATAACAAAGGTTTGCAATTCGAATTTTACAATAGCCTGTGAATGAAACTGGAGCACATTTGAATTTATCCATTCTAAGAAAATGAATAGATTAGAGCATAAGAGATTGAATGACTTAGTATTCATTCGTTACAATTTAAAGTTTCGGGAAAGGTATATTATTATCATTATTAATTTTGATGTATTTTCTTATAGTTTTCTAATAATTAAATTTTATTTTTACTAGGAGTCTTAATAGCACAAGTAGTTCAATAGATCTAATTTCTATTGATAATATCGATATTTTGATGGATTGAGTTTTTAAGAAACCAGATTTGATAGATGTGAATGACTTGGAAGATAATTTTCGTTGAGAAAGGATTGACATGCCATTAATGATGATGATTTTGTATCAAATAATAACTGGGGTCTGTAGTTATAAAGGGTATCTTCCCGTAGACGATTGAATAAAGTTTCAGGTTTTTATTTTTCCTCTTCTTTAAATTTTACTTATATTTAATATATATGTTAAATTTTATATATATAATGTAATTGTAAATGTTTTTATTACAGGTTTCACTTCTACTTGGTTTATTCCTCATTACGAACTTTTGTCGTAAATTGTAATAGTTTGAGATTTGAGGATATTTATTATTCTTTTTATTGGATGTTTTGAAATAATTATTATTTATTTTATGATGAAATAGTAATAATTTAAATATTTTATATTGGCATGATGATATTTATCTTTTTTCATATTAATTGTAGTTATTATTTATATGTGAAATATTTTAAAATTATCATATTAATTGTGGTTATTATTTATTATTATGATTTTTGAAAATATAGTTGATGTAAACTTATAAACTATACAGTATAACTGTATAATATGACAGTGAACTATTTTGTAATTTCTAAAAAAATTAAGGGATTATTTCATAAATTTAAAAAGTACCTGAAATGATGCTTGATATTGACCAGTATCGGTACAGTACTATAACAGAATCTAATCCAATATCAGATCTGGTGCAATATTAGTAATGTTGATTACCATATATAATTATATTAATTCAAATATAATCAAAAATTACAATATATTAAAAATAGAAATTATTATTAAATATTAATATCATATTCATAAAAATCAAATTTCATATTATTGACAATGATTCTAATTATAAAAATAAATTTAGTTAACAACAATGTCATTTTAAAAATTTATAAAACTATAAGTACAAAATTAATTAATATTATATAGATTTATAGTTTTTATTTTTCTCTATTAGAATATATCTATTTATTATATATGAATTTTATAAAATTTTTCAAAGACATTAAAGCAACTCATTTATTATTCATAATCTTGCAGAGAATGCAGATAAGTTTTATGAAATAATGGGATAATGGCAAATGAAACAATGGCATAATTATAAAGGATGAAATGGAGGGTAAGTGTAAACCTACAACTGATAATAAGTTCTAACCAAATAATAGAATAATTACAGCTTGTTTTGATAAGTTTAATTAAAAATTAGGTTAAATTTAAATGAATGAGTTTGGGTCCTACTTAATAATAAAAATTTAAAATATTAAGTCAAAATTGACGTGACACTTAATTAATAAATCTTTAATTTTATTAAAAATTTCATCAATTTAATATTAATTTTGAATAATTTTAAAACATTGTGGATTTTTCTAAATTATCTATAATTTGTATTTAATATAAACATACTTTTTATTGATAGATTAAATTACTATTTACTAACGTCGAAATAGGGCCCAGGCCCAAGAACTGAATTGCCCGGGTAAACATTTAAACACATAAATCGTGAGATAGGCTCGTACAAGTAATACTGGGCTTTAAAATATAATTTCTCAGTGAAATGGACTTTCCGATAATACCCCAAAGTAAAGTCCAACCCAATTTATTTCTTAATAATATACTATTCTGCTTACACATTTGATTAGGGTTTCCACCTCTCAGTCCTTATAAAACCCTAACTTAGAGCCGCGTAGCTCAGTCCGTTCCTCTGTCATTCTCCTTCTCGTCGTCTGCGTTCCGATCAATTCATCCATGGTAAGCTTTATGATTCTTGGTGCATCCCATTTTCGATATTTAAAGATTAAGTGCTCATTCATTTGCATTTTGTTTCTCGTTCTACGCTGTACTTTCTACTGCTTGTTTGTGATATTTAGTAGAGCTTCGTTATTTCTATTTTACATGTTATTATAGGCTTTGTGTCACCGGGTGTTATGTAAAATAAGAGTCTTTTTCACAATCAAATGCTATCTTGATGTAGCTGCTTTGAGTGTGAGGCTTGCTATTGTGGCACTGAATTATTGAATGGTTTGCTCATATCTGGATGTTTTATGATTCTTGATTAACGATTCTCTGTTGCAACTTTAAATTTATTAATTTCTACATTTTTTTAAATTTGTGGCTTTATTTGTATGATAGGCACCCAAAAGACCTGTTGGAAAGGCCCCTGTGGCAACGAAGAAGAAACCTGTAAGCATTACTTAACCCTCTTTCCTCCTATAAAATTAGTAACCCCACGTAATGTCCCTATTAGTGTTCTGTAGATCCTGAAACAACTGTCTTGCACTTTTGACGAATTTTTATCTTTGTTTTCTGCAAACTACAATTTAGGAAAAGGTTGTCAACCCTTTGTTCGAGAAGCGACCAAAACAGTTTGGAATTGGTGGTGCTTTACCACCAAAAAAGGATTTGACCAGGTTTGTTAAGTGGCCACATGTTGTTCGTATCCAAAGACAAAGGAGGATCTTGAAACAGAGATTGAAGGTTCCACCTGCTGTTAATCAGTTCACGAAAACACTTGACAAAAACCTTGGTAAGATCCAACAGATATATAGCTCTGTGTTGCTTTGAAATGTTCTGCATGTTGGTTGTCGTATGACTATTTGTTTTGTCAATGGCTGGATAGTTGAAGTAGCCATTTAGATTACAAACTTCTACTTTAAAAGGATATTAATTATTTTGGTAATCAGATCATAAACTATTTTTTATTTATTGTTTGTCATAGCTACACAGCTTTTCAAGTTGTTGCTCAAGTATAGACCCGAGGACAAGGCTGCTAAGAAAGAGAGGCTTTTGAAAAAGGCTCAAGCTGAAGCTGAGGGCAAACCCGTGGAGTCTAAGAAGCCAATTGTTGTTAAATATGGGCTTAATCATGTCACCTACCTCATTGAACAGGTATAGACAATAATTGGATGCGCTTATCTTTTATTTTAGTTGTGGCATTTCTCATCGTTGTTCATCTGTTTATAGCTTGTGTGGTTTTCATCCAATGTATGCAGAACAAGGCCCAGTTGGTGGTTATTGCTCATGATGTTGATCCAATTGAGCTTGTTGTCTGGTTGCCTGCCTTGTGCCGGAAAATGGAGGTGCCTTACGCAATTGTGAAAGGGAAATCACGACTTGGAGCGGTAATTATCTGATCTTTTGCTATTTTTGATGTTTTACTTTTTAGCTGTTTAGGAATCAGCTCTTTGACGTGTTCTTTAATGCTGCTGTGATTAATAACAGATTGTACACAAGAAAACAGCGGCAGCTTTGTGTCTCACATCAGTGAAGAATGAAGACAAGTTGGAATTCAGTAAGATTCTAGAGGCAGTCAAGGTAATTATTCGATGGTTTTGGTAAAGCATATGAATTTTACCGCTAGAATCACATTCCAGTTCAGATATAATTTGTTTGTCGGGGCTTTATATCTTTGGGTTTACAAGCCAGCAATTCTGAGCCCTAGAGTATTATCCTTAATTCTTTCCGGAACAATGTTTTGTAATTATACTTTCTTTTTCAACTAATCAATATGTTGTTCAACTAATCCTAGGCCAACTTTAACGACAAGTTTGATGAGCACCGCAAGAAGTGGGGTGGTGGCATCATGGGATCCAAGTCTCAGGCCAAGACCAAAGCTAAGGAGAAACTCTTAGCAAAGGAAGCAGCACAGAGAATGTCTTAAGAATCTAAGAGTTTACAAAGAGCCCCTGAAGATGGATTTGCCATTGTTTTATCTTTTTAATTGCTGTTTGGACAAGTTTTGCAGTGATTATGTAGCCGAGACCTCTACCCATGTTGTTGCTAGAATTCATGGATAATTAAATCTATAGCTGTTTATTTTGCTAAACCTAGCGTCATACATATGCTTGGATGTTTTTGACCGGATCTATATTATCTTCTCTTTGCCTATCTATAGAAGGAAATGTCTTAAATGATCGAACTTCTCTGGATTGTTGGTACTTGGTGGAACTACTGGGAAGATTCTAATATGATCCGTGCTCCGACTGGGAAACAATTTGTATATGTTTTTATGTCGGACTGTAATATCTGGTCATCTTAAACTGAAACGCTGATTGATTTCATCCTTATCCTGCTTGATAAGTTCCTTCGCAGATGTCAATGCTTAATTAATTGAAAAACTAGATCGGACGTGGTAAGGAAGAGGGTTGAAATTTAGTTAGGAAAAGAGGTTTAATAAGATTTAAATTTTGGTAACAAAAGACGTGAGAAAAGAGGCTTAAATTTTAGTTTTAAAAAAAGATTTAAAATTTGGTAAGAAAAGAAGTTTAAACATTGATAAGACAAATGCAAGGTTTAAAGGTTTATTAAATTAAGAAGTAAAAATTATAAAAAATAAAATTTAAATTTAATATATATTAATATATAATCAAATAATAATAAATTAATAATTCTAAATAAATTAAATCTAACATAAACATAGATGCATAAATTATCAAAATAAAAATATAGCATAAAATTAAAATACTTTATTAAATAAAAATTAAACTATTAACATATATTAATATAAAATTAAATAATAATAAATTAAATCAAATCTAACGTAAACATTCGACAGAAGTGGCCATTATAAACTTATTTCTTGAAAGGGCTTAAACTAATGGTATGTTTGGTTCAATAAAATAGAAATTCTATTATTGGTGTACTATTAATATTTATGTATTTTTGTGTTTGGCTAGAAAAAGAGAAAGAGAATGACTATTATGAGGTTTTGTTATTCCCTAACTATGGGAAACAACTAAAGAACACCATATCTTGTCTTTAGCTATTCCATACCAAAAGGAATAATAATAATAATAATAATAATAATAATAATAATAATAATAATAATAATAATAATAATATAAAAAATTAATAAAAATAATTGATAAAAATAATAAATTAATAATAATAATAATAATAATAAATATATTTTATAAAAATAATAGATTAATAATAATAAAATTAATGATTAGTAGAAAATTAACAATTATTATTATTATTATTATTATGAATAATAA
This sequence comes from Erythroxylum domingense, assembly GCA_025594535.1. Taxonomy (NCBI): domain Eukaryota; kingdom Viridiplantae; phylum Streptophyta; class Magnoliopsida; order Malpighiales; family Erythroxylaceae; genus Erythroxylum; species Erythroxylum domingense. The sequence goes on from JANQBM010000008.1 coordinate 15,127,049, forward strand.
AATTAATAAGAATAACAAAACTAATAATAATTATTACTACTAAAAAATTAACAACTACGAAAAATAATAATAATAAAGAATTTAATAAAAAAATTAAAAACTTAATTATAATAAGTAGAAAAATAATAATAGTAAAATTAATAAGAATAAGAATAATAATAATAATAATTATCGAAATGAAAATCTTCTTGATCACATGGCGTTAAAACAATCACTGGAGAAAAATATTCTGCTGAAATATTTAATGGTGATAGATGGACATTCAAACCACCACAAAGTTCAAAGACAACAGCAAAAGTCCCAAAGAAAACACAAACATGGGAAAATGTGGATGAATCCATAAGCATGAGATTCACCAATTATGAAAAAAGAAAACAAATTCAGCAAGAAGAAACAGAAAATTTAGATGAAGATGAAGATCAAATTGAAAGAGCTTTGGTTATCACTCATCGAGTCATCAAAGAAGAAGAAAGAAGGATCAATAGAATTCTTCCATATCACTTTATTCAAAGTGAAAAAGAAAAAGGTATAATATGGGATCATCTTAGAGATTGCAAATATTGGGTAAAATATACGATTCCAGAAGAAGTACATTCCATTATTACTAATGGATGGGGTGAAGAATTTGACGATTCAAAAGAAGATGATAAAACTATCATCATCCAAAAAGAATCTTATGATTCTGAAGAAGAATCTTATGATACTGAAGAAACGCCATGGTATTATATCTCTCCACAAGAAGAAGATATAAAAGAAACTATTTTAATGGCAGATGTGTCAGAAATGGAGTATCCAAAATTAAAGGAAGAAGATTTACATGAAACTCCATTTTTACAAGAAATTTTGAAGGATTCCATA
>JANQBM010000008.1:15128006-15143917 GCA_025594535.1 Erythroxylum domingense
AGTTTTTCTAAATTCAAGCTCTCTTAAGTTACTCGTGCAATACTCCCCACTATTATATAGTGTCTTGCAAGATCTTAACTGGGCACTTGAAGATTTAAAATTTGGTATCAGTTTTTGCCTACGCAAATGGGAAATTCAACTGTATTCAATCAACAATTGATGCAGAACTCAGCGCGTGCATTAACACTAATAATAATAATAATAATGATGACGATGATGATGACGACGACGACAATATGTATAATAATAATAAAATTAATAATAATAAATATAATTAATAAAATAAAAAATTAATAATAATTAGAAATTTAATAATAATAATTAATAATATTAAGGATAATAAGAATAATAAAATTAATAATTATTATTATTAATAAAATTAATTATAATAAGAATAATAATAAATAGAAAGTAATCATAATAATAATAAAATTAATAAGAATAATAAATTTAATAATATAATTAATAATAATAATAATAATAAAATTAATAATAAGTAGAAAATTAATAATAAATAATAATAATAATAATAATAATAATAATAACAATAATAATAATAATAATAATAATAATAATAATAATAATAATAATAATAATAATAATAAGGATATTTTCGTCTTTTTGTTAATTATTCCTTTGTCATTTTAAATTTATATTTTCAAATCAAATATTGGCATAGAAATTCTTTAACAGTAAACCAAACAAAGTAATACTTATTCTATTCTATTCCTAATCTCTTATATTTCTCATAATAACTATTATATTTCTTATTTATTCCATGCCTTGAATCAAACAGGCCATAAAAGTAAAGAACATCCTAGTTTTCATCGAGATTAAGGCGGTATAAAAGTGATGTCAGCATAAAATCTCTTTATGGTAAAACTTTGAAGGAAAAGGACACGTGCATTAATTAACTCCAAGTTTTTTCAAGTACAAAAGGAATTTCTCTCAACGTTTAGATTATTGTATTGTATCAGATGAAAAATGGTACTGTAATCTATAATAAAATAAAACACCAATACCATCCAGTATTCAAAATATCGATCTAATATTAGACCGACTTGTAAATTTTATAAAGTATATGACTAAATTAAAAAGCATGCAGCAAGTCCCTCATTTCCCTATCTCCTCGTTTATCTCTCTCACTTACTTACTCTCAACCTCACTCCCTCTCACAACATAGGTCACAACTCCATCGTCGTCATTGTTACCATGCCAAGTTGCCACTCTCATTGTTGCCAACTCGCCAAGACATGTTGCTCATTGTCAACTTATAATCTAAGCCTCCAACTCTATCACCATTGCCACCTCCCGCCAACTTTGCCACCATCAACTCCCACCTCCATGTTGAATTTTCGAACTAGAAACTAACTAAAATAGAGTAGAATAGAAAAGAGATAATACAAGAGGGAATTTTTTAATAGGTACTCTTTACATTGACATAAAGGCCTAAATATATAGGCAATGAAAGGTAAAGATTAACCAAGCAAATCAAAATTTTAAAATTTTAAATCCTAATAGGTAACAACTTTATCTTCTAACAGATAATAAATCTTGTTTTTATCTTATTTATTTGCTACCTATCACAAGAATATCTCTAAACTGATTCTTAAAATAAAACACTAAATATCATAATCAAATTTGCCTAAAACCTGGTCAATTTGACCATTTATTTCGTAATAATATGCAAGCCTAAGGAATTTTCCAATAAACTCCTCCTTACCTTAGGAGTTGCAGTGCTTTAATGTCAAAATAATTCATCCTCTTGATGATGCTCAATTGCTACTTTTACCTCTTCATTTTGTGACTTGCAAATCTTCTCCATATATCTAATTTGTCCATATTTTATGAATTTGATATCAGGCCTCCACCATCATTTTTTTGTGGGTGATTTGTTTTTTCGCAATGTGGGCATGGGGGATATGAATCATCATTGTTTCTGTTGTTGTTGTGGTTGTTGTTGTTGATCTTGTTAAAATTCTTGTTTTTGTCTCCTCCTGAATTTTTCCTTTGCTAGCAGAGTACCTTTAATGGTTCCTTCTTTTCTCATCATCCTCCTTTGTTCTTGTACCTGTAGTGCATTTACTAATTCTGCCAAAGACATGCTTGATAGATCCTTAGCTTCTTCCAATGCAGACATTTTAGATTCATATTTTTCAGGTAAGGTTACAAGAACTTTTTGCACTATTCATTCCTAAAAAAATTCCTTACCTAATAACTTCACCTTGTTTACTATGCCGAGCAACTTGTTGGAGTATTCTTTAATGATTTCTGGCTCTTTCATCTTTAGCATTTCAAATTCTTTGATCAAGTTAAGCACTTGTATGCTCTTTGTTCTTTCATTACCTTAGTATTCCTTTTTTAGGTAATCCCAGATATCCTTTGCCGACTCTAGATTCGTAATTCTTGTGAATATAATGTTTGAAACAACAGAAAACAAGCAGGCTTTAGCTTTAGATTTCCTATTTTTCCTTTCTTTGCACATCTTGATTTGAGTCGTTGTAGGATTTGTTGGTAATGGAGGCACTTCATAGTCTTCCTCCATATCTTCACAAACATCCATAGCATCAAGATGAGCTTTCATTCAAACAGCCCAAACTTGATAGTTTTCACCATAAAAAATTGGTGGTGCACCTTAAAACATTTGTGTTTCAATCTCTATTGTTTGAAGATGGTTGTAATTTTTATTGTAATTCTGGGTTGTAAATCAGGTTTATGTTTTGGATTCACTCATCTCACAGGTTCCTCAAGATAAAAAGCTCTGATACCATGTTGAATTTTAGAACCAGAAATTAACTAAAATAAAGTAGAATAGAAAAGAGATAATGCAAGAGGGAATTTATTAATAGGTACTCTTTACATTGACATGGAGCCCTAAATATATAAGCAATGAAAGGTAAAGAATAACCAAACAAATCAAAATTTTAAATCCTAATAGGTAACAACTTTATCTTCTAACAGATAACAAATCTTATCTTTATCTTATTTATTTGCTACCTATCACAAGAACATCTCTAAACTGATTCCTAAAATCAAACAATAAGTATCATAATCAAATTTGCCTAAGACCTAGTCAATTTGACCATTTATTTTGTAATAATCTGCAGGTCTAAGGAATTTTCCAACATTTGTAGCTTCATCGTCAACTGCAAGTTTCGTCACCAACTCTGTTAAAATTTTAGGTTATGTTTAGTTAGATGTAAGGTTTTTAATGGAATGGAATATTTTATAATGAAATGGAATGTAAATGGATGTAATATTAGAAAATTGTTGTTTGGGAGGGATGAAAGTTTCATAATGTAATATAGTAAAATATTGTTTGGACGAAGGGTTTAAAATATAATATAGTGTAAAGTTGTTTATCATTTTACATTCCATCCTAAACTTTCGAACTCGGAGATTTTTCATTTTTACTGTTTATGATAGAATGGGATGTAATATGAAACCTTCCTCTTCCATCTCATTCCATTCCATTCTATTATAAATACTCCTCCCAAACAATATAATAATATTACATTCCACTCCATTCCATTAATAAACCCCCAACCAAACTTAACCCTAAAGCTGGACTCCGTTTCCATCAAATCTGGCCTAGCATAATCAAGAATGGTTCTTAGTTGGTCTGCCATAGTTCCTGACATTTCAGTATCAATCTACCCTTTTAATTCTTGTACTTACCGATCTACCTTGAATTCTCTAAATAGGGTTATTCAAAGAAGTCATCCTTTCAATTTCTACATTTCTTTAATTAAATGAGAGAGATTTTTTAGGTCATAAACTAACCCAAAAATTTGTAGAAGTGAGAAAACCCAAAAGTCAACAAAATAATTTAACAAATAAAAATAAGTAAAAATAAATAAAATAAGAATAATGACTAAATCAAGAAAAATTAGGTGCTTATAACATTCTATTCCCAAAAAACGGCGCCAAAAACTTGATATGAAGGCTGATCTTTACTCTATAGATCTCATAGGTAAGTGCACTTATCGAATTATAGTATACGATCAGTAAACATCGAGTGTCGACCTCACAAGAACTACAGGTACTAGTAATAACTTATTTTTTATTATTTAACCGACAAATTGAATGATGACCTAATTTAAAATTAAACTAAACTAAAATTAGCATAATAAACTGGACCATAGATAGTACTAAGATTAATTAATATCAAATAACTTGTGTCTAGGTAACATATCCCTTAAAATTCTTAAGTATTAACTCTTTATCGTGCAATTTAATTGTTGAGTATTAGATTATAGAAATTCATATACTATGTTAATATCTTTCTCTAAACTAGTAACAACTAATCTTTGGTTGATTGACTGAAACATCTTTCTAGTTAAAACCTTAAGATCGCATTCAATAATATCAAATTGTATCTCAGATGTAATAATTCAATAATAAAAATGCATAATCGAATCCCAATGAATGAATCAATCATATTGTATTAAATAAAAGATCAAATCACAATATCCATCTCACCTTAGGGTTCATCACACCTACGTACTAAACAAACTGAGTTCATAAACATAGAAAACAAAATAAACATCAAAAGTTCATAAGTAATCTTTGTGTTTTCCATAGCCTTAAGTTTATAATTGTGCAAACTTTGACTCTAATTACTTATCTTTTTAGTTAGCCCTTATAATGTCCTTTTGTAATACAAAACTAGAGTTTCTAGAATCTACACGGTTAGTCACAAGATCATATGAGTAATTGTGTATCTCAAAAACACCTTTAAAATTGCAAATTGTCACACTTTCGAGAGCTTATATAGGCATGGAACATGGTCATATATGTCACTTACATAGGTGCGTTTCATAACACAAGCAAAACAATGCCTTCTAAGTTTTACATGTTTGTAATGACTTACATAGTCCCCTACATGGCTATGTATATTACTCACACTGGAGTGTACCTCCAAAATAGCTTAAATTCATCGATTTTCTGCGCCTTATTTAACACGAACTCTTCTCATATTAATCCACAAAGGCAATTAAGACTTGAAATGTTAGACTCTGAACTTTTCTTAGAAGTTAGAATTATTAAATGAGAAATTGTTGGCGTTTAGTCATGAGTAAAAATCAAAATTCTTGAATTAGAAATTTATGTAGTTTAGTTATGAATTTTTTTAATTACATATGGTTGCATGGATTAAATGGAAGTGTTGGAATAAGATTAAGGGGTTAGTAGGAATTAGATTAAAGATGGAAGGGTAAGTTTGGAAGATTAAAGTTTGTTTTAGATTAATAAGAGAAGAAATATTGAACGGTGCATGAGTGAAGAAAGAAAGAGACATGTTCGTGAGGTTAAGAAAGAAAGAAAAGAAGAACCTAGAAGAAACTAGAAAAAGAGGAAGAGAGTCGTGTAACAACAAGGGAAAAGGGAGAGATGTGTTTGAGAGGTTAGGGAAAAAGAGATAGAGTCTTGTAAAATAAGAAAGAAAGAGACAAGAAAAATGTAGAAAGAAGTAGATGAAGAGACACAGATACTGGACCAAAAAAGAAGAAGAAGGAAAGAAAGATAAATGAGATAAGAAATGGAAGAAGAAGGTTCAGTTAAGTTTTAGGTAACCCTTTATCTATTTTCTTGTTTTGATAGAAAAAGAAAGCAGAGAAACTAGGTTTTTATGTACTGAAAATGAAGAGAGAAAGAAAAGGAACAAAAGATTTATATTATAAGATTTTCATGAACTTTTAACTAGATCTTAGTTCTTCTAGCTTAAATAAATTAAAAGTAGATTAAGTCTAAGCTCATTTTTGGATAATAGAGCTTTATAGAAGTTTTATTCGTAAATGTTGTTTGAATGAAAAATATGTTTGTTTGAAAGAAACTGAGAAAGTCGAGGGCATGAACAAGAGGAAAGTCAAGCTTGAGCTTGGAGTTATAAGTAAATAGGTGGGTAATATGTTTATAGTTTTTGTGATGATGGGTTGTATTATTTGATTTTGTGTGTATAAATGCTTGTCTTGAATCAATGTGAATGTGAGAAAAATGTTCTGTGAATTTAATATCATGTTTGCTTTATAAGAATTATGTTGTTTTGGTGTTAATGAAAAACAAAAAATTTAAAAAGCATGAAAATATGAATATGATATGAAATATTTAAGCTTCGAAAATTTTCTTGTGTGGGTAAGAGAGATACCATTTCCTTCATCAAGTCCGCGTTGACCTAAAGCCTTCTCCCGACTACCTGCTTATGGCATATAAGCTCCGAAAAATGAACTCATTATATTCATGGTGTGAACTTCATTTTCACCTTTCTATTTTATGGGATTCTCTCAAGCCATATTGTTGTGTACTTTGTTTTGATTTACCGAGCATGATTTATAATTGAATGCTTTGTTTGATGATTGTAAAATATATGATATGGATTATGTGATTATAATTTCAATTAAGTGTTCTGTGAACTGGATTGATGTATATAAATATGCTTGGCTGTGTGTGTATGTAGCTCATCACCGATGGCTATAAATGTATTAGTGTAACATCTCGTTCCCATATTAAGGGTTAGATTCAGGAATATCGGAAATGAGAACTAAAAGTGAGAGAAATGAAAATGCATTTCATGCTCATGCATTATATGACATGCACATACACGTGAATATTGAACTTTCGCACATTAAAATGATTATACATGTATTCATTGACATTCCGGGTATAATTGATCTATAAATGAGATTATATTTGGAATTGTGAATTGTATGTGTTAAGAATTGATTTGGAGAGTATACTTATTAACTCAAAATTTTTAGTAAAAATTTGGGAAAATTCTAAAATTTAAGAGTATTTTTGGACTAAGAAAAATGTCAAATGGCAGAACAATTGATGAATGCTAGTAGAAATTTTAATAAATGACATTAGGATTTAATGACAAGTGTCATTAAAAATTTGGGAGAAAATTAGGTTGAAAATTGGAGATAAATGGACTAATAGATTAAGGACCAAAAGTGGGACCATAGGAAAGTGACAATTGTCACTACTACTCACCACTTACAATTTATTTTACCAAATTAAAGACCATTTCATGGTCTTTCACTTGACCATTCACGACATATGCTTCATTTCTCCACCTTTTTCATTTTTCTTCATCTTTCTCTCTTCTTCACTCACGACACTCTCTTCTCCAAGCATCAAATGGAACTTTGCTTTCTTCCATTACTAGCCACTTAACTATCTAGCTATCTTCTTCTTGTTGGTAAAAGACCCAACCCATTTCACCTTGAAAGTTGATTTTCGTGGATGTTGAAGGAGCTAGGGTTCTTGGAGATTCTTGAAGAAACCTTGGTAAATCAAGTAAGTAACCTATTACTCTTCTTGGCTTTGATGAATGAAGTATGTTTGATAATAGTTAGAGGTTAAATGTTCATAAATTGAGGATGGGTATATGCAAAAATATGAGTGAGTAATGTGGGTAGATTAATGTCTTGCTTTTACATGTATGATGATTAATGATTCATGAATTGATATAGAGTTGATTTAGAGTTAGAATGAATTCTTAATGAATGTAGAAAAAACTGCAGAAAAAAATTGAATTGTGAATGGATATTCACATATTCTGTTTTTTTTTTAATGTATAAAAATGTGGATCATTAGTTGTTTTAGGAATGGATTGGATTGGGTATGGAAGTTAAAGAAAAGGCAAGTATAGTGTCTTCAAAAGGAAAGAACTGGGATGAAAGTTTAGAGATAAAATGATAATGGTGTTTAAAGTGGCTGGAATATGTTAGCTGTAACATTTTCCACTAGATATGATTCTATAAATTAGCAATAACTTGTTCTGTAGATATCCAAATGAGATGATTTTTATTTGGATTAAATTAAAGACATATTTCTACATTTTTCATGAAGACATCAAATTCTCTGTCTTTAAGAGTTTCAAATTTTGACTTGAAGTTGAGTACTGAGTGTAGGAAAAAGTGCAAAAATACTGGATACATAATGGGTTTTTGTTCTGTTTTCTTGATGAATTGATGTGAATCTCCTTAGGTGTTTTTGTAATGAAATAAAATGAGTCTAGAGCTAAAGAAAGGGAGTAATGTTTTATCTTGAAATGAGAAGAATTAAGGTGATAGTTAGAAGTGAAATGAAAGTGGAAATGAAGTTGAATATGTGTAGGAAGTTGATGATGAATGTGTATGTCCTGTTATTAGTGTTCATAATCAATCATGGACTATAATTTGTTTATAGATGATATTGAGTTGAAATGGAGTTAAGAATGAAGAGTAATGAAGTAGGAAAAGTGGTCTTTGTACAAGGTGTAAAATCTGGAAAATTGGAAGATGAGTGCTGGAAAATGTAGCAGTAACATGTTCACTAATTATGCTTTTGTGTTTACACATAACTTGTTCTGTAGCTATCCAAATAGATGATTCTTAATTTGGAGTAAACCAAATTGAATAATCTTGGAGTCATTAGAAACTTAAGACAATGAGGAACCTTTTTATAGAAGAAAGTGTTATCAAATTACTCCATTTACTAGGTCAAAAAGAACATGGAAAGTTGACCCGAAAGTATGTTACATGAAAAAAATCTGATTTGACCGAATGAGTTATGAATTTTGATTTTTATGGTTTTAATGAGGTGAAAACCTAAGTACAAATTATATTTCGGCGAGTTTTGATATATGATGGATGATGTCACTTGAATCTAGGAAAAATACCTGAGAATGTCATTGAGTATGCATTTTGCATATTTCATATACATATACGAACATTAATAGACAATTTTAAAATTGTGCAAAATGGTGATATGTGTATGTATTACTTGAAATAGATGAGTAATTGGAACGTCAACATCTAGAAGTTGCTGGAACTTCGAAGCAATAGCTTCGGGAGCAATATATGAATAACCTAGATGGTCTCATTCAATTAATTGTTATGTTGGATTATGTTTAAAATATCTTATGAATGTGAAATTGATTGTTTTGATTTCGGACAATGAAGGTCCGAGGTTTCTGATGAATGAATATGATATTTGAAGTGCTCCTTGTATGTGAATGTGAAGAAATAAATATTACTCAACAAATTTTGTTGAATGCCGGACTAAGGTCTGAAGATGATTGTGTTTTGACTGTGAATGTGACAGATTGAAAACAATGATTAAATGAATGTGTGAGATGCATTTCATTTTATGAATGCATGAAAGATAAAGGCAGTTGTGACCGGAGTCACCAGTAAGAGAACTTAAAGCTTAGAACATAATAAGAGCCTTTGGCTCAGTTATTTATGTACCCGGTATCCACTAAGGAATATGGGACATTATTCGATACAACTCGGTATCAACTAAGGGATATGAGTTAAAAAAAAAAGAGACACTAGGTCACAACAAAGTAACAAATGAAACTGAATCATGTGCATTGCATTTACAACTGATATGTGTATTTTGTATGAATGAAATGTTCGGTATAATTGTCCCGAAAGTAATATGTGATGCTTTATGCAAAAATGCAAAGATGTGAATTATATGTCTACATGTTTGATGTGTTACATGAATTGAATGAACCATCGATGATGGTTACCTTACTGAGTTCGCAAAACTCACCCTAATTTACAACATATTTTTCAGGCCCAAAGGAGACATCCAGTTACACCAACTGGGGCCTAACCACTGTATTCAGATAAAAGATAGAGGTCAGGATCAGTTGGCGTCTGCATTTATATTTCATTATTTTGTATTAAAAATGTGTATTATTGTACAATGTGTATGTGAATAATGCTGTAATGACATTATGACTAAAAGCGATTTGTATATGTAATGGGCACAAGTGAGTACTGAAATTTTGATGATATGTATATTAATTGTAACTTTGTAAATCATTTTTGAAAATGTTTATGAACAAAACGGGTATTTTGATTGCTAGTTTTCTGAAATATATATATGACTCATGAAAAGCTTTTAATGAGATTGATTGTTTGACTGTTCTAGCATGTCACTCTTGTAGAGTATGTTCTCGAATACCGTCGATGTGTTTGGGAATATGCCCTATAGGAGTAGGGTGCTACAATTAGCCACTGAGCTTCACAGCTCATCCCATTATCTTTCCACTCCTCAGGTGCAGAAATAGTAAATCGATGTTGAACCTTGCAAAAACTTCGGCTGACTTCAAGAATTTCTATCTTTTGTAACTAAGTTAGTTTGGATCATTTTTGGTAGCTTTAGAAGCATGTTAAGAATGAGCATCCATGTTGTATTTTGTATTATACTACTAATGTGGATTTTGTTTGTAAATGGAGCAATGTACATACTCTGTTTTATCTGAGAAATGAATGTCAGTAAGAGTTAGAAGAAATATTCATCTGTTCATGTCCAAATTCCTCTTATGTTAAATTGCTATATTTTTGGTTGGGAATGAAATTGATAGATGTTGAAGACTTTTGAATAGATTTTTTTGAAGCAATTGTTTTTAGTGGGAGTCTTATATGTATGAATTGAGTTTGTTGGATTAAGGTCTTTTGTTTTTATAAGAATGTATATTGACAAATGAGAGAAAAAGAGGATAAAAATATGTTCTGAATCTTCAATGAATAAACTATACTGATTTAGATAGAATTAGAAAAATTGTCTTCATAAAGGCTTTAGCTCTTTCTTTTAGCTTTCTAACGACATAAAATTTATAATTTTTAGACTTCGGGATTGAAAGTTATGAAAATTAGAAGTGGGTGTGTAAAGCTACACTATTCATCGATTTACACGATTGTGCAAATGTGAATTTAAGGTGGAAGCTTGAGATCATGCACAAGCACGACCGCGACTCCCCTCCTCTCACTCCTGTGACTCTTTGATGTCATGACCGTGAATTTTTTATTTTTTATTTGTTTGTTTATTTATTTTTACTCCCATCAAGAAATTTAATTCTTTTTCTTGATGTTAGTTTTATTTATATATATACTTTTATTTTTAAAAAAAAGCTCCCAATTTTGGCACTCAGTTGTCACGAAATAAGAATCGAGACCTGGGGCCAACATGAAAACACACTAGAAACTAAATAAGTACCAAAAACAACATAAAACTCTCAAATAACAAGCAAAATACACTAAATATGAGAATAAAAGCATAGTATACTAATTGCCTATTTGGATGGGCTTATATCAGTAGAACTTTTCTGAGAAGAGCTTTTCTAAGAAGCCAGTTGACTGTTTAGTTGTCAACTAAAAAAATAACTTTTTTGAAAGAGCTTCATACAGTAGATTGTTTGCAACATAAAAATAAAAAGCACTTTTATTAATTTTAACTATATTTTATTTTGTGATAACAATTATTTAGGCATATAAATAATATTTAAAGTATATTAAACAATATGCAAAGCACAATATATTATGTTTAAATTTGATAACCATCTTTTAGGAAATTATTTGAAGAGATGTCTCATGTTCTTGTAGGAAATAAAACTAATATGAAAAATAAATATTAAAACATATAAAAAAGGTAAATAATATTATAATCCCAAAATAAATATTCAAGTTGAGGAAATAGTTAAATACATAATAAATTATGCATTTTATTGTAATACAAGAATATTTGCAATATGTTCCCTGGCATTAGTCATCTCGTTATTTTGTGGCTCGTCTAAATGATTTTCTTCAACGTCTTCATTTTCATTGATTTCTTCATTTATAGGAAGTAATTCATCATTTTCATCATAGGGAGAAAACTCTTCATCTTTTTGAGCATTTAGCTTTATAATCTGGCACAGAAGATAGCAGAGAAGGATCAAGAACTTCTGGACAAGGAGATAGAGTTAGACAAATTTAAGTGTTTGCTCCAATATGAGCAATCAAGGTTGTCTAAAGCTGAGACCACCTTGCAAACTTTATAGAAGTTGAACTTACAATCTCAAGAGGACCAGAGAGTTTTGACACTAGAGCTTCAAAATAAGCTTCAGCTTTTGAACGACTTGGAGATGCATAATCATGATATGCAAGAACATCTTCGGCATTCTTAGGAAGAGAATCGGAGCCTCAATGAATTGAACACTTCTTCTAGCATCTCCATACTGAATTTACAAAATGAGATCTTTGGCTTAAAAGAATTGAAAAAAGAAGATTGAAGAGGAACTGGCCCTACAAGTAGCCCAAAGTAATTCACTACAGCAGGAGATTTTTCATTTAAAGGAGGAAATTAAAGGTTTGAATAAGACATATAATGTTTTCATTGGGCAAGTGCACTAGGTAGGGCTAAATCTTGAAAGCCTTGCTTCGTCTGTGAAAGCTATACAAGATGAGAACTTGAAGCTAAAAGAAATATACCAAAAGCAAACAGATGAAAAAGAAGTACTCTTTGAGAAGCTAAAGGACATGGATAAGCTTTTGGAAAATAATGTTGCTTTGGACAGAACAATCTCTGAATTGAGTGGCAAGTTGGAAGGATCAGGAAAGAAGGTTAAGGATCTGCAGGATTCTTGCCACTCTCTTCAAGGTGAAAAGGCTAGTCTTGTTACTGAGAAATATATCCTTCTTTCTCAATTGCATTTAATGACTGACAATTTCATTTAATGACTGAGAATAAGTAGAAGCTTTTGGAAAGAAATATATTGCTAGAGAATTCTCTTTTTGGTGCAAACATTGAACTTGAAGGTCTGGAGAATTCTATGAGATACTAAAAAATGAAAAAAGTAACCTTCTTAATGAAAGAACCACCCTAGTCTCTCAACTAGAAAATGTTGAACAGAGACTGGGACACCTAGAGAGGAGGTTTACAAGGCTAGAAGAGTAGTATACTGATCTTGCATGCAACCTCGGAAATCAAGGAAATTAAAAATACCCATCACAATCTAAACAATCAAGAACAAGATTAATACCCCAAAAGCTAGACACAGAAAGATCAAAAGTTTACTCAATTCCCACAAATTCATACAGAAAGAGGTACACAACGGAATCCAAATAATTATTAAAACAAGTGGAAAATAGAAGTAGATAAAACAGAATAGAAGTGATAAGAACAAGTACCTGAACAAAAGATACACAGTGGATTAAACCAAGATTTTAAAGGATTTTCTTTACGCAGAGGGAGCCACAGAGAGGCCTGTGAACAAAGAAACTTCAAGTTAGAAACTTCAAAACTAGTTCAAATCGCAGAGCAGAAGTAGAGAGAAAAGAGGAGTCAGATATTATAAACGTAATCATTGGAAATTATAAACGTAAAGTCTACCTGAAAAAGCTAAAATGAGAGGCTTTTTTTGAAAAGCTCTCAATTTGAGCTTCTTAAAATGCTATATTTTAGCTTCTAAAAAAGCTATTTCTATTTAAAAAGTGCTTTTAGATTTTACAGCCAAACATTCATTTTTTTTTTAAAAATAGCTCTTGCGGTGGAAAAAAGTGCTTTTCCACCCTCCAAAAGCTCAACCAAATAGGTGCTAAAATGTTTATCAAATATCCCCACACTTAAGCTTTTACTTGTCATGAAGCAAATCATAATCCAAATCATTAAACTTAAAAATGTCCATCCCTTATTAACCTTAACCTATCCATCCACACCCTAAATTATTATATAATATCAATCAAATAAACATACAATTAGACTCAAATTATCCTAGATCCAACTTTTATAAGTCAATATTAATATCAATCATATTGATAATCTTTTTGAAATCCAAATCACAAATTTCACATTCTCACAAAGGATTCACTCTATGCATTCAAAGTGTTTATAGTGGAAATTATAACAAATACTTCAGCCTAATTTCTCTAGGTACTATGTTATAAGTCTTCTCTAAGTCAATAAAAATCATGTATAGGTTATACTATCTTTTCCTTAACATTTCATTAATCTTCTAAGGAGGCGTATAACTTTTATCGTGAACCTTCCTAATATGAAACCAAACTGGTTCTATGAGATAGGTGCATACCTTCTCACCATCTTCTCATTCACTTTCTTCAATAACTTTATAGTATGACTAAGTAGTTTGATGTCTCTATAGTTTTTACAGCTTTTGATGTCTCCTTTGTTCTTATATAGAAGAATTAACATAATAATTCTCCATTTATCCAATATTTTGACAGACTTTAGGACCACATTAAAAAGTTTGGCTATTTAAGTAAAACCCTCTTTGCCTAGGCTCTTTAACACCTTTATAGATATCTCATCAGGCCCTACTATCTTTCCACTCTTCTTCTCCCTCAAAACTCTTTTAATTTATTCCCTTATGATATGCTAGTAACACATAAACTTACGATACTTTTCATACGTGTTAAGGTCTCTTAAAGAGATGTTGTCCTTTATGCCTTCATTAAAAAGGTTTTAAAAATATCTCTACCATCTTCATTTGATTTCATTTTCAGTCACAAGCTCCCCCTTGCTTTGTCTTTTATATAACAAACTTCATATAAGTCTCTCACTTTCTGTTCTTTAACTCTTGCCAACTTAAATATATCATTTTCTCCATCTTTAGTTTTCAATTATTGGTATAATTTCTTATAAGCTTTATTTTGGCTTTTAAGACTATCTTCTTTGTCTCTTTCTTTGTTAGTTTGTAACCTTCTCTATGAACTACCCTTTCTATCTATGTGGTGCTATCTAATAGAGCTTTATAGACAACTTTATTAATCTTAACCTTTTTAGTACATCTTCATTCTACCACCAAGACTCCATCTTTTTACCCCTAGGCCCTTTAGAAACACCCAAGATCTCTTTACTACATTCATTAAAAGAGTTGTTACTTTCTCCCACATCTAGTTAGCATCTCCTTCTAATTTCAATTTTTCTTTATATATTACCCTATCCCTAAATTCTTTATATATTACTCTGTCCCTAAATAGTTCAACACTATAGCCTTTCAAATTCTTCCATTTGATTATGGGAGACCTCTAAAAACTTCTTTCTTTAACCCTTAATTATAATATCCATAACCAATAATATAAGATGAGTTAATAAGTAAGCGTTAAGTATCACCTTGCAATCTTTATAACTAGGTCAATCGCTCCACCTTATGAAGAAGCAGTCAATTTGAGTCTTCACGGTTCTGTACTTAAAAGTCATCAGGTGCTCTTTGTTTTTCTTGAACAATGAGTTGGCTACTACCAACTCAAACACTACCGCGAAGACCAACAAAGTAGTCTCACTATCATTCCTATCTTTGTACCCAAAACCTTATGAGCCCATGAGTATTCGTCTAAGGTTGCCCTTATATGATTATTAAAATCTTCTTTTAGAATAACTCTCTCGTAATGAGGAATCAGCTGAATCACCTCATCTAACTCTTCCTATAATTGACGTTTAAACTGTTCGTCCAACCCTACTTGGGTTACATAAGCACACACTATATTTAAAACAATACATTTCACCACAATCTTTAAGTACAAATCCTATCATTAGTCCTCTTTACCCCTATATCATAATGTATGAGTTTCTTGACAATCAAAATACCTACTTTATTTCATTATCTCGAACACCCTAAATACCAAAGTTTAACCTATTGTTCTCTTTCGCTTGAGCCCTATCTACTTTATCTCATAGATGCATGTTATATGAATCTTATACTTGTCAAAAATCTCCATTAGTTCCAATGACTTTCTTGTAAGGGCTCCGATGTTCTAAGAACTTATCTATAATCTATTAACATCTGTAATATAAAACTTATCATCATTTTTAGTTTTTAAAATTAATGTGTAATTATTGATACTGATTAACATTTAGGAAATTTTGATGAAATATTTATTTAAATTTAAAAGTAAAGGAACATAATGATTTTCTAGTGTAATTTATCAATCAAAATATTGTTATATTTTATTTATTTTCATTAAGTCAAGAATTGTCTTCGTATGATATAACGTCTGAAATTTCTATTAACTTTACTTTAATATTATATGTATATTTATATATAGCCATAGACAAATTTAAATAATTAAATTACATTATATATTAAAATATTTTGTTATATGTATATATGTGTGTCTATATATATATATATATAT
>JANQBM010000008.1:15144017-15203766 GCA_025594535.1 Erythroxylum domingense
TTGTTATATGTATATATGTGTGTCTATATATATATATATATATATATATATATATATATATATATAGACAGAGAGAGAGATAATTTTAAATGATTAAATTACATTACAAATGAAAATATTTTGCTATATACGAGTTTTGTTTTTCACGTATAAATATTTAATAATTTGAAGTAATATTTATATATATTTATAATTATTAAATATATATCTTTTAATATTTGAGAATAATAATATATTTAATTAATTATAAAAATAACATTGATTTTTATAAATACATATTTATTAATTTGAAATATAACCTTTATTCAACATGTATTTTTAATTATTATTATCTTAAAATTAATTATATTTAATAAATATTCATAAATTCAAAAGTTACTTTTATTAGATTTTAATATATTAAATTAAAAGTAAAAATATAAATTTTTAATGATTTTAAGAAAATTTAATAAAACTTGGTTATGATTTAAAAGTTTTTGTGAGATTTTTCTTTATTTAATAAAAATAAAATTTCATTTTAAAGTATTATTAAGATAATAATTAGTGAACACGTGACAATACCATATTATACTTAATTTATTAATGAAATAAAAAACCTTAAACCTACGATATTATTATTGCAAATATATGATTCTTATTACATATACTTGCGCAAATTACAAACTCTATTTTATTAACCTTGAAAAAGAATAATTCATAATTAAAGCAATACTTAGTTGCACTTTTTTTTTTCTTTAGAAAAAGTTTCAAAAGTTGAAGACCAAAACAAAACAAGTCCTACTGTCCTACTCAGAAGAATAGCACTTCACTTACAAAGAACGCTAAGACCGCCTTTTTACAGTACTTTCTTTTCTTCTTGTTAAATTTCCGATTTCCACGTTCTCTGTATTTCACTCCCTCTTTCCCTCACTAAACAGAAACCCAAAATCTCTCTCTCTCTCTCTCTCTCTCTCTCTCTCACACTCATGGCGGAGGAGCACCTGACGAGACTCTTCCACTCTCTCTTTGAAGACCGTCTCTCTTCATTTGATTTCCTTCGCCGTCTCCGTTCAGACACCTCAGTCAGGCTTGGGCTCGAAAGCTTCTATCTCCTCCTTAAGCGCGGTATCTTGCTGATCGAAGACGATGATGATGGCGATGGTAACAAGAAGAAGTTAGGGTTTCAGCTTTGGAATGATACGCAAATTCGCTCCGTCATTTCGGTGGGTCTCGCCATCGCCTCCGTTTCTAAATCCTTATCAGGTAGTTTTCTCGCTTCGTTTTTGTTAATTTCCGCTGTTTTTAGTTGTTGTTCTAATTTTTAGCTTCCAGAAACGAGCACTATTATTGCTTTATGGATTACTATACACTCTGGTATGGTCCATTGCTCTTTTGTTGTGCTGAAAACTTACCTTTGCAGCTTGTAGGTGATTTCGCGACAGTCGCTTACTACCATTCTTGTGTTTTAAGTACTTAAATATCTTTTATAATTGTTGATTATTGATAATTAATTACGGAGAAATGTGCAGTTTAACCTCACACTTTAATTTAGTTGTTTGAAGGTTTTTTTTTTTATACTCTTTTTAATATCTCAAATTTTGCATTGTACTTATTGGCCTTTTCTTTTGGGTGTGTATCAATGCACAGTGGAGCAAGCAGAACCTGTGATTGTTGCTGTTGTGCACCATTTTCTGGAGTTTGCTGTTTGTTATTTTGAGAATTCGGATTTCAGTGGTGACGATATGAGCATGCAGGTTGGTGATTTCTTGGCAAGCTTCCTGGATATGGATGATCCTGTTTGTCACTATAGTTTTTCCCTTTCCCTTCTTTCTTTTTGTAAATATGAACATTTTTGTCCTTTACATGAAGCTATAAGCGTGAATTTGTCAATTGGGTGTAATCTCCCTTGGAACTTCTTTTTTATTTTTGGAGATAATTTCATCTGCTGGATTTATTTGCTCTTCTTCTTAACACGCGTTGCTGTTGTCACAAAGTAGTTTATTTTTTGTTAGGAATATGTACTTGTGGTTTAGAGATTATGATTCGAATTTTTTGGGATTATTTACTACTAATGACTCTATATATTGATAGAAAAAGAGAATCCATCCTTTGGTTTGCTGAGGAATATTGTCATGACAGACTTGGAAGAATTTTCTCTTGTTTCTTTGTACTACAGCAAACATTTATATGGTTATGTAACGGTTTTTGATGATTAGTTAAAGTTGTGCTCCATAAAAGAGGTTCAATATTTTCACAAAACTCTTGTATTGCTTCATATTTGCAAACTTGCTGATGAACTACTAACAATTCTTCTTCACACTGAACAACTATGATGTAAGAAATTAGGAAGTTATCTAATAACTCTTATTATTCTTGTAACTTCTTGACAAGAAATTTAAGATGATCTCTTTAACTCCAGGCCATAGAAATTACAAGACAATATAAATTTTGACTCATTATTTTTCAAAAACTTTAGCTGTTAACTACTTATATATCTAACCATCTACCTATTGAAATATGTGATACAATAAACATTAAAATCATCTTCCTCGACTCTATGGCATGTATACTCTAATCCTTGTGTCACTTATCTGGACCTGGAATCAAGTTTATTAGTTTAACATTTTATATTCAGGGTTTCATAGTGATTATGGTAGGGTGTTTGTCATTGGAGATGGACAATGTTGTGTCCCTAGTGTCCAGTGACCTTTTAATGGATCAGGGATCTCTAAAAAGGAGAAAAAGTATGAGAGAGATGAAAAATGAAGAAAGGACAGCAACAGTTTTCATTCAGGGAACTTTGGCTGTTTAGTTGAACATGTTGGAATTTATTAAATAAAATTTTTGCGAGTAAGCCAGGTTGCAGGAATCTGTCCTAGTTGAGTTGTAAGCCTTTAAAGACTGATTTTACTTGTTAAGCACAAGGAACATGGTCAATTTGTATCATGAGTTTTTTGACAAGCTAACATTCTTTCAGCCTGCTGCCTTGTTGTTTTGGTCTGTTGTCCTTGTGTTTTGATTTGTTGTTCAGGGGTTTCAGCCTCTTCTTGGCCTCATGGATTCCACTAGTGTCATAATTTTTATTTATTTTTTGACTTTTGATCATCTAACTTGAGAACTGTTTCATTGTTCTATTCTTTTTGCAAGGGTTTGTGTTTATTGGAGTAATCTACATGTCCTTTGGTACCTTGTGTTTTTTTTACAGGATGATGTGATACTGTTACTAGAGTTTGCATTGCTTAGTAGAATTGATCAAGCTTATGACCGTCCAAGTTCCTGCTCTGTAAATAGCCTTCTAGAATTGTTGCCAATCATTTCTGGTGACTCTTGTAATTTTGAGGTGGATAAACTAGTAAAATGCAGCTTTCAAGGTATTTTTACCAATGGTAATTCCATTTTCTTGTTTTAATTATTTGTTCTGATTGTTATGATATGCTTTCTAAACCCTCTTTCTTGTCCTCTTTGCCTCCAATAGGTGTCAATTGTTCGAGTGATGACAAGCCAGCGAGTCATTTGCTATTTACATTAGCATCTGAATGCATACAGCCCGAGTTTCAGAGTTCTGGGTTTGGAGGGTCCACTCAAGATCTGAACAATTTCATATTTCTGTCTCAGCATTGGGCTTTTTGCCACATAAAATGCATTCCAAGACTGATGCATGGTTGCAAAGCATTGATCTATTCTCCGGAGGTGCTTCATGATAGATTGGCTCGCCCGGGCTTTTGCAATAGGCTGTCCCTCTGTTTGAGGATTTTAAAGTTACTAGGAAATCTGGTGAAGGATATTCCATATGTCGAATATGATGCCTCGCTGTTACAGGAAGTTGCTTTATTAACAGAAGTTTTACCTAATTTGTTTAGATTTGCATTTGAATCTGCAAATGGCCCTACTACTGTTGAGGGCAGTTTGGAGAGCCTCATCTTATTGCTTCTTGAAGAGTTTCTTCATCTTGTCCAAGGTATTTTTCGTAACAGCAGTGCCTATCAAAACATCTTAGCATGTATAGTAGCTTATATGTTGGACCTCTTGGATTCTTCTGTACGGAGGTGCTATAAATCTGATGCTAAGCTGGAGCCTCCTCTTGTATACTTATCCCAAAATGTCCTTTATGTCTTAAAACTGATTCAGGATCTCAAAAGGCAAACGTATCAGACTCTTGATTTGAAAGAGCTTGACAGTAATTTTTTTGGCAATTCTAGTAAATTTCCAAATGATTGCCCTTCATGTGTTGTACGGTTCGAGAAGGTTCCCTTGCTCAAGCGATTCACAGCTGAGGAACTATTGAAGGTTATATTTGCACCATCAACTGAATGGGTGGATAATTTAATGCATCTTATTTTCTTCCTTCACTCTGAAGGAATAAAGTTGAAGCCACAAGTTGAGAGAACAAATTCTGGTTGTGCAAAAAGTACTTGCCATTCAGAACTGGAGACTGCCATTTCCCATGAAGATGAAGCTCTTTTCGGAAACCTTTTCTCCGAAGGTGGGCGTTCAGGGGGATCTACAGAGGCTTGTGATCAACCTCCAGTTGCTGTTAATTCTGGCTCCACCAATTGCAATTTGCCAATGCAGGCTGCTATGGAGATGCTGAACTTCCTTAAGGAGTGTGTTTTCTCTCATGAATGGTCTCCATTTCTTTTTGAGCATGCCTACAAAGCGCTGAGAGAAAATCATATCGATATTTTGCTTTCCATGCTCAACTATCAAGTCTGTGGTCCAGAGACGAAGCCTTCTAATAACTATGGTGCTTTGGATGAAGATAGAAAGAGTGGGCATATCCCTAGACTTTGCTTTGAATTATTGCATAACCTCCTCAGTTGCCATGCTCTATCATATTCTCTTGAAGACTACCTTGTTGACCAGATTCTGATGGTTGAAGATGATACCTATAATTACAGTGATATGACCTTATCCTTGTTAGCTCATACAGTATTTTCTAGGGTGGGTTTGGCTGGTACTCAGTTGAGAATCAAACTTTACAAGGGATTTGTGGATTTTATTGTTGACAAGATAAATGTCATCCATTCAAACTGTCCTACCTTCAAGGCACTTATTGAGCACCTTCCATCAGTCTTTCACATTGAGATTCTTCTTATGGCATTTCACTTATCATCTGAAGGAGAGAAGAATACATTTGCAAACCTAATTTTTTCTTCCCTTCAAGCAGTTGATGCTCCACCTGCTGACTTTAGTAGTACACAATTGTCTTGTTGGGCCGTTCTTGTTTCAAGGTTGATCATCTTGATTCGTCATATTATCTTCTTTTCTCATGCTTGTCCATCGCTATTGCTTCTAGACGTTCGGTCAAAGTTGAGGGAAGCTCCAGTTTGGGACTCTCGTCTGCATCATTCTGTGAATGATCAATTTCTGTCTTGGACATCAATTGCAGTGAAGAAATTACTGGCTCCGTGGATTGAGGGAGAGCCTTTCTTGAGTACCTTGCTTAATCAATTGATTGATATTTCATCTCTTCCTCCTTTGCGTTGCCGAGATGATTTGGCCATCGAATCTTTAGGCTTGTTTTGGGATGATTTATCTGCAACCTTCTCAAGGATTCTAGGGCTTTGGAAAGGTAAGAAAGCTGCATTCATAGAAGATCTTGTTGTTGAAAGGTACATTTTTTTGCTTTGTTTCGATATTTCTGCTATGGGCTATGCATTAAATCATCAACCTTCACTATTGAGCGAGTCCTGTACATTAGAGTTGTCCAATGTGCAATACTTCCTCAGCTTCAGTTGCCCATTTATAGGCCACTGTGATGATATCAGCAAGGGCTTAGATCTTCCAAATGCTCTTGTTGGAGTGTTGCATGAATTATGTAACACACCCATATCAGATAATTCTGAGGAACTGGGTTGGGACTTTCTTAGGAATGGATACTGGTTTTCTATGGTACTCTCCATGTTAAACGTAGGCATTTGTCAGTACAATACAAAGAACAAGGTGAATCAATACTGTATTGAGAGCACAGCCAGGGACAATCAATTTACAGCTGCTGCTAAAAGCATGACATCAAGTTTGATTGAGGCTGGTCAACTTTCGGTGCTGCTGGATGTGTTGTCATACTTATTGCATCAATATTTACAAGTTTTTCAAAAGGCTTTTCTCACTACACTTGATCAAGGCCACTCCCTTGCTAATGGTTCTTCTCTACTGCTCCTAAAACACTCCAGTTTTGACAGAGGTCTACAGGATGAGCTCCTGAAGAAGCTTGGGAGCAATTGTTACCAACTGAACTCTTTATTTGACCTCTTAACAAACTTGGAATCAATTGTTGACAAAAGATTTTCAGGCATCCAATCCAAGGTGCTCTGGGAATGTATGCTACATGGATTTCCCTCTCACATTCAACCACAGAGTTCAATCCTTCTTTCTTGTATCCTTAGGATAAGAGATATCGTTTCCCTATTGGATAAGTTGTTTGCAGTGGAGGATTTGAGAGAAAAATTATGTGCAGAGCCTGAGTTACTTGGTCAGATTCTTGATTCATTGATGGCTGTCAAGTTTGATAGAATCTTTGAAAGCCTTGGAGGAAGCTGTGATGCTATTATGTGCAACCTCAGTGGGGGGTTTGAACTGTCAGGCTATACTGATCTCTTCCTATTGAAGTGCATGGAAGAGATATTAAGGGAAGTGAATGCCAGAGAAGTGAATGACAACAGTATTGTTGAATGTATAATTTCGAAGATCATTGATACTGTAGATGGCCTTAGAAAAGATACAACCAAGACTCTGAATTTGCGATATTATCTTGGCGCTGAAAATGTACCACGACCTGTCAAGCAGTTCTGTAACTTGCAACATGGTGATTTGTTAGTTCTGGTTGATTCACTGGATGTTTCCTGCTCTGAATCAGTAGATGGGAAAGTGCTACGTTTCTTTGTTGACCTCTTATCAGGAGACTTGTACACTGATCTCAAACAGAAGTTACAGAGAAAGTTCTGTGATCTAGATCTGCATTGTCTGTCCAAACGGTTGGAGAGGTGGCTGTTAGGTTGTACTGTGGAAGTTTCCAGTGGAATTACCCCTGTAAAAGGGAATCCTGTTTCTGTGAGAGAAACGGCTATGAATTTCATTTTATGTCTTATTTCCTCACCTACTGAACTGTATATTGATGAACTGCGCAATCATTTGTTTGAGGCTGTGCTGGCATTACTTGATACTGCTTTTTTGCAATTCGATGTAAGTGTATCCAAGTGCTACTTCCATTTTGTTGTTCAGCTTGCTAGAGGGGAATATCAATTGAAATTGCTTCTGCAGAAGACCTTACTGCTGATTGAGAAACTTAATGATGATGAAGTTTTCCTTCCGGGGCTGAAACTTCTCTTTGATTTTCTTGGAACTGTTTTGAATGATTGTGGGTCCTCTAGGAGGAACACACAGGAGAAAACCCCAGAAAAATCTCTAACTGGAAGCAGTTTTGGATCGGGTGCTGTTCCTCTGAAACTAGCAGGATCTAGGAAGAACTCTAGCTCCTTGATTCTTTCTGCAAGTCAAGGAAGAGGAGCTGCAGCAATTGAATGTGATGCAACTTCTGTTGATGACGATGATGATGATGGAACATCTGATGGTGAGGTTGCCAGCATGGATAAAGATGAGGATGAAGAGACCAACAGTGAAAGAGCCCTTGCCTCAAAAGTATGTACATTTACATGCAGTGGCAGCAACTTTATGGAACAACATTGGTACTTCTGTTATACATGTGACCTGACAGTATCAAAAGGTTGCTGTTCTGTGTGTGCAAAAGTTTGTCATCGGGGTCATCGTGTTGTTTATTCTCGTTTGAGTAGATTTTTCTGTGACTGTGGTGCGGGTGGTGTTAGGGGCAGTAACTGTCAATGTTTGAAGCCACGAAAATTCACTGGAAGTGACAGTGCACCTGTTCGTGGTGGTAGTAACTTTCAGTCCTTTTTACCTTTCTCTGATGATGCAAGTCAGTTGCCTGAGAGTGATTCTGATCTGGATGATGATGTGATTGCGGATACAGATAACTCGCTCAAGTTATCTGTTCCTACGGATCTTCAAGATTGGATCCCAGTTTTACTTGAAGAACTTAATCTCGAGGGACATTTGCTCCGACGATGCTCTACGTTGTTTCCATACATAACTAACAAGAGAGAGTCCAATCTTTCGAAAGATAAGAAAATAGTAATGGGTGAAGATAAAGTTCTATCTTATGGGGTTGAACTACTGCAATTGAAGAAGGCATATAAAAGTGGATCACTAGACCTAAAAATAAAGGCTGACTATTCAAATGCAAAGGAGCTTAGGTCACATCTAGCCAATGGTTCTCTGGTTAAATCATTGCTCAGCATTAGTAATCGGGGCCGACTTGCAGTTGGTGAAGGTGACAAAGTTGCTATATTTGATGTTGGCCAATTAATTGGGCAAGCCACCATTGCACCTGTGACGGCAGATAAGACCAACATTAAGCCTCTATCAAGAAATGTTGTTCGCTTTGAAATTGTACATCTTGCCTTTAATGCATTGGTAGAGAATTACCTTGCTGTAGCAGGCTATGAAGGTTGTCAGGTTCTCACTTTGAATCCACGTGGTGAAGTCACTGATCGTCTAGCCATTGAACTTGCTTTGCATGGTGCATACATTAGGCGGATTGATTGGGTCCCAGGTTCTCAAGTTAAACTAATGGTAGCGACCAATCGGTTTATCAAGATATATGACTTATCCCAGGACAGCATTAGTCCTTTACACTACTTCACATTGCCTGATGGTGTAATTGTGGATGCTACACTTTTTATGGCTTCTCAGGGGAAGATAATTCTTGTTGTTCTCTCAGAACTAGGGACCTTGTTCAGGTTAGAGTTGCCTTGTGAAGGTAATGTGGGGGCCATCCCATTGGAGGAAATCATTCAGGTCGGAGAAAAAGAAGTCAAAGCAAAGGGTTCATCATTGTACTTCTCCTCCACTTACAAATTGCTTTTCGTATCTTATCAAGATGGCACCACTTTGATGGGTCGATTAAGCCCCAGTGCAATTTTTCTATCGGAGATCTCTTTTATATATGAGACAGATCAAGAAGGTAAAATGCGATCAGCCAATTTGCATCGCTGGAAAGAGTTACTAGTTGGTACAGGACTATTTGTTTGTTTCTCCAGTGGGAAATCAAATGCTGTATTTGGTGTGTTCATGGGTATGCACGAATTACATGCACAAAATTTGAGGCCTGCAGTAAGCTCAACCTCACATGTAGTTGGATTAACTGCATACAAGCCTTTGTCTAAAGACAAGATTCATTGCCTTCTCTTACATGATGATGGAAGCCTTCATATATATTCACATGTTCCTACTGGGAATGATGGCAGTGCAAGTGTGACTGCTGAGAAAATTAAGAAGTTGGGTTCTGGTATCCTGAATAATAAAGCTTATGCTGGTATAAAGCCTGAATTCCCCCTTGATTTTTTTGAGAAAACTGTCTGCATCACAGCGGATGTGAAATTGGGTGGTGATGCCATCAGAAATGGTGACTCTGAAGGAGCAAAGCAAAGCTTAGTATCAGAGGATGGATTTCTTGAGAGTCCAAGCCCATCGGGGTTTAAGGTAATTTTCTTGATTTGATTTTGCTTATTCTGACATGTCATTTTCTTGATTCTCCAAGAATTCTGCATACCTTTTTTATGACTTTCTTCTATGTTCTCTGATCTGCTTGTGGATGTGGACAAGGCAATATTTTGCCTATTTGAGCCTATGTGCCATTTTCTTTGTTGGTGATTGGTTTGGGTAGTGATAACTCTAGCCCTACTAGATTTCTTTTAACCAAAAAACTGCTTTTACCAATTTAAAGCAGCCAGCATGTCGTTATATTATTGATATGTAGACTTTGGTTAGCTAGAGTCTTTCAGGTTATGTATTATGATGTTGTGATGTGTGCTCATGAGATGCGAGTTTCAATTTTTCAGGTGCGCAAGCATTTAAAAGATTTGTGATTAAGAACAAAGGCTAACTTGTAGGGTCTGGGAGATATTTACTGATTAATATGGCATAATGTACATCCTTTTTTTCTATGCCCATATGTATGAGCTTTTAAGTTTGATGATAGCGTCTATAGCTTCTTAGTTATCTGCTGTCACTTTACTTATCATGTTGCTAAGACCCTTATGTTTGCAGGTTGAGAGCATTGCTAAGATTTTATATTCTTACTGTTCATCTGTATGACATGTTTACATTTTTTTCAGATATCGGTGTCAAATTCAAACCCTGATATAGTTATGGTTGGTTTCCGCATCCATGTGGGTAACAACTCAGCAAACCATATACCATCTGAGATCACAATTTTTCAAAGGGTGATTAAGTTGGATGAAGGCATGCGGTCATGGTATGATATACCATTCACAGTTGCTGAATCACTTCTAGCAGATGAAGAATTTGTTGTTACCATTGGGCCAACTTTTAATGGCACTTCACTACCTAGAATTGACTGCCTTGAAGTGTATGGTCGAGATAAAGACGAATTTGGTTGGAAGGAGAAAATGAATGCAGTCTTGGATATGGAAGCTCGTGTCCTTGGTTCTAATTCAATGATTGTAGCTCCTCTACAGGAGCAGGTGATAGCAGATGGTCTTAAACTTCTATCCAAGTTATACTTACTCTGCGGATCACAAGAAGATGACCCTAAACTGGAGCTGAGTCAAGTCAAATGCAAACAGCTATTAGAAACAATTTTCGAGAGTGACCGAGAACCTTCATTGCAAGCAGCTGCTTGCCATGTTTTGCAGACTCTTTTCCCTGCGAAAGAGAGATATTATCAGGTAATTTCTGGTGTTCATGCTATGTTCTATAAAAGCTACCTCATGCACATTGTTGTGCTTATATAGCTTCCCTTACAAAGGTAAAGGATACTATGCGCCTTCATGGGGTGGTGAAATCAACTTCTATACTCTCATCAAGACTAGGAGCTGGTGGGTCTACAGGAGCTTGGATCGTAGAAGAGTTTACTGCTCAGATGCATGCTGTTTCTAAGATTGCATTGCACCGTCGTTCTAATTTAGCCAAATTTCTGGAGATGAATGGTAGATTCTCACTCCTGTTATTTGTTTTAAATATGCATACGTGGCCATCTGACTACTTATATGCATGTAATATCTACACCAGAGCCTAAGGTTTCAAAACTTTTTTTGGAGAACTCATTTAATCTGTAGAATAGTTTCTGCTCTTCTTTTCTTCTGCCAGTAAACATATTACGTGTTGATTCACCTCCTGGCAAAATGCTCCACTATTGGATACATAAGAATATTCTTATATTAAATACTAAATCTCCACGATCTTTAACAAATGGAAAGGTTAGTTTTAAAATGGTGAATGGCCTTATGTGAGTTCTGTTTTTGTAGGATCTGAAGTGGTGGATGGCCTTATGCGAGTTCTGTGGGGAATTCTGGACCTGGAGCAGCCTGATACCCAGACTATGAATAACATTGTTATATCCTCTGTTGAGCTCATTTATTGCTATGCTGAGTGTTTGGCTTTGCACAGTAAAGACATAGCAGGTCGTTCTGTTGCTCCAGCTGTTAATTTATTGAAGAAACTCTTGTTCTCCCCCAATGAGGCAGTTCAAACTTCCAGCAGGTGCCTATTATTTTATCCTTTTGTTTTTGTTTCCTATTATGGGTGTCTTTATCTGGCATTCATGATGCCTTCAATTTTCTCCAGCCTTGCAATATCATCAAGATTGCTCCAGGTTCCATTCCCAAAGCAAACTATGTTAGCTACGGATGATGTTGTGGATAGTATATCATCTGTTTCTGAGCCTGGTGAGACGACTGGGGGAAGTACTCAAGTTATGATTGAAGAAGATTCAATTACCTCATCTGTACAATATTGCTGTGATGGTTGCTCCACTGTTCCCATACTTAGGAGGAGATGGCATTGTACTGTTTGCCCTGATTTTGACCTGTGTGAGAGATGTTATCAAGTATTGGATGCGGATCAGCCTCCAGCCCCACATTCTAGAGAACATCCTATGACAGCTATTCCTATTGAAGTGGAATCATTGGGTGGAGATGGGAATAGTATTCACTTTTCGACTGATGATGTAAATGATTCAAGCCTCTTACCTGTCACAACAAATGTCAGTGTACAAAATTCTGCTTCTTCAATCCATGTGTTGGAGCCAAGTGAATCTGGAGAATTTTCTGCTTCAGTGACTGATACAGTCTCAATTTCTGCTTCAAAACGAGCTGTAAATTCCCTGCTTCTCTCTGAACTCCTTGAACAATTGAAGGGATGGATGCAGACAACTTCTGGTGTTCGGGCTATCCCAATCATGCAACTTTTCTACAGGTTGTCATCTGCTGTTGGTGGGCCTTTTGTAGACAGTTACAAGTCTGAGTCGTTAGATTTGGAGAAATTGATTAGGTGGTTTCTGGATGAAATTGATCTTGACCAACCTTTCATTGCTAAAGCTCGCTCTTCTTTCGGGGAAGTTGCTATCCTAGTGTTTATGTTTTTCACCTTGATGCTCCGAAACTGGCACCAACCTGGCAGTGATGGTTCTATACCAAAATCAGGTGGGAATACGGACACACAAGATAAAAATGTTGTCCAAGTCAGTTCAGCTACTTCTCATTCGTCCTTGGATGGTCAAGAGAAAAGTGACATAGCATCTCAGCTGCTCCGAGCATGTAGTTCTCTGAGAAATCAAGCTTTTGTCAATTATCTCATGGATATTTTACAGCAGTTGGTTCATGTATTTAAGTCTTCAAATACTGACTTTGAGGCAACACATGGTCTTAGTTCTGGGTCAGGATGTGGGGCTTTGTTAACTGTACGCAGAGATTTACCTGCGGGTAACTTTTCTCCATTCTTTTCAGACTCGTATGCAAAAGCTCATCGAGCGGATATTTTTATGGACTATCACAGGTTATTATTGGAGAATGTTTTTCGATTAGTGTACACCTTGGTTAGACCTGAGAAGCAAGACAAGACGGGCGAGAAAGAGAAGGTTTACAAAATCACATCTGGTAAGGATTTGAAGCTGGATGGATACCAGGATGTCCTCTGTAGTTATATCAATAACCCTCAGACCACATTTGTAAGAAGATATTCCAGAAGGCTTTTTCTTCACCTTTGTGGAAGCAAAACTCATTATTATAGTGTTCGGGACTCATGGCAGTTCTCAACTGAAGTGAAGAATTTTTACAAACACATAAACAAATCTGGTGGTCTTCAAAATCCTGTTCCATATGAAAGAAGTGTGAAGATAGTAAAATCCTTATCTATAATGGCCGAGGTAGCTGCTGCAAGACCTCGAAATTGGCAAAAGTACTGTTTAAAACATGGAGATATATTACCTTCTCTGATGAATTCAGTGTTCTATTTCGGTGAAGAGTCCGTCGTTCAGACTCTTAAACTTTTAAGTCTTGCTTTTTATTGTGGAAGGGAATTTGGCCACTCTCAAAAAGTAGAAGCTGGGGAATCTGGAACTGGTTCTAATAAATCAGGGGCACAGTCTCTGGATTCAAAGAAAAAAAAGAAAGGTGAAGATGGAAGTGAATCTGGGTCAGAGAAGTGCTATATGGATATGGAGTCAGTTGTGAATATTTTTACAGACAAGAGTGGTGATGTTTTGACGCAATTTGTTGATTGGTTTTTATTGGAATGGAGCTCAAGCTCTGTGCGTTCAGAGGCGCGGTGTGTTCTTTATGGTGCATGGCATCATGGAAAGCAATCATTTAAGGGTGCAATGTTAATGACACTTCTTCAAAAAGTGGAAAGCCTGCCCATGTATGGTCAAAACATTGTGGAATTCACTGAGTTGATAACCTGGCTACTGGGTAAGGTTCCCGATAACAGTTCAAAGCAACAAAACACTGAAACTGTAGACCGTTGCTTGTCTCCTGATGTTATTAGGTGTATTTTTGAGACATTCCATTCACAGAATGAACTGATAGCTAATCATCCAAATTCTCGTATATATAACACTTTGATTGGCCTTGTGGAGTTTGATGGTTACTATCTTGAGAGTGAGCCATGTGTTGCCTGCAGCTCTCCTGAAGTTCCTTACAGTAGGATGAAACTAGAAAGCTTAAAATCAGAAACAAAATTCACTGACAACCGAATTATAGTGAAATGCACAGGAAGTTACACCATCCAGACTGTGACAATGAATGTACATGATGCCCGCAAGTCAAAATCAGTGAAAGTTTTGAATCTATACTATAACAATCGACCGGTTGCTGACTTGTCGGAGCTGAAAAATAATTGGACCTTGTGGAAGCGTGCAAAGAGTTGTCATCTTGCTTTCAACCAAACAGAGTTAAAAGTGGAGTTTCCCATTCCAATCACTGCCTGTAATTTCATGATTGAGCTTGACTCTTTCTATGAAAATCTTCAAGCTTTGTCGCTTGAACCATTGCAGTGCCCACGCTGTAGTCGACCTGTAACTGATAAGCATGGAATTTGCAATAATTGTCATGAAAATGCTTATCAGTGTCGGCAATGTCGCAACATAAATTATGAGAATTTAGACTCCTTCCTGTGTAATGAATGCGGGTTTAGTAAATATGGCCGCTTTGAGTTCAACTTTATGGCAAAACCAAGTTTTACATTTGATGACATGGAAAATGATGAGGACATGAAGAGAGGATTGGCAGCCATTGAGTCGGAAACAGAAAATGCTCGTAGGAGATACCAGCAGCTTTTGGGATTCAAAAAACCCATTCTTAAGATTATATCAAGCATTGGTGAGAATGAGATGGACTCACAACAAAAGGACACTGTCCAGCAAATGATGGTCTCTGTGCCGTCTGGACCTTCATTGAAGGTTAACCGCAAGATTACTCTTCTTGGTGTCTTATATGGTGAGAAATGCAAAGCTGCCTTTGATTCTGTCAACAAAAGTGTCCAGACACTACAGGGGCTCCGACGGTTTTTAATGCGTTACTTACACCAGAAGAACTTTGAGGATACAGTGGGCGCATCAAGATTTGTTGTTTCCAGGTCTCCAAACAAGTGTTATGGCTGTGCAACTACATTTGTAACCCAATGTTTGGAGATTTTGCAGGTTCTATCCAAGCATCCTAATGCAAAGAAACAACTTGTTTCAGCTGGCATCTTAACTGAGTTGTTTGAGAATAATATTCATCAAGGTGCAAAAACAACTCGTGTTCAAGCTAGGACAGTACTTTGTGCTTTCTCTGAAGGTGATTTTGACGCTGTGACAGAGTTGAACAATTTAATACAGAAAAAAGTCATGTACTGTCTTGAACATCATCGATCCATGGACATTGCTCTGGCCACACGTGAGGAATTGTTACTACTCTCGGAAGTTTGTTCTCTGGCTGATGAGTTCTGGGAATCAAGATTACGTGTTGTTTTCCAACTGTTATTCTTGTCAATTAAATTGGGAGCCAAACATCCTGCAATTGCTGAACATATTATTCTCCCCTGTCTGAGAATTATATCTCAGGCATGCACTCCTCCTAAAACTGATACAGTGGATAAGGAGCAAGGTCTTGGAAAATCCATTACCTCAGCGCAACTGAAGGCTGAAGATAACTCCATTGCTACTGGATGTGTAGCTGGCCACAGCACTGGCACTAAGTCTGTACCAGAACCTTTGGAGAAAAATTGGGTCGCTCATAAGGCTAAAGATATTAAGTTACTGAGTTACTCAGAATGGGAGAAAGGAGCATCATATCTTGACTTTGTCAGAAGACAGTACAAAGTGTCTCAGGCAATCAAAGGTCCTGGCCTGAGACCTCAACCTCAAAGTCAGGAATACCTTGCTCTCAAATATGCTCTTCAATGGAAACGCCATACCTGTAAGATGACTAAGCGTGACTTATCCACCTTTGAGCTGGGTTCATGGGTGACAGAACTTGTTCTGAGTGCATGTTCCCAGTCTATCAGGTCAGAGATGTGCACTCTGATCTGTTTACTTTGTGCTCAGAGTTCTTCAACGCGATATCGATTGTTGAACTTACTGATGGCTCTGCTACCAGCAAGCCTTTCTGCTGGTGAAAGTGCAGCAGAATACTTTGAATTGCTCTTTAAGATGATTGATTCAGAAGATGCTCGTCTTTTCTTGACCGTACGTGGTTGTCTGTCTACAATTTGTAAGCTGATAACCCAAGAAGTGAGTAATGTCGAGTCTCTAGAGAGGAGTCTGCATATTGACATTTCCCAGGGATTCATTCTTCACAAGCTTATAGAACTCCTTGGTAAATTTTTGGAGATTCCGAATATCAGATCCAGGTAAAATATAACCATATTGACCCCATGTTATATTTTGTTCTATTCATGGTTTAAACAATTGGATTTTGATTCCAGATTCATGAGGGACAATTTGCTCTCCAATGTACTTGAGGCTCTCAATGTCATTCGTGGCTTGATAGTGCAGAAGACAAAGTTGATCAACGATTGTAATCGCCTTCTGAAAGATCTTTTAGATAGTCTTCTGCTTGATAGCAGTGAGAATAAACGGCAGTTTATCCGAGCCTGTATTGGCGGTTTGCAAATCCGTGGAGAGGAAACGAAAGGACGCACATCTTTGGTATGAAACACCAATCTATCGTTTTGGTTATTGTTTTCACAATATTCATTGCGTTGGACAACTCTATGATGTTTAAAACAAAATCTGAGGGTGAGGCTACAAAAGTACAAACCATTTGGTTCTGCAATTACGGCTCCTTTTTGTTCTGGAATTTGCATCCTGTATTTAAATTTAAAGGAGTATCTTTTTGCTGTTTCAAAAGCTATCCCAAATTACCTTTTATTGCCCAACTGTAACTTCAATTAATCCTCTGAGGGTTAAGATCCTTACAGTATCGCCACGTATTTTTTGTCCTTAACAACCTCGGTATTATGTGTTTAACTGTTTATTTTTGAATAAAACTGAATTCCAATTATTTTTGCAGTTTATCCTGGAGCAGCTTTGTAATTTGATATGCCCATCAAAACCAGAATCTGTCTATCTGTTGGTTCTGAACAAGGCGCATACCCAGGAAGAGTTTATCAGGGGTTCAATGACTAAGAATCCTTATTCCAGTGCTGAGATTGGTCCTCTGATGCGTGATGTTAAAAATAAAATTTGCCACCAGTTGGATCTGCTAGGCCTTCTTGAAGATGACTACGGCATGGAACTGCTGGTAGCAGGAAATATCATTTCTCTCGATTTAAGCATTGCACAGGTTTATGAACAAGTTTGGAAAAAGTCAAATACTCAATCTCCGAATACCATGGGTAGTTCTGCCTTATTATCTTCAAATACTGTGGTGTCAACTAGAGAGTGTCCGCCTATGACGGTGACGTATAGGCTTCAGGTTTGTATATTCAAGCTCTGTATTAGTTACTTATTTTTGGATCGTCTCATGACATTTATACTTTGGGATTGGTGATAGATATATGCCATCACTATCTTTTCACCTCACAAGTAGCTGCATGATATCAAAAACTGCATTTACCTGTTGATCTTTGTGTATATGATCGCCAGAACTGTCTTTGCATTCCTTTCTCGTATTTATATCAAGTGCTTCTTCCATTCATGTGATAGTGCTTCTTAACATGGCTTTTCAACAATGAGTGGGTATAATTCTAGAAACAGTGAATTCTTTTATGTTCTTAGTTTGATGTCCATATTCATTCTTTTTATTAGGGATTAGATGGGGAAGCTACTGAACCTATGATTAAAGAATTGGAGGAAGACAGAGAGGAGTCGCTGGATCCAGAAGTTGAGTTTGCAATAGCAGGTGCTGTTCGAGAGTTTGGTGGACTGGAAATACTCCTGGGCATGATCCAGGTAAGCAGTTGCTTCATTGTTTTATAAAAAGGTGCCATGATCGCAAGTACCTTGGGCATTTGTCCCTCCTATTAGATCTTGTTTCTCATGCTTCAGAATTCCAGGTTGATTTTTAAAATGCTTATGATTATTGTGATCTTTTAGAATTCTTACAATTATCGCTATTACTTTTTTTGTTTGGTCTGATGTCTATTTTATATCAAATTTGGATAAAAATAAACAGGGTAACTAGTTATGTTGATGATGCCGTGTGGAAATGTCTTTGTGCTTTTGGTTGGTAAAAGCGTGTCAAACCGTCTGTTATGGAAACATTGAGTCCTTTGCTTTAACTATTCAGCAGCAATGTTTGTATTCATGGTTAATTCTTTGATCTACTTTTATTGTGCAATTGTAGTTCATAATTGTATCAGTTACTTACACCGTGTGGTTACCAGTTCTGGTACTGAGTTTTAACTGCAGGATTGATTAGGTCATAATCTTTTGTTTCCTTGATCTCTTCACTTCACTCACACATCATACTTTCTTATTTTAATGCCCAGCGATTTCGTGATGATTTCAAATCCAACCAAGAAAAATTGGTTGCAGTTCTTAACCTTCTCATGCACTGCTGCAAGATAAGAGAAAACAGACGGGCATTGTTAAGGCTAGGTGCTTTAGGCCTTCTTCTTGAAACAGCAAGGCGGGCCTTCTCAGTGGATGCCATGGAGCCAGCAGAAGGCATTCTTCTCATTGTGGAAAGTCTGACACTCGAGGCAAATGAGAGTGACAATATTAGCATCACACAGAGTGCCCTCACTGTCACTAGCGAAGAATCTGGCACTGGAGAACAAGCCAAAAAGATTGTTCTTATGTTCCTGGAAAGATTATGCCATCCATTAGTTCTTAAAAAATCCAACAAGCAGCAGAGAAACACAGAGATGGTTGCAAGAATATTGCCGTATTTGACATATGGTGAACCTGCTGCCATGGAAGCACTCATTCAGCATTTCAATCCATTCCTGCAAGACTGGAAGGAGTTTGATCGGTTGCAGAAGCAGCATGAAGACAACTCTAAAGATGAAAACATTGCTCAGAAAGCAGCCAAGCAGAGGTTTACAGTGGAAAATTTTGTTCGAGTATCAGAGTCACTAAAGACAAGTTCCTGTGGAGAGCGATTGAAGGACATTATCCTTGAGAAAGGCATCACAGATGTTGCTGTTAGACATCTTAAAGAGACTTTTCCGATTGTAGGGAAGACTGGATTCAGATCAAGTTCAGAATGGGCATTGGCTTTGAAATTACCATCTATTCCTCATATATTGTCTATGTTGAGGGGATTGTCTATGGGGCATTTGCCAACCCAAAGGTCTATTGATGAAGGAGGGATATTGCCACTGCTTCATGCTTTGGAAGGAGTTTCTGGAGAAAATGAGATTGGGGCAAGGGCTGAAAACTTGTTGGATACACTATCCAATAAGGAGGGAAAAGGAGATGGATTCTTGGAGGAGAAGGTGTGTAAATTAAGGCATGCCACTAAGGATGAGATGAGGCAGCGAGCTTTGAGGAAGAGAGAGGAGATGCTTCAGGTACTTATATTCTTGTCTGATCATGTTTTTGTATGCTTCTACTGTAACATTGTTTCCTTGATGGAGAGAAACCAAAGTTTCTGTCATCGAATATTTCTCTCTTGAAGGGAACATATGTAAGGGCCCCTTTTGTTGCATATTCTATGGACAAGAAAATAAGTTGATAATACCTTCGCTTTTATATGACAACCAATTGTTGATAATTTCCTCTTTACTTCATTCTTACAGGGACTTGGTATGCGACGAGAACTAGCTTCAGATGGTGGTGAGAGAATTGTTGTTGCTAGGCCAATCCTGGAAGGTTTAGAAGACGTGGAGGAGGAGGAAGATGGATTGGCCTGCATGGTATGTCGAGAAGGCTACAGCTTAAGGCCAACAGACTTGCTGGGTGTTTACTCTTATAGTAAACGCGTGAATCTAGGTGTTGGCACTTCAGGAAGTGCACGTGGGGAGTGTGTTTACACCACTGTCAGTTACTTCAATATTATTCACTTCCAATGCCATCAAGAGGCAAAAAGAGCAGATACTGCTCTGAGGAATCCGAAGAAAGAGTGGGAAGGGGCCACCCTCAGGAATAACGAATGTCTTTGCAATTCTTTATTCCCAGTGAGAGGTCCATCTGTTCCTCTTGCTCAGTACGTCCGATATGTGGACCAGTACTGGGACAATCTCAATGCTCTTGGTCGTGCTGATGGGAGTCGGCTTCGATTGTTAACCTATGACATTGTGCTGGTAAGAAATTGTCCTTGCTTTGTGTTATTTGTTTCATTTTCTTTTTAATTTCTCTACATTTGAATTCTACGAGAGAACAACTACCTATTTTATTTGGGAGTTAAACCTGATGTCTGCATTTTTTATGTTCTAGATGCTTGCTCGATTTGCGACGGGAGCATCATTCAGTGCAGATAGTAGAGGTGGGGGAAGGGAAAGCAACTCTCGTTTCCTACCCTTTATGATCCAAATGGCACGTCACCTTCTTGAGCAAGGTAGCCCATCTCAGGCACGTAGCATGGCTAAGGCTGTTTCCTCCTATATAAACTCTTCGCTGGATACCAAATCCTCACCTCATGCTGCACAGTCCACGTTAGGAACTGAAGAAACTGTTCAATTTATGATGGTTAACTCACTTCTTTCGGAGTCATATGAGTCATGGTTGCAACATCGCCGGGCATTTTTGCAGCGTGGAATATATCATGCCTATATGCAACATACACATGGGCGAAACACAGCCCGCGCACCATCCACATCGACAAGCTTAGTTAAAGTAGAATCAGGAAGTAGTAGTACAAGCTCTCCAGCAGAGTCAGGAGGTGCAGATGATCTTCTCTCTGTAATCCGACCTATGCTTGTCTATACAGGCTTGATTGAGCAGTTGCAACACTTCCTCAAAGTCAAAAAATCATCTATTGGGACTAGTGTTAGAACCGAAGGGACTTCTGCCGGATTTGAAGGGGATGATGAGAGTGTGAGCTTGGAAGGTTGGGAGGTCGTAATGAAAGATGGGCTGCTAAATGTGAGGGAAATGGTAGGGTTTTCAAAACAGTTGCTGTCGTGGCTCGACGACATGAATTCAGCTACCGATTTGCCGAAGGCTTTTGAAATCATTGGTGTTCTTGCTGATGTCTTATCCAACGGGATTGCTCAATGCGAGGACTTCGTGCATGCTGCAATTAATGCGGGGAAAATGTGAGCAAATATTCAGGAGTATGGAGTATGTATGGTATGTGGCGCACTGCGGCAGTATTTGTTGGTTTATATGTTATTTCGTATACCCATGTTGAGGATTGTGGACATATGCTGATTTCTATGTTGAACGCATATTATATTACTCCTTGAAATGAAATCGTTTTCCCAGCAAAATGCCCCTTGTTTTATTATTAACTTTGATTAGAACTTACTTTTAGATCTATAGATATTATTAATAAATTTAAGTGCAACTGAGATATAAATGAAGCAAAACATTGAAATCTGTTGGCAACGTTTCATATGAGCACTGGTTGTAGATCCTTGTGTATTTAATTGAGGGAAGGGCCTCGAAATTACTATCACCAGAACTGACATTCACCCTCAAAAAATTAATAAGCCTAAAGAACACGAAAATAAAAATAAAAATAAAAATTTTAATTACAATTCTATAAAAATTGTCAAACTACAGATTGAGTTGTATCATTATACGAGGAAAGTAATCACTTCTATAATTGAGCTGTTTTGAAACTCAAAACAAGTAGTTTCTCATCACTCTAGGGATTATTTCGCATAAAGTAAAGAAAAAAGTAGGTCTCTTGCTTTATATAACTTTTTCTCTTAATTGTATTCAGCAATTATGCAAAGGGAAGTTGGTAGTGGGTCAGGAACATGCCCTTTGAAATCTACTGTTAGAACATTTCCACAGTACTCTTATTGGAGGACATTTAGGAATTCATGCCACTTATCACAGATTATATATAATCTTCTATTGGAAAGGTTTGTGGAAAGCAATAAGAGAGTTCATTAGACAGTTTGACATCTGCCCGCACTACAAACTAGATCATATGGCATAACCAGGCTTGCTTCAACCATTACACATTCCTTAGTTCATTTTCACAGATATAACAACGGATTTTCTCAAAAGCCTTCTAAAAAGAATTCTCAAGACACATTTATGATTCTGGTAGTGACTGACAGACTTATTAAATATGCCCACTTTATTTCCTTATCTCAACATTACTACTGATATTATAGCCTAACTTTTCTTGGATAATATGTATAGACTTCATAGATTTCCAATTACTATTATCAGTGATGGGGACCCTATATAGTTTCAAGAGTAATTTTTGGCAGGGATTTTTCAAATTACAAGGGATTGATCTCAAATATTCCTATTCTTTCCACCCTCAAACTAATGGACAATTCGAGGTGGTAAACCTTTGTTTGGAATCCTATATTTGATGTATGACAGGGAATTTATCAACGAGTTGGTGTTCTTGGATTTCACTAACAGAATTTTGGTACAACACTTCATATCATACTGCCATTAATATCACTCTGCTCCCAGCTTTACATAGTATTCCTCCACCATTACATTTACCTTATTTCCCAAAAGATTCCTCAATTAGCAGCAATCCAACTACTCAAACATCACCTCTCTACAGTTCAGCAAGGGATGAACACAGGCTAATAAGCATCGTATAGACGTTCCTTTAATATTGGAGATATAGTTTACTTAAAACTACAACTTTATCGTCAAAGTTCTGTGGTTGCTAGAGAGATTCCAAAATCAGCAGCCAAGTATTTGGTCCCCATAAAATATTGGACAAGTATGGCATGGCAGCACTCCATATAAAATGGAGCTATCCACTATGTTTTTCATGTTTCTCAACTAGTCTAACTTCTCTCCAACAGATGCCACTTGGGAATTTGCTCATGATCTTCAACTTAGGTGTTTGGATTTTCCTTTGAGCACATGGGATTCAAATGGGGAAAGTGATGTTATGTAACTTTTATACTGTTGTTAATATTAGTTTCTGCCAAAATTAATTGAGGATAGCTAGTAACACATTAGACATAAGCAACATGCAGTTTTGAAAGCAGTAGTCTATATTTTCCAAGAAAGAAAATACTGGAAGCGATTAAATTTCTTGTTGTGTAGCCCTTTTTTATAACAGGAGAGGAGCAGAGAGCTACGTTTTAGGTGAACCATAGAAATGTATGGTGAAACCTACCTGTACATGAATATGTAAAGTAAGCTTACGCTATCTTCCTCAGGCTCTCTCTCTCCCCCCATCCCGAGTTTCATGACAAGTAAAACTAGTCTTCTATTCTATACAACAAGTGGGATTGACACCTATACTGTCATTAATAACTTGATGATTCATAACCTAATAAATTAACCTATAGATATTAATGAACTCAGGATTAGGAGAAGGAAAATATAGCTATCCCTATCCCATTATAAAAAATGGTGAATGGTGAATGGTGATGCCTCTTTGCTACCTTTCATGCTATTGGTGATTGTAAAGTTGTAAAAATGTAATATTCTTCATGAATGGTGACATGGATTCACCATCTAGATAAACTTAAACTTATTGTTCTATCTCAAACCACAACCGAAATAACAATGTCGGCAATTCAATGTCTACTTATTCCTACAGACACTTACATATAGGAAATGGAAAACGAAGTTATCCAAAGCCTCCTAGTCCTTTCAGTTATCTTGTTTCTAACGAAGACAAACTAATAAGAAACAGCGAAATGAAAGGGTTTATCTCTCTTACATTTGTATGGTTTGGTTTGTGTGTTGCTTCCAAGTTTCACGTGCTGGAATATTTGCAATCAAAACTCACGCCTTGATAACGGCTTTGCCATTCATTTCTGTTCCTCCTTCAAACTTTAGCCTCTCTCTCTCTCTCTCTCTCTCTTTCGTTCACTCTTTTTTTTTTCACATTTCCCGACAAGTTTCTCCGGCAAATCTCTCCGGAATCTCGTCGGGAAATAGGAACTGTGCAAGTCTTTTTCCACTTTGCCATCTTTCTTTGTATGAAACCAGCATTTTCTTGTTTTGCTTCTATAAAGGACAACATTTCGTTTGTGAGTTAACATTGTGAATATTGAGCTCAAGCTTGAATTTTTTGAAAGATCTAGCTCTCAAGTCCTTGGATATCATTTCTGGGTTTTGTTTTGTATTCAGAGTCTGTGATCTGTGAGCTGTGTACGGAGACAAGGTTAGGTGTTTCTGTAGAATAAAGTAATAAGAAAATGAAGCTGGTGTCTTTATTATTTTAATCTCGAACTTCAAAAGAATCAAGCAAGGTGTTTAGTGTTTCAAGGTGATCCAGATTATCTTATTTAAGTTTGAAGAATCTTGTTGTCCTTTACAGAGAGAACAGAGAGGTAAAAGATCGAGTAGCATCAGGTTCTGTTGTTTATGAATCTGCCACTGAAGGAGTTGTTCAAGTGGGTTTGGTGAACTTGAGGAAAGTGGCCTCAAAAATGTGCAAAACAGAGGACTCTGATGAGGAGTGGGAGATGAAAGTGAAGCTACTGGGAGATGATAAAGCCAACAAGTTGAAGAATTCGACGGTTTCAAGGTCTCGAATGAAGTTGTGGATAATCAGGGCAATCACCACAGCATTGCTATGGACTTCTGTAGTTCAGTTGGTGGCACTGGGAGAGATGTGGGGACCAAGATTGTTGAAGGGTTGGCCTTCTTGTTTTAGTCATCCTGATGTTGCGCTGTCTTCTGTTCCTGCCAAAGTTGCTCTTCCAACAAAGAGTAAGTTTCAGCTTTCTTTTTTCTTTTTTTCAATTTCAAGTTACGTATTTGGCTCTTCATTATGAGTACATTTAAACGTATGGTTTACCATCATCAATTTACTTGTTTGGAATTGGCACATGCATTGTTTTGTGAACGGATCCATATCTACCTCTTATGGTGATGATCCTGTAATTCACCCTTTCCTGCTTCGAGCGTAGGGGCTTATAAGAACAATGGGTACCTTATGGTTTCTTGCAATGGAGGACTTAATCAAATGAGAGCAGCGGTGAGTAGGATCAGCTTTATAACTGGTTCTTTGCCTACTTTGTATTTATGTACTCATTAATTTATGTTTTTGCATCTGTTAGCAGATATGTGACATGGTTGCGATTGCTAGATATATGAATGTCACACTTATTGTCCCAGAGTTGGATAAGACATCATTTTGGAATGATCCGAGGTATACTTAATCAGTCTGCCACTATATATAATTCCTTTAAGAATGTCTACTACTCGTCTGATTGATTCCTTTTGAGGCAGTGAGTTTCAAGACATATTTGATGTCGATCATTTCATCTCTTCATTGAGAGATGAAGTTCGCATATTGAAAGAGCTACCTCCCAGGCTGAAAATACGAGTAGAATTGGGAATGTTGCACTCATTGCCACCCATTAGTTGGTCTAACATATCCTATTACCTCCATCAGGTTAGTCGACTGTAATTCTGAGGTTAGCATGAACCTTTTCCTTTCCCCGTACTGTGATATATATATATATACTTGAATAATGAAAATAACTGTCTGAAGTTATTTGCCTACAGATTCTTCCTCTGGTGCAGAAGTACAAAGTTGTGCAGTTGAATAGAACTGATGCTCGTCTGGCGAATAATGAACTACCAATTGAGATTCAAAAGTTGCGATGTCGTGTAAATTTCAATGCCTTGAGATTTACAAAACAGATAGAGGAACTGGGTAGAACGGTTGTTAGGATTTTGAGGGAGAAAGGACCCTTTCTAGTCCTTCATCTAAGGTACGAAATGGACATGTTGGCCTTCTCAGGCTGCACACATGGTTGCAACAATGAGGAGGTAGAAGAACTGACAAGAATGAGGTACAGTCCTTTTATTGGTCAGGAGTTAATTAATTTAGATCAATACTGATTTGTTGTGCTTTCCAGATATGCTTATCCCTGGTGGAAGGAAAAGGTCATACATTCTGAAATGAAAAGGAAAGAAGGTTTGTGCCCACTGACTCCGGAGGAAACTACTCTTACGTTGAAAGCACTAGGTATTGATCGTAATGTTCAAATATATATTGCTGCCGGGGAAATATATGGTGGAGACAGAAGGATGAAGGTTTTGGCAGATGACTTCCCTAATCTGGTTAGTATAAAACGAATCTAGTAATAGTTGCATGTAGAATTTCGTCTAAAACATTTTGCTTTCTTCTGTTGAATCAGGTCAGAAAAGAGACTCTGCTTGAACCATCTGATTTGCAGTTCTTTGAGAACCACTCTTCCCAAATGGCAGCATTAGACTATCTTGTCTCCCTGGAAAGTGACATATTTGTTCCCACATACGATGGTAATATGGCTAGAGTTGTTGAAGGCCACCGCAGGTATTGTCCTGTTTCAGTGCTTCCTTTACATTTTCAGCTTAGTTTGTGACTTTTCCATCGGAACTTATGGTTATTGCAGTTAGGAGGGAACTAGATTTCTGGTTAAATGAATTCATAACTGGACCATACAAAGCTGCAATTTCCTCCCAATTCTTTAACCTTATTAGGTGTCAAATTCAGATGTTATAGCTTTGATCCACTAGCACTGGGATCCTCTTGGGGTTCAAATTATTTGGCACTAGCAGCTCCTAAATTTTTTTAAAGCAGCTTTCTTAAGAAATGACTGGACATGCTGTGCTTCTGTATCAATGATTTTCAGGTTCTTGGGATTCAAGAAGACAATTCTGCCGGACAGAAAGCTTCTAGTTAATTTGGTAGATCAGTATATTGAAGGGTCATTGAGCTGGGATGAGTTCTCTTCAACTGTAAAACAAGTTCATGCTGATCGAATGGGAAGTCCGAAAATGCGAAGTATCGTACCAGATAGACCAAAGGAAGAAGACTATTTCTATGCCAACCCACAAGAGTGCTTGCAACTGTTGGATGAACCCTTGAGAAGTACATGAACCAAGTCACACCTATGAGATGGTTATACCTAATTATACTTTTGAGGTGTGCAGATTGATCGACAGAAATATGGAGAGGCTTCAATACAAACAGGATTTTCTATCTACTTCTCAAAACTTGGTTTCTGGTAGAACCACAGTCCTCGATCCTGAATTTATTTTCGTCAGCAGCCAGCATACCACAGTATTTATACCTGCTTACTTAAGAATTTATGTATAGAGTGAAAAATGATAAAATTGGAGACACGATGCATCCAATGAGCTTGAATGTATAGAAGGCATACCCAAAAAGATTTCCTAGGTAGGGAGTTCTTAGGATATGTCGTTGTACGAATTCTTTCAGCATTAGATATGCTTTGAAAATCAACTCTCATGCAGTCCTGTGCAAACATTTCAGAAACATCTATTACTTGTGAAGTCAATAAGGTTTGGACTTGTCTTATTAAAAGCCATTAGTGTTCCAAAGACATCTGGCACCATCCCATGCTATATAGATGCAATTGTTGCTGCATCCTCAAGGAAGTATGAAAAGATATACTCAAGGACAAGTTGTATCTAGTGTCTTCTGCGACCTAAAGAGGTTTTGCAAGAAGTGAACTTGATTAGTTAAGAGATTAGACCGTGCATATATTTGGTTGGCATCAAGCATTAATAATAAAGACTGGTCAGATTTAAAGTTATGAAATGAACTTTAAATAATTTCCCATTTCTTACTCGAAACAGTTTACTCTCTTTCAGAATACCAAGAAAGTCATTGGAAAGCATAGAACTTATTTCCCTACATAACGTCAACTGGAGAGGAAATGGAGGCAGTGAGCGATCCAAGAGAGCATATTTTTACCGATCCGATAAAAGTCTTTTGAACATTGGTGGGCGATCCAAGTGCAAGCTTTCATTTAAGAGCTTCCCTTGGTCATACTCATATATGGAAGGCTATTAAATGACTCCAAATTAGGGTGTCTGACTCCGCGGGCGCTGCAAGTATATAATGCCTTTTACACGCCACAACAACACCGAGGCCAGAAGTGGGTGAATGTCCATTGAAAGT
This sequence comes from Erythroxylum domingense, assembly GCA_025594535.1. Classification (NCBI taxonomy): domain Eukaryota; kingdom Viridiplantae; phylum Streptophyta; class Magnoliopsida; order Malpighiales; family Erythroxylaceae; genus Erythroxylum; species Erythroxylum domingense. The sequence continues at coordinate 15,171,776 of JANQBM010000008.1, forward strand.
AGGTGGCAAGTACTTAAAAACAATATAATATGTCTTGCCTGCTTTATGAAAATCATAACTCCATTGAATAGGAGCATACTTGGTTGATTGAAATTGTTACAAATGTCATCCTGCCTTTTGTTGAAACCAAGTAGAATTCCAAGCTACCCTTGTTTTCCTTAAATTTATTATTTGTTTGGAGATGCTAGATGTTGGACTGTTCCATGAACTATTCCATTTCATTTTTAAGTAGTTATCATGTAAAAAACTAAGAAGCTTATAATTAATAATTCATTTTTTTCTAACTTATTTTGTTCAGATATTGATATAGAAAGCTCCACGAAAGGATGTGAGCTCTCTAAAAGTAATTAGCATTTTTCAGTGGCCGATTGTAATTAATCGCATTTAAAAGATAGCGACTGTGGATTCTTTTGTTCTAAAAAATTTTTCAATGCAACTTACTTTGATAGAATTGATATTTTTATTAAACTTGAATGAAAATTTGATTAAAATTTTCTTTATTCTTCCATGACAATAACAAATATTTTGCCAAAGAAATTAGAATGACTCTTAATACAGTAGTTTGTTATAAGTTTTTATTAAATGATGAAGTCAACTATTTTAAGAACAAATTAGAATAAGACGTAAATGATAAAACCATTAGTATCAATCCTTATATATATCAAAATCAATGAAAATGTCTTTATTAGAAAAGAAGAGTCAATGACTTTATAGTAATTTTACATCATCAAAAGAATTCAATAGTTATTGACTTGCTTTGAAGATTTGTTGTGGGGATATTTTTAATAACGTTGATGAGGGTACCAAAAAATTAGGTGAAGACACCTTAAAATTCAAAATGCTACTATGAAGGCTTTGTCTATGAAAACAATTACATTGATTATTTTTCGATATTTTTAAGGCGTAGAACTACTTAGATTGATTCATTTTCAACATTTTTAGAGAGTAGAACCACTAGAACTAATGAAACTTGTTATTGTGTGAAAGAACCGTAGGGGTAGTAGCTTCGTAAACTTTCCAATTTTACCATGGTCGTCTTTAACACAAACAAAAACAAAAACAGCCAAAAGCGAAATAACAAATGACACTAGAAATTTGATAATGCATTTCGGCACATTTTGCCTACGTCTACGGGACCCTCACTCAGATTAATATTTTCACTGAAATATAATAGATTTACCCAAGGCTTTACTAAGCCGACACCACTCAACTTTTGATACTATCTCTCAACCTCACTTCCTGTGAAAGATTTTCACTCCTAATAATACGACCGACTCATGTTAACCTCGTCAGAGGATTTTTCTAAACAACTATTAATGAAAAGACGATTAATAAATCACTCATAAATAAACAATTCACCCTTCAAGTAGACACTTGAATAAAAGACAAAGAGCAACTTTCTTCACAATCGAGAATTCATGTATAGATGAAAAGTCATGCAGGTATCATCACTTGATATGCCCTTTCACCACCGATAGGAACACTCCAAAAACATAGACCAAAAGACATCCATAAATCATCCTCAACTTGCGTAAGTGTGTAACAAAATTTTGATCTCACACAACGCATTAGTGTAACATTCAGCCAAAACCTTCACCAAGTAAAAATAACACTTCAAATACAAGAACTGAGTCACGTAGAAATCAACACCGCTTCAGATTGACGCTCGCTACACCGTAGACGCAACACCAACCAATGCACTTTTTCACTTAACCAAGACTTAGACGATAATTCCTTAAAGAGCCACAAACGCATACGCAAAACCACCTGTTTCACCTTTTTGCCAAGATAGAGACATGCACGAATCTACTGTTGAAGACCCACACATTCTGGATCTTTATCACCAAAAATACAACAATACTATATAGCCATGTTTTCAACACACAACTCCAATATACCTTCGACTCTTGTTCACGAAATCCAACAACACTTACACAAAGAAATTTAGTCTAATGCCCTTCAGCCCACATGGCCATAATCAACCAAACCTCTAGTCAAAATACACATCAATTAGAGATAGAACTCTATCACAACTAGAAGATTATCCCCAATAACTTTTTTTTAATCCAAGTCAAACAAAGATACATTATTAGCTATCATCATCCAATTAATATCTTATAGGTCCAATTAATATTAAATATGTCAAAACAAAATAAGAAGATATATACCATATATCTAACAATTTCTCACTTTTTTGCATTATTTGTCACAAATAAGAAATTGCCCCTGAATAACATAATTGGACATATAAGTATCAAATTCACAATTCATATGAACTCTCCCTCAATCCAACATCAAGTTTTAGAGAGCATCCATAGAAACAATAATCCAATCATCCAAATTTCTCCTCCTTGCGACAAAAAGATGCCAAAAAGTAAGACGAATAGTTACGCATATACCTTGAAATCACCCCCTGAATGGAACAGTCACCATAAACAATCTAATAACTCCCCCTTGGAACAACAATGTCAAAACGAAAGATGCCTTCAACACAATCAATCTCAACGAATAAAAAAAATATAAATCAACAGTTGGTGCAGCAGAAGAATCATACGCATGCCAAGATGACAATTTACCACCATTCAAAACACCGAGAGATACCCTAGAAAGAGACCCATATCGATGAGAGAGCTGAAGAGTCTTCGGTGGAGCCAACTAAAAGTCACAATGCAAACTACTAAAAAAATGGGATGACAATGGCAACATAAAAACTGAAGAAAACAAATCTTTTTTAACTTCTCTTTTCCTTTTTTTAATAAATAACATCAAATTATACTTAAAAAAAGTAAAGCACACATTCCCCGTGCCCCTTGAAGAAATTCAAACTTGATATTATTCCTTGTTATATTATCTCGATCATTAATTGTCTGATTGATTTCATCATCTGAAGTAACCGACTTATCCTCAGTTTGAACAGTTTCTTTAAAAGCAGTAACTAACTATGAATCTGGACATTTTCTTGTTTTTCCTTCACTACGTCTTTGTACTTGTACTTCACCCTTTCTAACCCAAGAGTGCTTCGGTAACATAGACTGCTGTTGGAAATTTAATGGAGAGTGTCTAGATTTTTGGTTTTGACTCTTTTGAAACATAATTTGTAACATCTTGTAGCATCTCGACCTTATGTGCCCAATAATTCCACAAAAATGACATGTGGGTACCAACCTTCAATTCTTCCTCGAAGTTTCTTCTTGGACAGATCTGGATATATTATCTTTCTCATCATTCACCTTCGAACATTCACCGTTATAGCCAATGCTTTGAAGATCCCCTTTAACCTTACCGCTTTCTATTAACTTGTCTAGTTTTTCTGTGCCTCCATTCAATATTCTCAATCCCTTTTCGGTACTTACTAGTGTCATTATAGCTTCACCAAGCTTATCTAATGCCAACTTCAATTTCTTTTCTAACCCTTGGATGGTGATCTTTATGGAGAGATTTTCTTCCTTTATTCTTTCATTCTTTCTACGTGTTTTCACCCATTTTTCATACATAGCTTTGTAAGTCTTATAAATATTCTCCTTTCTATCATCTAGGCCACTTTCATCACTGTCATAATCTGATATTAGGTCTTGAGCTGAGTTGTTTGCATTTTTATGGAAATTTTTCGATTTCCCCCTTTTTCATCTTTAATTACTTCTTTCTCAGTTGTTGTTAAGCAAGTAATTGGACTTTTGCTATATAAAGCAACTAATGCAACACCATTAGCAATTTCTTCTTCACCACCATATTCACTCTCAGATTTATTCTCACTTTAAGTGCTAGTAAAGGATTTTCCTTTTCTTTTCTTCAAAGTATTAGCACATTCGGCTTGAACATGTCTGAAGCCTTGATACTCATGACATTGGATTCTCTTCACCTTCCTTTCACCCTTTTGAGTTTTGACTTGTTATTTTAAGTTGTTATTCGACGAACTCCCACCATGTTGTCTAAATTCAGGTTTGTCCTTTTTCATTCTCTTTAACTACTTGTTGAAATTTCTTGTCAATAATTTCATATTCTCATTCTCATCAGATTCATCTTCTACATCATTTATGCCTTTTCCAGTTTCAGCTTTTAGTGCCAATCCTTTACTCTTTTCTTGTTTGCCCCTCAACAAATTCATTTCGAAATTGGTAAGAACTTTAATTACCTTTTCCAGCGACAAGTCATTGATGTCATGAGCCTCCTCAATTGCTATAATTTTCGAAATAAATCTTAGAAGTAATGATCTCAACGTCTTCTTGACTAGTTTCAGATTGGAATATTTCTTTCTGAATTGATGTGCCTGATTCGCTATATCGTGCAATCTTTCATGAAAGTCCCCAATAGTCTCATTTTCATCAATCTTCAGTTCTTCAAACCTCACAGCTAACATCTATAGTTTTGACGCTAACACATATTTGGACCCTTCATGAATAGTCTGCATAGTATTTCACACTTCTTTAGTCAACTCATAGGCCGATATCATTGAGAAGCGTCCTTCATCAACAATACTAAAAATTGAGTGCATTGCTTATGGGTTTCCAAGTGTCCTCTCTTCTTCGGTTCTTGTCCATTCAAATGGATCTTTTAGAACTATCTCTCCCTTATCGTTAGTAATCATCGAATGTATCTAGCCATATAATATGGAGTTCCATGCTCTAGTTCCCTATACCTGAATAAAGACCCTCATCCGTGATTTCCATGTAGGATAATTGGAATCGTCCAACAGTGGTGGCCTGATAATTGATGCTCCTTCTCTTATGACCATAATTGCGAAACCTGGATCTGCACCAACTTAATGTACTAAGTTTTGATTCGGTGACTCGCTCTGATATCAATTAAAAGAATTGTAGGGGATAGTAGTTTCGCAAACTTTCCAATTTTACTGTGGTCGTCTCTAGAACAAACAAAAACAAAAACAGTAAAAAACGAAATAACAAATAACACCAAAAATTTGGTAACGCAGTTCTGCATACCTTGTCTACGTCTGTGGGGCTCTCACCCAGATTAATATTTTCACTGAAGTATAATAGATTTACACAAGGCTTTACTGAGCCGACACCACTCAACCTTTGATACCATCTCTTAACCTCACTTCTCGTGAAAGATTTTTACTCTCAATAACACGATCGACGCGTGTTAACCTCGTTAGAGGATTTTTTTAAACAACTATTAATAAAAAGACGATTAATAAATCACTCAGATGATTAAATAAACAATTCACCATTCAAGTAGACACTTGAATAAAAGACAAAGAACAACTTTCTTCACAGTCGAGAATTCATGCGCAGCTGAAAAGTTACGTAGGTATCATCACTTGATCTGCCCTTTCACTACCGATAGGAACACTCCAAAAACACAGACCAAAAGACACACATAAATCATCCTCAACTTAGCGTAAGTGTGTAGCAAAATTCTGATCTCACACAACCCATCAGTGTAACATTCAACCAAAACCTTCACCAAGTAAAAATAACACTTCAAATACAAGAACTGGGTCACACATAAATCAACACCCCTTCAGATTGACGCTCGCTACACCATAGACACAACACCAACCAATTCACTTTTTCACTTAATCAAGAATTACACGATACTTCCTTGAAGAGCCGCAAACGCATACGCAAAACCACCTGATTCACCTTTTTGCCAAGATGGAGACATGCACGACTCTACTGTTGAAGACCCACACACACAAAAATACGTAAAGCCAATTTTCTGGATCCTTATCACCAAAAATCCAACAATACTATATAGCCATGTTTTCACCACACAACTCCAATATACCTTCAGGTCTTTTTCACGAAATCCAGCAACACTTACACAAAGAAATTTATTTTAATTCCCTTTAACCCACATGGCCATAGTTAACCAAACCTTTAGTCAAGATACACATCAATTAGAGATAGAACTCTATCACAACTATAAGATTATCCCCAATAGCTTTTTTTTTAATCCAAGTCAAACAAAGGTACATGATTAGCTATCATCATCCAATTAATATCTTATAAGTCCAACTAATAATAAATATGTCAAAACAAAATAAGAAGATATATACCATATATCTAACATTATGTTTCGATTTGATATGATAATAGTTTATAAGATATAGATTTTATACCTCTTCAATGGCTAAACTGTTAGAATCAAAATCATAAGAGATATCATATTTATCAATAGCAAATAAAGCCTCAAGAATATAATCTTCATCTAGTGAAAGGGCCAATTCAAGATTAAAAGTTGATTGAATGGCATGGACAATATGATGGTTTTTCTTTAATTTTTCTTCTTTAGACAGTTATTTGCATGATATCCCTTTTAATTGCAAAAGTAGCATTTGTTCTTCAAAGTAAAATTTCTTATAAAATAGTGTCATCAAGGATAGCAATCTCTTGTATTTAGAGAAACAATATTTTTCCAACAAAAAGATTTAGGATATTAGTTTACAAAGAACTTGTTAAACCTTTTTAATCTTGATTTTATGATCCATAAATTGATGTAAGTATTGTTGTTAAACAAATGTTTTATCCAAGGCTTTCGAAATCATTCTTTGAATTTCACTAAATGTAAGATCCTCTAGTCATTTTGACTATTGACTAATAAGTCATTGAGTTTAATGATATATGCATTCTTCATATTTGGATCATCATATTCTTTTATAACATAGTACCATTGACTCATACTTTAATAATGAGTATAACATAGTATCATTGACTCATACTTTAATAATGAGTCTGCAAGTCTTTTCTCTTGTAGAAGCAACACTCTATTTTGAAGACTTTTATCAAAAATTATTATGACGTCCAAAAGAACTACATAATTGAACGTGTATAAATCTAATGTAGTATCAATTTATGCAGTGTTGTAAATTTAAAGTTGTAGATAAGCACTTATATTTATCCACTAGTCTTCCATACTGTCAACAAATTTGGCTTTAAATTATCCAAGAAGTTCATTAATTTGAACTCCAGGTCATTAACATTAAGAAAGTAAGTAATCGTGAAACTTGTGGAAGTGGTTATGGCATTTTTGAAGTAAAATTTCATCCAACAAAAAATTCTAAAAGTTATAATGATATACATTTCTCCAGTGGATGAATAGTTAGCTGAGACTTATGCATATCTTTAATATTACTGATAACTTTTTTAGTAGGAGGCTAATTTAAAGTTTCCCGAGAGAATTATCCTTAATTCATAAATTAAGTGCTAATGTGTAGTATTGAGGAAACAAAAGATTCCATTTTAAAATATGTAGAAATACTTGTATATTGAAAATCATTTAAAATTTGTATAAAAAAGGTATTGGATTTGAATTTATCTTATAAGTGGCTTAATGTAAAGCTATTTTTTACGTATGGATGATAAAGACTGGTTTACCATAAACTAAGATCGATCAATTAAAAAATGACTTGTACTTGAGGCTTTTTATTTAATGGGTGTGAATAATCTTATTAAAGGAAAATAAAATTTTTGATTAGATGAGGAGGAAGTTAAATGATATTTTGATGGTTAGGAAGAGAATGCTTATTTCACCTTTAAATTTTGTTTAAAAGAGCCAATTTGATTAAAAAAAAGTGGAAAGGATTTCTTGAATGTATCATAGAGAATAGATTTGAAGGTGTAGGAATTGAAATAAAAGGCAGTGAATGCAATGAGGAAAACATATGTAGGACTTAAAAAAATGTTGGGAGACGAACTAGATAGACATTTATTGTGTTATTCATGTAGAGAACTGATTTGAGCTATGCCTATAGATTCTCACTTCAACTTCTTTATTACCAAAGATATTAGATCTATATTTTTTGCTTGTATGAAGGAGGGAAACTCATGATAAACAAGTTCATTATAAGTTTTAAAAAGCTTAATAATGTTTTGGATTGAGATTGTCTAAAAAAACGTGAATTTCTAAATTCTTTATTTGAGAAGAGACAAATTTCACCTCAACTGTCAATAAGTTTAACTAGGGCATTTATAACATGACCCAAATAAATCTCACTCAGTAGTATCTGAGTAATTCTTCCTGTTGTTTTTATAGAACTTACCTCTTGTATCATAAAACTATCACCTATCAATATAACCCTAACATTATTGGATTCCAATTTCAAAGCAATGCCTATAGTTCTTCTTCAAATTCTACTAATTTCCCTATTATTACTTCAAAGAGACCATAAATTCGAGTAATTCCATTACCTACTGAAGTATGGTACTGATGCTTACAATCTTTACTTCCCTATTATATTGATCAATACATTCACGGATAATATTACTAATATCATCGGCTCGAATGATTACCATTAGTATTTTTGAACCCCTCCCCCAACAAAAAAATGCTTATAAAAAAGACTAATTTGTTTTTTCATTCATCGTCCTAAACATACCAATATTAGGACTAATGGTACGTAAATGTAACTTGTTGGTCAAACAACTATTCAGAGCTCCTAAAGCTCCTTGTAAACTTTTTTGGAAAGCTCGTAATCGTTTTAAGTAATAACATGATTTATATATTGATTAAGAATTTTGTATACCATTTGATAGTGAAAAGTAGTTATAAAGCTTGCCCTTACAAAGGAGCACCAATTATTTAGATTTATACTTTTAATGTCTTTAGGAGATTAAGACCATAAAGAGAACCATTTAAATTGAAGAAAAGTGTGACAAACATTTTTGACATTTATAATGGCCCAAATAGTACTAGAATAAGTATCCTGATATAGTTTTAGTTAGGATGCAAGCAAACTGATTTAAGTAATTATAAGCAAGCCTTTTCAAGTATTTAAAGTAAGAACTAAACAAATTACTCTAAAATGAAGATGAGTATATCCCTTTTTAATCTATTTGCAAGAGAAATGCTAAAAAATGTTCAAAGAAACAAAATGTTCCCCGAGGTTAACTGGGATCTGATAAGTGCTAAACTTAGAAGCTATAATATTCTTTAAAAAAAGAAGAAGATGATTTAATAGGTTGTGTTATAGACTTATGAATAAAAGAATATGAGGATTTAGTGAGGATTAACAAGATGAAGAGTAGTATCATAAATATATTTATTTTTTAGTATATAATTGATCTCGTATAAGATTTAGATGGTTGACAAAGAAAATTGTCTTTCTAAATCAAAAGGAAAAAAACTAAAAGAAGTAATATATTGTGTACTCTCATATCTTCTTTGTAAAAGCCTATACCTTGAAAAATCATCTAGCTTTCATATATGTACATAAACTGTAACACTCCATTATCATAAATTACATATCATAACACCAAGTGGATATTATAGTATATAATATATAATAATGGTGTATTAAATATCTCACCTTCACTTTATAACATGACAACATATCTAACTTAGTCATGGCATCAACTACTGCATATAAATGTCACCAGATTTTAAAACCAATTATCAAATTGAAATCCTTATTTCATTCATTAAACTGAACGTATTTACATTATAGCTTTTAAACATTCATACATGTACATCATCATATCCTAATACAGAATATGCTACATAAAAGAGAAAATTACACAAAAATCTATCTAAAGTCTTCAGTCTCAACTGACAGACTTTTGAGTCATTTCTTCTTCACAAAAGTACAAGAATTATGCTTCTTGTAATCTCTCATTTGCTAATGTCCTCTCTCAGTCCTGAAATGTCAACGTGCAATTTTGGGTGAGTTTTGCGAATTCAATAAGATAACCATCATCGATGGTTTACTCAATTCATGTAACATCTTATCGCACATAACACATATTTCATATCTTTGCAATTTGCAAGAAATATCACATTTCACATTCTCATTCAAATACAACATACCAATGCATTTTAATCAGTCAATCACATGTTTTAAAATGTGTATGCAATACACGTGAGACTCACTTTTGCTTGTTATTGTTGTTGTTATGACCGAGTGCCTTTTTACTAGCTCATATCCCTTAGTGGATACCGAGCTGTGTCAGAATAATGTCCTATATCTCTTAGTGGATACCAGGTACTTTCATAAATGAGCCTGAGGCTCTGATCACATTATGAGCTTTAAACTCTTTACACTGACAACTCCGATCACAACTGTCTTTATTTTTCATGCGTTCATGTAATGGAATGCTTCACATTCATATATATATACAATCAATTACTTGATTTTAGTTTCACTTTCACATTCACATTTATCATCGGACCTTGATCCGGAATTCAACAATAATGTGGAGTATCACTTATTCATTCAAATTCACATACAAGGAGCACTTTAATATCACAATCATCATATCAGAATCATCGAACCTTCATGTCTGGAATTCAACAATCAAATCACATTCACAGATAATTCAAATCAGAAATTAAGCAAACAAATAATTAAGTGGGACCATCTAGGTTACTCATAATTGCTCCCTAAAGCCTATTGCCTTGATGTTCTGGAAATATCAGGATGTGGTTGCGCTACTTGCTCTCCTATATACATTAACACAATTTCACATTACTGTACTGCTTATGTAATTGAGTAAACACAGGTATAAATATTATTCTATGAGTTATGCTCAAAATACTATAGACTGTGTACATTTGGAATTTTGATTAGAGCATGATCATGCAATCACGTTGTACAACTCATATCTCTCAATTACAATATCCAAAAATTACAAACTTTATACAAATTTAAATCTAAGAGAATAAGCTACAACTTTGGTGAAGACACCTGAGTCTACTTCGGCCTACATCAATACAGTTTATTCAATAACTACACGACATGATTTTTGTCCCTGGTAGTGCTATAGCCTAAGCCAAGATTCAATTTCATGCCAATTTTGAAAGTCTTAGAGACAGAATTAAAATTCAACTTCTCAAGAAAGTTTTAGACATAAGTCTCAAGTTTAATCTGAATCAAGAATCAACTCATTTGGAGATCTACAGATCAAGATATAATCAAAATACCAAAGTATGTTCAGTGAAAATTCTCCAGTTCATAACATTCCAGCACATTTCTTTACTTGCATCCTAAATCCGTTAATCAAATATTTCCCGAACGAATTCAGATGGTTCAAGTTCTAAGTCATTTAGAGATCGGATGACAAAGTTATGGTCAAAAGAATCAGAGGTGTTCAGGGTTGAAAAACCCCCCTTCATGCTACAGTCACGGGCGTGCACACCCATGCACACTCCCTCAAAATGTCCACAATTTTTTTATCCTTTCTTCCCACTGATTTCTTCATTCCTAAATCATATATTATGCATTTCTATACCCAATACAATCTCTAAACAGATCAAATGCAAGCTTAAATGGTAAGAATCAAAGGTCTGAAACCTCACACTTGCTTTCTCTCACTACTGCGTTTTCTGTTTTGTTTTCTCTCACTACTGCAAGTTTGGATTTCACCAATAACAATCCACAAACCAAAAAAGAACCTATATCATGCTTTTCCTCCCATTTACATTCAGCTCACTATCAAAACCTCTCAAAATTCAAGATCACGCAAACAACAAAAGCAACAATTATATTCACGTATTTCATCAGAGTTTCTGCACTTTCATTCTTTTTCTGCAGTCTTTTTCACACTTTCAGCATCTTTTCTAACCCATTAATTACCACTGAAACTACTTCTTCCTACCCCCACTCATGTATGTATCTGTTTTCACACACTAAAATAACATCAACATAAATCCCTTACAAAACCCATATCACTTTCGGTGGATGGAAATAACAAAAATAAAGAGTAACAACAAAAGATTTGGATTGAAGTTCTTACTTTGCTGTAGGAATCAATAACCAAGTACACAAACATGAACAGCTTAGTGTTTCAGTGGAGTGAAGGATGAACAAAGAAGAAAATGTTGGTATTTTCGGTGAAGAACAACCAAATGAGGAACAAACACAAGTTGCAGAAAATTTCACGTGTGTGCTTGATACAATGCCACGTGTCATCCATGCAAGTAGGCCACTTATCATCTATATATGCTGCCACGTGTCACACATCTATTGGTCCAAAATTTAATATTTTTTTTAGTCCAAAAATACTCCAAATTTTCAGAAATTTTCTAAATTCACCAAAAATTTCGAAATAATACTAATAGTCTCCAAATAAAATTTTAACACAAATAAGTCACAATTCAGATTTTAACCAATCAATCATACCCGAAAAATGTCAATGAATGCATGTATAATTATTATAATGTGTCCAAAACTAAATATTCACATAAGTGTGAATATACTATGATGCATAAGCATGAAATGCACTTCTAATTTTTCACTGTACTCTCAATTCACTATTTTGGGGTCTAATTCTGAACATGAGATGTCACATAAACCAAAATAAGAATAAATAAGATTGAATACATAATTTATGCAAATAAGAAGAAACAAGATGAATTTAGATGTCATACTTAATATCACTAGACAAACTTCTGATAAAGAGCATCACTCAATAATAATTTCTCAAATGATCAAACACTATATGACAAATAGAAACTAAAATTAAAGAGAATTATGAATTTTTTATGTTAAAAATCCAATATATTGCTAGCAAGAACAAAGCATGCTCTTCGTTAGAGATAATATGATAAAGATTTTAGAGGAAAAAAAAAGAATTCAGTACACTTAAGAGAGAAAACACAAAATTTATTTATTTATTGACTAAAATTTCTTTATAAAGGTGTGAGTGGAAGGTAAGTATATATCCTTTTCACGATAATATCATTGATTTCTTTCATCACTATATTTAACGTCATTTTTTACATCATAATATTATGATGCCATCATTTATATCATCACGTCAAATGATTTCATTACTTGCATTATCACAAGACATATCAATATTAAATATGCTTAAGCTTAACACAAATTTAGACACACTTAATTCAACAATAATAATAATTTAATATTTATGGAAACCTGTGGACATATCCTCGCCTATAAGACATTTGAATATCTTGTTCGATGTTATACTTGTCACAAACTTTGTTATCATATTTGGGCATTCATACTAATCTTGGTCTTCGTCTTCACTAGTGTCTATCACGAGCATTTATATGTTTGGACTCACTTAATAGTCTACCCCTTTTGACTGTAAAAATAGGCTTTATATAGTCTCACGTAAATTTTATTGAGTCTTGAAAAATACAATGATCAAAATCTGACTTACAATCTAACTGAAATCGGCACCAGAGTTCTTGCAATGCTTCGTTCACATTACATAATTTTGGTCCAATATTGTGTGATAATTAATTGAGTAGTACTACCAAACTTCAGGAAGAATGGAGATTTTTTTTTTAATTATATGATTGCTTTTGAATATTTAAGCTTAAATCTTTCCATATCTCTAAGGTTGTTCTTGAAATAGTTGGGAAAATTTTTATAAGGGCAAAACTCAGGATAAGTATAGAGGGTATTAGTTTGACGATAATGTGAATAAGACGTTGAAAAAATCACATGCTGAATAGAAGAGAGGGTTATGATCTTATAGTATTTTTAATTTCCATCTGGATAAAATGTTTTATAGGCTCATAACATAAAGTTTCTATGACAATATTCTCCCAAGAAGAGAAATTGAAAGAAACGATTGTTTGATTTTTAATAGATGCTAAAAGGTAGTGGAGACATCAAACATACGGCGGGTGATTCATGTATATGAGTGGAACGCCAAAAGAGATAATGGCTTTGCTACAAACTTGTTGGGATCAAGTGTTCAAAAGGGTAATTAAGATGAATACAAATTGATTGAATTGTTTCCAAGAGACCAAATTTTTTGGTGTGTATCCTTCTAACTTTGAACTAGAATTGTTTTATGCTATCATAGAAGCATCGATTGGCCAATTTTTCTCAAAAATATAAACTAATTATTGAAATGAGTTGATATCAAACAAAAGGTCTAGATAACATGTCTAAAAAGAAATTGTTATCTCTGTTTATGTTTGACATCAAAACTATGCTTAATGACTATTCAACTATTTTAATGGTTGTGCAGAAGGGATAATCTTCTATTTGAATTGTGCAATTTAAAAAAAAAACAAAACTTACCAGATAGAACTCCAAATTATCCATCTCATACTTCACAATTAAGATCTCTCTCTGTACGCAAGGGTAATGGTGCATTTTCTAAGTCCCTGAAACGATTACTCTTTGTACACACGTGTCATTTTTTTTTCTTTCATTTAATGGATTGATCGTCAATATTTGTCACTAATGTTAGCCTGCATTATTACTTTGTTTTTAAAGGAAATTTTGATAGGTGACAAGCTATACACCACATATTTTATATATTGAATAACTAGGATGAATCACCTTTTTAATAAGAACTCCCTCACTGTAAAATTTAATTAAGTTTGAAATTAAGTCGAATGTGATAATTAACAGTTTTGTTGAAAAATCTCATAAAATCTTCAGTAACAATTCTCAATTAGAATCATGATTATGAAAGAACACTAATATACCGTTGACTTATACAGGCACCGGTGACATAACACAATGCGAGAATGTTGGATACTTCGAAGAGTCATCATGTAAAATTGTCACATTGTTAAATATATAAAACTTTTAAATTAATTAAAAAACGATAATTAATATATATACATAAATACAAGTCAACGATTTCAGATTTTACGTTGAAACACTCCGAAAATGGAGCAGTCTGAAAGTTCCAATGTCAATGTTAATCGACTTTATAACTAAAGACACATGAAACGCAAAGGGCATAATAAATGGGTTGTTGGAAGAAAAGAGATGAGAAACAATCCATATGCCTTCCCTGAAGGAGGTAACCAATTAACATGCTCAAATGTCGGAATGAAGTTCTTACCAAAATTTGAGAATTGTTAACAATTTTCAGAGTTCTGGTGAATCACCGAGAACAAAAGGTCTTTAAATTTGAAGATGGAAAAGGCCTATCCCCAAGCTAATTATGTCAAATGGTCCAGAAACTTACGATGCCAAATAGATCCAACCTGAAGATAAGATCAGCTTTTCTTTATATATGCAGGCAAGGGTATATCTTAATAGTAGAAACGCAAAATATAGAAGAAAATTTTCACGTCTCCTCACATGTACAATTGACCCGCTCTGATTGTCCTCAACCCACGCATAAGCAGGTGAACAGCACAATTTCAAGAGCAGAAACTAAAACGAAAATAACCAGCAGAGGAATGAATTTGGAGCAGGAATGATACACTAATTTCTCTCTGTTCTCAGTCTTTTGTGAGCCTGATCAGAATCTTCCCCGCAGTTCCCAATCACAATTTGTTCGATGGCTTGATTATTTAGATATTGGTTTTCCCGATCCTAGATCAAATGCACGTATTGATCAGTATAACAAGGCAGATAGAACACATTCTACTCGACAATATTCACAATTAAACATCCCAAAAATCAGGCATCAAATAAGCAAAAACTTACTAACATGTGCCCCAAAGCTACAGAAGAAAAGAACAAACATAGATTATTCAGTAGTTGGCACAGCGTCAGAGTTGAACCTTTGAATTTGATGCCATAGCAGTGATTCCATTGTTTTCCCGTTTACCCATGTCAAGTTGCACAGAGATACTGGTTTGTGACAAATCAACACCAGATGATTGCAGTGCTCTAGTCAGAGTGCTTAGTAACCTGCAGTAAAAATTATGTTCCATGTAATGTGCCATAAACCTAAAATAAGAACATTAGCTAGGTTCCAAATGATGGGAAAGCAATCTGAAAGAATCAGAGAACTCGCATAGCTTGAAATTATCGGATAGATACCCATATATTAGCCCATTTATTTTCTTTTCAAAAGCTATACCCAGCATATAAAAAATGTGGACTTGGTAAGAAGCCTTCAAGGAATTCCCCTATAAAACAGGCAGCGAAATTTCTGGTTTGAAAATTCCCTTTACAACTTTCCCTATGCACATAGCTTCCTTCCATGTAAATCCAGTAGATAAAGATTAGATAGAAGAGATCCAATCTGCCAATAAATTTTAATGCTTCTAACAGAATTCTAAGAAGCACAAGTAACCAATTTGTGAATTAGAATGGTGTATATCGTGGTCCCAAGCATATTTGAGCAGGTGAAATATTAATATTCATATATTAGCTCGACATCCTGGATAACTACAGAAAATAACACATGGTAGCCTTTCTTAGTTAAGGTTGATGCCTTGCAACTTCACAGCACAAGTCACCTTCACAGTATAAAGAGACCTAATTGACAGATTCTACACAGCAAATCCAATATGTTTCATTTTTGTCTATCAACTGAACAAACTTGTCATGAACTCTATGTAGGTGCTCACCCTTGAGAAAAGGAACTTGAGAAGCTATCTGATCCATTATCACTTATCAACTCATGTCCATGCAATGCATTCACTTGTGCTGCACATTCAATAGCACATGCTTGACTCTGCCATGGTTGTGATTGAAGCTGGTATGCCAGGTTCTCAGCATCAGAAAGAGAATCCTCCAAAGACTGTGCAGGCACACCATCCCTCTTGATAGCAGTGAACAGATTTGACTGTGCCTGCAAGTTAAAGGGATCAGATGGAGTTGTTGATCCTGGGGGATGATCTAGTGCTTTGAGTAGAGGACCAGTTCCTAGGCCAGATTCGATAGAGTCCTGTACATTTGTAAGTAATGCACTATTCTCATGAGCAGAACCATTCTTCAGGATTTGAGGATGATCCATCAAACTTTCTGCAGGTGTATAATGATTTTTCTGGTTCAAACCCAAGACAAGATATTAAGGAAGCTTCTAAGAAACAAAAACTCTAGAACACGCAAGTCATGCCTTAAATGTCAAGAATCAATTTTCATGCAAAATGCATAAACAAAGAAAATTGACATCAGCATCCACTTTTACTTGAGAAAAAAGGCACCAAATTCCTTACCTGTCAAAGCAAACAAATACACACGGTTCCAATAGAATCAGAAAAAAGCATATCATGTCATCAACACTTTGTTTCTGTGTTACTATTTTTCACTATGTGAATGCTGTCAAACAGCCCACAGTCCCACATTCAAGATCCATATCAAGATTCCTAGATGCCATCATGTCTGTCTACTAGTGACTGCCAAAGCATTTTTAACAGAACTTTTCAAAGCAAATACTAGAACATTGAAGAACAGTAGGCTGTTGTCAAGTTATTTGTTTCTTAGTTAAGAACCAATACATCCAAGGCAATTTACGAGAGTGGAACTTCATGTCAAATGAAAATCACAAACAAGAAGGTAATTTATGAACTTTAACAGAATCAAAATGTACATAATTCATATAGCAGGTAGTCGCACCTATATAGGGTGTAGCCTAGGGGTTGAAATCCCTTCTCAAAACCAACTATTCATCATTTACATCCCAGAGTATTGAAGCATCCACAAGATTCCAAAATCTTAGCCAGTGGAGTAGTTTTAGAACATGTATCAAATATCATAACTTTTTGGCAAAACATGAAAAGAAGATCCACATGGCATGGACATGAGGATAAAGCTCAAAAGAAAAACAACAAATGTCAAACAAAAGGAATCCCAAGTGCTATATATATCATGGTCAATCATGCAACAGTAGAGACGCGCGCACAGAAGAGAATTCTTACCCAAGGCACCAACTTAGCTGGCTCACGACTCCAACCTTGATATGTTCCTTCATACATCTGCAATTTTTCCTGTAAAAACTGAATGTACTCTATGACCTGCATAAGTTGTACAAGCGAACTCATTTAAGTGACATGGTAACAAAGATATATAATTGATAACGTGCGTGTGTCCTCGTACACATGAAAGTGAGAAGGCGAATACAAAAAATGAGACATGCACCTCTAACAAGAAAGAAGCTTTGTCTTTCTTTTGATCATTCTGAGGTATAAGATCTCTCAAAATCTGAAACCTGCCTCACAAACACAGTTGTTCCTACATCACACATCCAAAGACTAGGTAGACAAAAGAACACTGAAGAACGAAAAGAACCTGACTGGCACTCAGGAGTATCTAAAAGTGAGAAACAAATCAGACACATAATTCCCTTAGCTCTTTTCAAAATAGAGCACAAGATTTTCACATAAGCAACACTAAATACCAAATACCTTATTCTTATCAGCAAATAATGCAGAGCTCTCATTTTTACGATGCTTTTCTACCAGTGGTTACAAGTTTTAATCATTTAACTACACCCCTTAATCATCACCACAACACAAGCCTCAAATAAAAATGTCCAAATACTGACCTCTCATTGATTTTGCTCCTTCTGCGCTGCTCGGTTTCTGAATGCTTGGAGCGGTGAAGGTTGGCCTTCTGTTCACTGCTCTTACCATCTCCCTTGGCTACTTCACCTAACTCATCATAAAAACAACTAAACCAAATTACTGTTTTTTGTTTCCGAAAGCAAAGAAAACAAGAAGATATAGATTTTGAAAAATGTGGACAGATAAAGCATGTGGTTGGCTGTACCTCTGTAGGAGGAGGAGTCGTAACCGTCGGCTTCGTCTTCTTCATCGAGGTGAGGCTTGGCAGCCGCTGATTTCACCATTTTCCCTCGAATTAGTTATCACCAAAAACCAAATCAACCAAATCAACTAGCAGAATATATATATATATATATGTAGCAGTAGACGGTGGTATGGGCGGAGGCGGGAATAGAGGTCCGGCGGGAAAGGAAAGTAGAGAGGGTGTGCAAGAATGAATTTGTGTTGGACTTTTGGTGCCCTAGAGGAATATTTTAAAAAAATTACAAATGCAAATAAACTAATACCTTTTAAAATGGACATTACTATTTATTTAGTAAAGCGTTAGCTAGCCAATAGCCATAAGCCATTAGGCCAAGGGAGGGACTCTCTCTATTCACTGCCTGCCTTTGTCCTTGTCGTTAATCAAGTAATGTTGTTGAATGTTTATAATTCACATCATCTTAACCAACTTAAAGAAGCCAAAGAGGAGGACGACCAGGCACAAGTGTTGCCTCCAATTATGAAAGGGTACAAGTGTAATATGTAACGGGACTTTAGTTACATATTTTAGATTGAACATGAAAGAGAAATAAACAAAAAAATGTAAAAAATACTTAATTTTAGTCTTATAATTTCAAATGAACTTTTCGAAGCTAAAACAAGTGCAAATCTACTGTCGCTTTCGCAGGAATTGCTCACGTGGACACGTTAAATTCTTTCTACAGTTTTATCAAAATGTGAATCTTTGAATGAGTCAAAGTAACTTTACGTTCACGAATGACATGAGCAACTACAGAAGACTTTAACCGATTTTATATCGCATCCATATCGAATTTTCCCATCACAAATCTGATATAAGTCTAGTCCACACTGATCGGGGTATACTTTCCTCCTGAACTTCAACTCATTGACTTAGATCATTTATTGGGTCACTTTATTATATTTATCTGGATCAAATTATGTAACTTAACCGATAAGTTATTGAAAAATCAAAATTGTAATTAAATGTTGTCCAACTTCATGGGAAATGCCAAAAATATCCAACATTTCCCCCTTAAACAATACTTAATTGCAATGTTGGCTCAAGTTTAAAACAGTTTAAAAACTCAATTAAGTTACACTACTGTATTAGTCAACTAGATTTAAAACAAAGCATTTGATTTAAAGATAACAAAATTTTATCATTATGTCTCACAAGACTTTCGATATCGAAAAGTATCAAATGCATGTGTCATGTGTGATACAGTTCCAATACAATTACCACATCTAATGCCTCACTAACATGAATAGGAAAATGGAGTGTGGCAAACTAAGATGATACATATTTGATCCAAACTATATCATCTTCGTTTGTAGGTCTAGATTTCTCTAAACCTTATGCTAAACCGCATATGCTAAATTGAATTAGAGAAATCAGGATTTCTCTCACCGAATGCTAAACAGTATTAGAGAAAACTTGTTTTCTTTTTCCAAATGTTAAATTGCATCAGAGAAAACCTTCATATTCTCCAACTGAATGCTAAAATGCATTAAAGCACTTTTATGAGATTAAAACTTATATCCCCCTTTGTCATGGTAAATTTCATGAATACCTATAATAATTTGTATGTGTCTAAATGACATAAGTTTAAGATCAATCTGTATATATGCCCAATGACCTTTAAAATGCTTAAGATTGACACAGATCTTAAGGCTTTCATATGTATTATGACAATGTACGATAACACGTATTATTGAGGATAACTGATGATCATCTTTACTGATGAACCACCATACTGTCAGAATACAACAAAATGTATAAATATACAAATATACATGGAGCAAACATAATGATCCGTACTAACAGTATATAAGGGCTTCAAAACACCCATATTGTATACATATTTCTCATAAACATGTGGGCGAAGTCTTTTAGTTAAAAGATTGCTTAACATCTCCTCAGTCCTTAAATATTCCAAACCTTAATATCACCTTTTCGTACCAACTCCTTTATAGTTAAATATTTGACCTCCAAATGATAAGATCCTATGATATTCCTTTTGTTGTTCTTAAACAACATAGCAGCAAGATTATCATAATATAACTGAACGAGTTTAGCCACTGAATCAACCACAGACAACTCAGAAATCAAGTTTATGAGCTCAACTGTCTATATAGCAGCCCTATAACATGCACTCTGCATGCATAGTCGAAGAAGTCACATGTGTATACTTGACACTCTTCTACGACATTGTACCATCTACAAACTTAAAACCTTATTCTGATATGGACTTCCTATCTTATAGACATATAGCTTAAATTTGAATTTGGATTCCTTACGAGGTTTAGACTATTGACTTTTCTATATGTCAACATATAATCCTTTGTTCTCTTTAAGCATCTCAACACTCGATTTATTGGACCCCACACCCCGCCCTTAGGTCGGCGGCGTGTGTTTGCGGGACATACCGCGGCATTCAACCTTATTCAGTATTGTCCTCTTTGGTCAAGGGTGAGTCCACGACTCGAACCCAAGACCTCAAGGTTTTGTTGCATCTAGCTGCACGCCTCTTACCATTTAGTTTTATATCCAATTAAGATACAAAACTAAACTTGCAATTAAATGTTGTCCAACTTTACGAGAAATGTCAAAAATATACAACATCAGTTTCTCTTTATGTGCATGTACTCGTCAAATAATGGTGCGGTTGGTGGATTTCTACAAGGGAAGAATATGCATTACAATTGCTAATTTTCCAGAGGAAGAAAAGTGGTAATGAATAACAACTCGATGGGGAAGAAGGAATTGATCCTGAACTAGATATCTTCAATTTTGCCAAAGATCTTGTTATCCAGAAGCAGCGCAGGTTTAGACGATTGAGATGTTGATCTACTCAGAGACGAGGGTTTCTTATCTGACATATCCGTCTTGGCCTTTCCATCAAGCAAAGACAACATTAATTGAGACGAGATGAATCTACTCACGACTTGCAACGGTGAAGACCCGTGCTCAACAGCAACTTGCTGCAAACGCTTGAGAAGAACTCATAGGACAAGATTTGCCATTTCTTCTGGTTTATAAATCCCCAAACCCCGAAACAAAGGGTCTCAAAGGAGCGACAATATCCATATCTAAATGCGTACGGGGAATCAGGGACCTTCAATTTGAAATGCTTTTCGCCGGATAATGTTTACTACAAGAACAAAGACTTACCAATAACATATTCAGAACAAGAGTAGGAAGCCGTAGATTTACCCATAAGAGTATATTAAATTTGTGAGAATAGATATACAAGAACAAGAAGGAATCAATATATTCAACCATGAGTTAAAATGTGACTGTTCTATATTACATCAAGTACAAACAATCACAAATATATGCCTAAGAAAACAAGGGTATGTTACGACGGAAACATTAGATTATGAGTTATCCACTGGGAGTTCTGTTACACACAAAAATTGGCTGGTTAGGCTTCATAACAGATCCTATGGATCAGAATTATGGATGGCTAACGTTAGAGCTTAAACATTTGGCTCTTCTACCACTAATCCCGATTTCCTCCCCTCGTCGACTGGCAAGTCCGAATCTGATGCATTCTTTGTCAGTGCTGATACAACTTTTCCTCTTCCATGTATTCGAGGGTCATCAACATTATGAAAATCCAGTACTGGTGAGTACTATCCCGATACTATTTTTCCGCACCCTCAAGTTCTTCTTGCTCCTCCATATTAGCTTCTTCTTTGTTGGTTTCCACACCAACAGCTTCATGGTTTTCAATCCTATTTCTGAAGAACAAGCCAGAAGATGAGGAGAGATCTTCATCAAGATCCTCTTCAACTTCCTTGTCCTTTGATCTTGAGGTTATTTCACTGTCCATCCACGCAGGACAACGGTGCGAAACTCCAAGAACAGCTTCAACCTGTGCCTGAGTTGAAGAGTTTGTGGCATTCACTGATGTTTCGGCAAAGTCATGTCTCAAGCATGAACACTCTGGGATTGGATGTGAGAGAAAAGACGATGCCTTAGATTTTGCAGATGCTTTTTTTATTCCATCAAGTAAACTTCTTGTCATATGCCTGCGTATGGATGTCAACCAGGTACGGTTTGCCTGGTATAGGTGCTCACGGTTTTCTTCTAAAAACTTGACAACTTCCTTCCTTTAGATAAGAAGAAAGAAGCATGTAAAATTTTCAAGCAGAATAAGTTTAACTAAAAGGTCAATAGAAAAAGACTAATATTCTACAACATAGCACTAGGAAGCCATATTTTACCTGCCATGGGATCAGTTACTGTTTATGCAGCAGCAATCATTTTATCATGTTAATTAAGCAATAATTTGTACTAGAGAAAGGAAAAGGAAAATGAAAAAGAAGCTCCAGCAGCTTGCATGCACAATTATGCAGATACTGAGAATTACCTATCGGGTAAAAAGGTTTTCAATGCAGCTGACTGATACAGCCTGTGGCCCATTACCAAGCTGGCAAAATTGGGATTTCCTGTTCCATCAAGATCAAACCCCGGAATGAAAACATCAGCTTCAATACATACTATGTAGTCAATCGCTTCCCATAGTAACTTATGTGCATTAGTCCTCAACTCCATAACTGTACTCTCAGGTTCATTATCACTCTCAGCCACCCAACCCCACCAGCCTTCAATATTGTATGGATATTTGGGCCTAGCTGGAGGAGGTGGAAGTGGACGTGGTCGGGGGCCTGCATCCTTCCATGCTACAAGCTTCTTCTCCTGTCCAATGGAAGGTGGTGCCCTTGGATAATTATTGACAAGGTTAACCTCTCGACCATAAATTTGACTGAGCTCCCATCCTGCACTCAAGGAAGTCCTATCAATGACATTCTCGAACATTGCATGAAGAGGGATTAATGTCCTTTGGCCACCAAAAACTTCTCCCCCAGAAACATATATAATAGTGTCCCATGAGTATCCATATGCACAAAGAAGAATACCGATCTGTAGAAAAAAAACAGTCAAGTTAGCTCAATGGTACACCACATTTTTCTATCATACATCTAACTTTTACGTGGAATAATTGATCAAACATTTTGACGCATTGGGGTCATCTAGCAAATCCATCCAACAAGCAAACAACAACCTCAACTAAATAAAATAGAATGCCCACACTACTATTTTCAGCATAGAGCTTTACTAAAATCATGGAATAGCTCGTTCTTAGAAGCATAGAACTCAAAATTTACAGTTCTATAATTGAGCCCATTTCCAAATTGAAAAACTTATCCTTAACTACGACAGCATCGTGCCAACCAAGTCTTGGCATTCACATTATCTTACCTCTTCTGGCATTAACGGACACAGACCATTAAGCCGTTGCTCCATTGAATTAATAAAGAGCTTTCCCTTGACAATCCCACGTTTTATCATCCACGCTCGCTTGTGTTGAATGAGTTCCGCGTGCACATCCTTATAAAGAGCTCCAAGATGCGTCCAAAATCAATGCCTAGGTAAGTGTTTCTTATCCTTTTTCTCTTCTATTAAAGTTTGCAAATCAAATCAACAATCATGACTTCTGGGTTTGGGAAGATACCTGGAAGAGTTCAGCACAACCATAAAATGCCAAAGCATCTCTCGACATCCCAGGATCAAATGCTATAAACGGTCGACCAGGAGCCCGTAATCTGAAGTAATATGAGAACCCAGTTATAAGATGGAAAATGCAAAAAGACTATTTAGCACCATTCACTGATAGCCAGTTGTTGACCTTTGTAAAACTCTCATTGCAAGTTCCTGGACCTCCTGTCGAAACCGTAAAGCATGAAAAGCCACTCTGCACCTCAGCCTTTGATATTCTTCAAAATCAGGTGGAAGTGTTGCCTGCATCAGAGTTTTGAACCAAGTTATTGATATAAATTAGAAACTTAAATCGCAGAAACATAGCTAAGAATTGCATTGTTTCTTACTTGGAAAATATTAAGGAATTGGTGCTCGTGAAACTCAATATGGCACATGAAGCAAATAATATTCACATATTTGGAACATGAGAAAAGTAAGCAAACCCTTCAGGATGACTAGCCAAACTTCATTCAAGTACAGTAGGAAAATCCACACCATAATATGCTATTAAAAGAAAGTAAGAAAGGACTCAGTTGCTTGTAGTAACACATCATCTATAACTAATACCTTGTCTAACCAGTGGTCATACTGTGGCATGCCTCAGGTATCCCAAGATAAATGGAAATCTAGAAATAACTAAGATACCAGTAAAGGAATTACCGTAACATACATTTCTGAAAATCTAAGATTAAAGCCTTGTTTTCCTATGTTTAAAAAGACAGAAACATGATGCCCTATAAGGACTATGTCTCCCTTTGAATATATAAAAACCTTCAGCTTATGTGAGTTGAATCATAAAACCATCTAGTAAGGGAAAACTACTGATCAAAAGATCCGTCAGAAATTAAATGTAAATGAAAACTTCGGCACTAAATGAAAAAAGTTCAAACTTAAGCATCATGCTTTCATGACCTGCAAACATCCGCCTTCAGAAATGACAAGCTCAACCACTGAATGTTTACTGAGTACTGGAAGGACATTATGCAAATAAAAGTACGGTGAGGCCGAACGAGGCACTCTGAATGAAGGAATCTCCTTTTTTCTCCTAGCACCTTTAAGATTTTTCGGAAGAGTCTTCACAATATTAACATCTTTTTTTAAAGCTGCCATAAATTGATCCTCATTGTATAGGTATGCAAAACTCTTGAACTGAGAGCTGCAACAAACATATACAACTAGTTATTGAAATGAAAGGCTATCCTTATGTTACCTTGTAACTGATCAAACTACTATGCTGGTTGAAACTACAACAAAACAGTTCTTAAGCACCTGATGCCTTTGCTGCTTGTTGTTGATTGTATCTCAGGAATAACTAAAGTGGCATTAAGAAATCGAGTAACCACAACTACATCACATATCTGAAATGTGAAAAGATGGCATTAAAACTTAAATAGGCTAACCTTAATACACTAAAGAAAGATAGGTATACTACATAAGTCAGTCATCCTCACCGAATTCCTGATTTCATGGAAACCACCTCGTATCCTGACAAAGACATACCCATTTGATGGTGCAACGGGCTCTATTACATGCATATTAAGGCAGAATACTCAAATTTACATCAAGTCATCAATCATAATTTTGAGAGCTGAGAGAGAGAGCATATTAATATAGGCATGCAGAGTTTGAGAATAACTATTCTATTTTCTTATCACACCAAACTGTCCTAACCAGCTTGATAAGAAGAACCACATGGGTAAACTCTAAATACATTGCAAGATAAGCTTGTCACATATAGAAACACTGCCAACAAAAATACTGCAGAAGTTCAAAAATTCAACGAAATAACTAGAATAATAACAGTGATGAAATAGCTTGGTGGAGCAATATAAATACATAATAAACCAATTTTACTCGTGAAAGAAACTACCACAGAAAAAAAAATTCTTTTCTTTCGAAAGAGTATTGGCATATGTTGTACATCAAAAAACACATGGATGATATGCTTTGACATCACATAAAAGTTCTGGCTTAAAATCTTTAAGGAATTTAACAAAATCACAGATGAAACACAGCAAGGACTTCAATCCAGTTGCGTGGTAACAAAATTAGTAATATCAGCTCCTATGGACATGAAATGACAGAAAAACTACCGTATTTCTTGAGTATAATGAATAAAATTCCACGTCGCTAACAACAACAATCAGACCAGAACTAACCAGCATAATATCCTCTGGGATTTGCATCTGGATGCAAAGATTCAAGACTTCTTACTGGACCCCAAAGTCGTCTATAGAGTGGACTCTGCACCACAGATAAAGAGCATAATCCTGAGAATCAATAAGCAGATAACACAAACAACAACAGCGAAGACAAAAACGTGCTTTCGCCAATAAAAGGTGAAAACGCGAATTTGATGGGTACTGATCAAAGTCATTTCTAAAGAGACAGATCTAACATAAGGGAAGAAAACGTCATAGACCATGAGACTTGCAAATTTCAAAGACCAAACACGTTGATTTAACAGGGGTTTTTGTCCTGAGGGATCTTCAGATCCCTGCAAACTAACCAAATCAATGTAAGATCAAATAGTATTTTCCCAGAACGAAACTAACTGCTCCATTCACAGAACACCGATAGAAAGACATTGCTGAAGAGCAAGCAAAGCAATAACAATCGAAACCCATCAAAGAAGTGACAAGAAAGACTGGAACTTTAAAAGAAAAAGAATCATAGAAGATACATTTTTGGCAAAGTCAGGATTTTCGAAGACGGGTCTCCAAGAAAAGAGTGTGATTGAAGACTGGTAGTCATAAACACCTCCATCTGTGAATCTAGCAAGCAAGAAATGTACAGAGAGGGAGAAAACAGACAAAACCAGGCCCACTAAGCCAATCCATTTCATTTTAGACTTCATCACCATCTTTCCTTCTCCTTTCATTGAACCACACCACCAAAACTTCAGCTTTCTCCGTACCGAACAGAGAACTCTGCACCTCACCCTCTCTCGCCAGTCCCTCTCCTTGGTTCTCCCAAGTTTTTTTTTTTTTTTTCTTCAAAGAAGCTTTGAAGAAGAAGAGATGACTGAGAGGTGGGGTATGCGAATGAAAGTCAAGCGTCAGAGGTGGGGTGTGACGCGTGTGAAGTAATGTCTGTAAGCTACAGAGAGTGTTTGAGTCGGAGAAATCGGGCAAGTTATGTTCTACGGGATATTGTCTAACCCGACCACTCTCAGTTTCGGCGCGTGAGAAGCACAGTCATGTTGGTATCAAGTTGAAGCAATAGATTAGATTCCCATGTTTGGTATTAGATTTAAGAACAATTAAGTGACATGACACGAGGCTGAGGCAGTGGCTGGCTGGCTGGCTGGCTGTTCTGTTGTCCTCCTCACATGATTGGGAAGGAATTCATTTTATTTTTATGAAAACAATGTTATTGATATGTTAAGAGTAGGATGGTCCTGTGGGTATAGATGGAACTGAAACTGAAAACGGAAGGAGTTAGATAGGTGGTAGTGTTCTCTGAAGACCATTAATATTTGTATCTGAACGATGAGGATGAGAAAGGGACCAGTAATGGCTTTAGTCAAAACGACTTGTGAAAATGTTAATTCACTCACACGAGTTTGGCAATAACCAGTGGATCAGTGGAAGTAGATATGGACAGCAGCCGCCTTGGGCCACCGCAATCACTTTAACTAATCTAATCAAGACTCATTCTATTTCTCCCTCCTACTAAAACAACACATTACAACCTTAAATACACTACATGGAAATACACATTTTATGGTTTATTTGATGCATATTTGTTTTTGTTTTTCAATTAAAAAATGGCAAAAGTCAGATGGGGATGGAAGCTAATCAAAATATACCCAATTTCTGCTATTTCTGTGGGAAAGAAACAGTACAACATGACTAGTCCCCCGACACCATATACCATGTGACCACATTACCTAAAGCGTCGTCCAATTTTCAACGTCTCTATTTTCAACGTCCAATTTGCTATTTAAAGAAAATTTAATGATTGGATATTTGGGAGGTTGTATATTATCCGTAATAACATCAAAATTTGTTACCTCGATATTAGTATATATATTCGTAAAACAACAACATTAAATAAAAATTCAACAGAAATATGGCTTTCGGAAAATTTTAATAGTATGTAATCTTAATGCTAGTTAGTAGAAAAATTGCTTCTAAATGACCAAATGATTTAGCATATTTTGATATTTGTATTTTTACTTTTTTTTGACTCTTGTATCAGTCACCTTAAATTTTGGAAGGAAGGTTGTTAAATCTGTAGGAGAATGTTATTCTTCTCACCTTTTTATATGCTTGCAATTATTTAGTTGTTTATTATATTTAAAATCGTGATATAATAATAATAATAATAATAATAATAATAATAATAATTTCTTTATTCATTCGTTTAAAACACAAATAAGATAGAAATATCAGCTGGTTCGTATTAAAATCTTTTGTGTATTAAAATGTTCACCTCCATCCATTCAGTCATAAATTCACTTTCATAGTAAAAAAAGAAACTTTCATATAACATTGGCTATGACCCCGTTTAGTTATTAGCTGACCAGTTTTAAATAGTTGACTTTATTGACAAGTTATTTTTAGTGTTTGGTAATTAATTGATTGAGTTGGCTGATTGAACTAAATCGACTAATTTTTAAAAAGCTTAAAAAGAGTAGCGTTTGTGTTGTTAGCTGATAAATATTTGTTTGGCTGACGATGGTGCCCTGCTTCGTCTTCTCCACTTCCTTTATCAACATCGCTTTGCTTCTCTCTCAATAGAAAGGATGAACTCATTGCTTCATCTCCTGAAGAATCGTTGAAGTCTTTTGGTATCACCTCCGGTGACCTTATCTACTTCTCTCTTATCGCTGATAGTGTTTCTTCGTCCTCTCTTGAAGAGGTGAGTTCGAGTTCTAATTCGTTTGGTCAAGCAGAAGCACAAGAAGGTAATTGCCAGGAACCCATTTCAGATCAATCTATGGGTTTTCAAAAGTCTGATTCTTTAAGTGGAAATATGGTTTAAAAACACAAAGCCCCAATTGGGCATTCACGTGTAGGAGGTAAAGGCTCGGAAATTACTGATACGATTTCTAATACCCAAATTGAAGAAACCATAGAATTGGATGATGTAGAGAGCATTGCTATTAATGCTGGTCTAGTTTTAGATTCTATAATCCATATTTCTTGAGGAGGGTGTTGAGAGAAGAATTAAGTAATTATGGCAGTGACCACAAACTCTTGGTTATTGCAATTCATGCTGTGTTTTTGGAATCTGGTTCACTGCGCTTGATCCAGTGCCTGGTGCACAAGTTGAAGGGTTTCAACTGCTAGAGGAATGGCCATCTATGGCTTCTACATTGACACTTTGGTATACACTTCCTAAACTTTTGGGTGGTAACAATGTTTTTGAGTCAGCTGTTTTGAAGTTTCAAAAGTTGGGACTTTGTTGAATGGTAGCTCAGGGTTACATAAGGTCTGGTTAAATGAATACAGGTTTGCACTAACCATAGACTTGGTTTGGGCAAATTGTGATAAGAAAGATATGGTGAACCACGGTGATGTATTGTCCAAAACATACCTTGAAAGTGAAGCTTTTGAGTTCTGGAAAATTGTGAAGGATGGGCTTGCGCTGCCATTATTGATAGACCTTTGCGAGAAGGCTGGTTTGGATCTGCCAGCATGTTTGATTCGCCTTCCAACTTAGCTGAAGCTCAAGATATTGGAGTCACTTCTTGGTATTGACATTTCTAGGATGGGATTTGTTTGTTCAGAGATGAGGTACTTAGCCTCAAATAATGATTTATGGAAGAAGAAAGTTGCACAAGAGTTTGGTACTGGGAATGGAGCACAGGGAATGATTGATTGGAAAGAAAGGTATACTTCATGTTGGTAGAGCAAGAAAAAGAGGATTTGTGTTAGAAAGAAAGGTATGCTTCATATTGGGTGGATTCAACTCCTAATCGGATCTATAAGTCTATGTTATTCATGCTTGGACGCTAAAGGTGAAACCTTTTGTAAGAACTTTGTGATAGACTATGTAGGCGTGCTAACTATTGGCATGTGATTGATAGATCTCCAACTAGGGAGAAATACCAGTTTGAGATTACTTTAAATGTTTCTATGGGTTTCGAGTTTACCAAGTTTATGTCCTTTTATCATATATTTCCCATAGTACAATAAAGCCTTTTGCCTTTTTATATGTTGTTCATCAAGTTCGAAGATTACCAGTAAGTGGCACCTGGAAAATATTTTAGCTTCTACACAATTTGTAGTTAGAAAATATGTTCAGGTAGTTGCAAGAAGTCATATTATACTGTGAATCATTTAGTATAAAATGGATAGAAAAAATCAAGTGATTATGATGTCTATGTTATACCGTTTCCTGCATTAATTGGAGAATGAACGAAGCATGGTTGGTTAAAGAGTTTTACAAATTGGTCTGCTTTAATTGTTGAACATGAGGAGAAATGTTCAAATTATGTTTCGGAAAGTTATGTAGGCATGTTATTCCTTTAAACTCAAACCCCACTATTTTCATCATCCAACAATTAATAATAATAATTAATTTGTAAAATTTGTTTTTCATGTCTTTATTAATTTAAACATTTTAACTTTTGTTATTTATTTTAATAATTTAAAAAATTATAAATCATAAACAAAAATATATTAAAATTTGATTAGATTAAAAATTTTATTTAATTCTAATTTATTAATTCATTAAATAATTTATTATTTTTTACTAAGAATATTCAACGAAATACTAAAATATATAATATTCATACTCTTATATATATTTTTTAAAATCATGTCCTCATAAGTTATTTTACACATATATAGCTAATACCAAACAACTAATTTTACCAAACATCTTTAACAATAGCTAATGCAATCCGCTAGTCAAATCAACTGATAAAATCAGCTATCAACTAACAGCTAATGCAATCCACTATTTGCCAAACAGGGCCTATGTATATAAATAACAAACTTCATAACTAATTTGGAACCATCTTAATCACTGCATTATTATAACCTACAGTAGTTATCTTTATGTTTGATCTGAAAAATGTCTATTTACATTATGCAACAAATTATGTAATATAAAGGGTTAATTACCAAAAAAATTCAATTTTGCTCAAATTTTTAATTTTCTTTAATTCTAGTCCGACATTAGTATTTCTGTTAACGACACTGACGTGACTTGCCACATAAGACAGAAACCTTAAACACTTATACACAACAAGCTTAATTAAGTTTAACTAAACTACTTCTTTTTAAAATTGAAATCCCTAAATCAAACTCGCTGGTTAAATCATTGGAATTGAAAACCCTAAATCAGTTCATTCTCATACAGAAAGAAAGAGAGTTTAAGGTGACAAATTGAGATTTTATTTAGATTATTAGAAACTATGTCGTTGCCATCTTGCTCCAGCATGATAAAATATCGTTGTCGTCTCACACCGGCACGACAGAGTTTGATTTAGGAATTTTAATCCCAAATGACGTAGTTTAGTTAAACTTAATTAAGTTTGATGTGTATAAGTGTTTAAGATTTCTGTTTTATGTGACAGGATGCACATAATTAAAAGTCACGTTAAAATTAAAAAAATTAAAAGTTTGAGTATTTAATTGTTATTTTTTAAAGTTTGGTTGTAATTACAAGATTGAGTAAAGTTTGATTTTCTTTTCTACAATTAACCCTAATATAAATGAGACAAAATAAAAGAAATACAAATTGCTAGAACACGAGCTTGGATCAACGTTTCTGATTTCGTACCGTACCGGCCGAAAACTGGTACGAAATCTTTAACGTCGGTACTGGCCGCAAATACCGGCCGATACCTGCGTTTACTGACCGGAATCATTAATTCCAACCGGTACTGTAAGTTTCGAAAATTGCAAAGACTAAATTGCAATTTTCGAAACTTCATTTAACCTAATTACCCAAGACCCCCCCCCTTACCCCCCGCGACTCTCACTCTGTCACTCTCCTCTCTCTCTCTCGCTCGTCGCCGTCTGCTCCTCTCTCTTGCTCGCTCGCCGTCGTCTGCTCCTCGCCCTCGCCATCGCACCCGCAGTCTCCACTCTCTTCTCCTTCGGTCCTTCTCCTTCCTCAG
>JANQBM010000008.1:15203866-15225145 GCA_025594535.1 Erythroxylum domingense
GGAAATAGGGTTGATGTAAACTTGTAAACAGTAAACTGTACAGTATATAACTGTACAATATATCAGTGGACTATTTTACAAATTTTAAAAATTTCATGGACTATTTCATAAATATAAAAAATTGCCCGAAACGGTACCCGGTATTTACCAGTACCGGTACAGTACTGTTTCAGAACTCGATCCGGTACCAAGTCCGATACGGTATTCGCAACATTGGTTTGGATTGGATTTGAATTAAATCATTTTGGAAGTGTTTGCTCTCTTAGACAAATCCTCCTCCTAATGATATGATGATTGTAGAAAAATGAGACTCTGTTCATAGACACTTGTATGGTTTCCATAAAATTTTATTCATAGACCCTTATATGGTTTCCATGACATGAATGTTAAGATAAATGAGTTACCAAAAAAAATATTAAGATAAAAGGTTATTAAAGCAAGTTCCTTTTGGCTTTTCCCTTTGGTAAATAAGTACCCTGTATGTTTTGAGTGCTTCCATCTCATGTAAGATGAATCCAGAGTCCAGACTTGTTTGGAACTTTTAGACTACTCTACAAAACGCCATTTTACTATGTTGCGTGTGACTGGGAAAGGTATGTTTACGCATAAAGACAAGCAGTAGAATGTTGGACCACATTGAGGTGGAATCAACCCACATGCGAAAATCACGAAAATGACACATTTGGGAACTTGTGTTGTAACAAGCACTTGTAATTTCCTAAGTCACGAGGCCAAATAATGTGCAGCAAATATCCAATTACCACCTACAAAATGTGCAAAGACAGTATTAGATTATCCACAAAATCATTGTTTGCCATGAATTTGTTAGGATGATTAAAGGAAAAGATATAAGCACAAACTCTTTGACGGGCATTCCATCTTTACAGAAAGTATAGAAACCAAGCTCAAAGGGCTCCTTTTATAAAGGTCAAAAGCTGCCACATAAATCAAAGCCCTTTATGGCCAAACCCTCTGTCCTTTTCCAAGCGGACAGCCAGCAATCAATACAGCCCGGTATATAGGAAAACCAGGCAAGCAGGGTCTACTCATGATACCCTTATACTGTTGCTGAAAATAATCATACTTGTATGTAAGTGGCAAGTATTAGGAAATGTAGAAGGTGTCTTGCATCAGACCAGACCAATCAAACAGATAAGTGAATTTCCAAAGAAACTGACCACGTCAGCAGTTGCAGTTCCTAACAGTTACGTGCCTACGCGTACAATCTGGTTGTAGACGATGGCCATCAGTGCCTGCTTTGCATTTAATTAAACATAAAGGATTTTTAATTTTTATTACATTTCTATGATCCTCGCTGGCAACCTCATTCCGCTTCTTTCCATTGATTCTCGTTTTTGTGCTAGTAATGTTTATTTGTAATTGCTGTTCACATTCTACACATCAACCTCATGGTTAATCCTAAACCAGGATTAGCCCTCAAGCAGATGTCTTTAGCTCTAACATTGTTTTTGCTAGCTTCTTAGTTGATGATGATCATTCCTGGAACTACCTAAAACACCTGAAGTGATTGTTAAGAAGAAAAGATCTTGATTCCATTGACAACAAGAATCAACTTTTCCCATTTCAAAGCTTCAGAAATGCTAAAACAGAATTAATTTGTGATCCTACGCTACTGTATTGTTAATTTCACAAGGGGCTACTGCTTTAATTTTTCGGTACTCTTGTATCATCTGTATTAGCTGGCAATCTATAAGAAGAAACAGAGAACGTAAAGTCTTGTGATCATTTAAACTCTCTGCTTGTCAGTTCACTCAACTCTACCTGCTGGTCCTCTATTTTGCTTACAACTAGTGACATATCTTGACTTGCAAAAGACATGGTGTTATTTCTGGCAAGTTGCCGGTGTCTCATCTTCACCATAGCCTGTGAAACTTCTCCAATTGAAGGTCGCTTCCGTTGGAATTTATGCAAGCATTTATGACCAATTGTAGCCAGCTCCCTCACTTCCTCAATGTTGCATTGTCCAAGTAGTTCCTTGTCTAGTATTTCATCAATACCATCTGAACTCATGGCAGCCTGTTCATCCAAGAAAAGAGGAGGTTTTAGATCAAAGAAACGGAGTAAATGGAAGAACAAAGTTATCAGGAAAGGAACAAGACTTACGAGATTAACATATTCTATGAGATTTTGCTGTGGGTGGATCGCTGTAATGAGTTCAAAGATGATAACACCAAAACTATAGATGTCACTCTTTGTGGTGAACTGGTTTGTGGATATGTACACTGGGTCTATGTAGCCGTAAGTACCTTTCAGGTTAGAATTCTGGTCATCGAAGACCTCTTCCTTTGAAAGTCCAAAGTCGGCAACCTAATGTCATGATTACAGAGGACAGTTGAAGACTTAAAAACATGAAAAAGCTTTCCTTTTTTTTATTTTTAATGTTGAAGAAAAGTTACCCACTTAAAGAGCAGTGAACGTTCATTACTCATCTGTCTTGAAGAACTACATTTCATATTTAACATCCCAAGTTTACCTTAGCCCTCATTGACTGGTCCAACAATATATTAGCAGACTTTAAATCTCGATGGATGACCGATGGAACTGCCTGCATCAGTGAGAGAAAATAGAATTTCAATGGAATCAACAAAAAAAGCATTCTACCAGAGAAAGAACAAGATGCACACAACACGATTGACAAAGGGAAAACAAATGTATATGCCGTTAACTTACTCCTTCGTGAAGGTATTCAATCCCATGTGCAATGTCCAGGGCAATTTGGAGCCTTTCTTCCCAACTTAAACTTTGTTCCTTTTGATCTAGTGAATGTACAACATGGTGTTCATTACGAAGGAATCGTAAATAAATGCATGACCTCTAGAAGAAACAAAATAATAAGAAGTTTCTGAACAAAGGTTAACCATCCAAAGAGTTCATACGGATGAACTAACTTCCCCTTTACATGGATTTTCATGAAACTGTAACATAATATATTGGAACAATACCATGATCACCTAAATAGAGATATATATCTAAATCCAATATTCATACTGTTCAGCTGACAGCCACTTCTGGCCAAAAAATCCATCTAACTATGTTTGACTGAAGGTTTTCTCTTGATTACAGTTTTACATGCAAAAGTTTGATGCTGGATTGTAACTGGCAAATGTGATACAAAAAGTAACCTCATAATCATCAACATTGCTTCTTTAATACCAATCTAATATATTTAGGAAAAGAAATTGTAACCAATTGATTAGTGAAGTCAACAAAGAGAAGGAATGATTTTTTCATGTGTCATATAATAAGCTTACATTGAATATAAATTCTGCATGAAGGGTGATAACCACATCGGTCAAAAGATATTATGCTCTTTGCTAAAAAGTTTACAGCTACATGAGACGTAAGTTCAATTCAAAATGTCAAGAAGTGGATTGTGAAATATAAGGGCAGGATTTACTAAATAATGTTCCTTTAAAGAAAAATGTGCACCCTTATGCATATAAACTCTCACCATGAATAATATTCCAAAAGTGAGCTTCTTAACTTACTATAAAGAAGGTTTGCCAGACTTCCATTACACATGAACTCATATATCAACATATGTTGTCCCTTATCTACAGAATATCCTACCAAGTTAACTAGATTCCTGTGATGCAGCCTCCCCAGAAGAGATACCTGAAAAAACACAGGCAAAGGGAAGACATTAGTGATATGGATAAGTAGCAAACTGGGTTTAAAAATAGCATTTATAAAACGAATGATGGAATTTGACAGTGTTCAAAGACACAATATTTGTTATGTCATTCAACAAATTTTAAGTTATTGTGTTAAATGTTTCTAAAAGTGAAGAGTTTTAAGGTAGAACTTTTTCGTACATTTAGTCCATTAATTTTTAAACATCATAACATTTATAGGCTTTTATGAAAAAATTATATATGCTTCCTGCAGAAAATAGAGGTGAACTTCAGAGCAGTCACAGTGCAAAAGATCGTGCATGGACAAAAATTTGTATTCAATTCACACTCTTGAATCTTTTGAATAAAGAGGCTTAGTGGCCTTTCTAATTTTTCAGAAAGAATTGGCAAGCCAGCGTGGATAGCTCTAGCCACATGCATCCTCCTCACTTACACTTCATCCTGTGAGGATTAAGTTCCCTCTCACAGTATCAGTATTAGTGATGGAGCCATTACCTCTGTCTGGAACTCTTTCTCTCCTTGTTTTGAATTGGAAGCAAGCACCTTTACAGCTACTATTTCTCCTGTAGGCACCACTGCTTTATACACAGGCCCAAAAGAACCTTCTCCCAAAGTGGTTGTAAAATTTTGTGTAGCCTTCTGAATATCCCTGATAAAGAAACAAATATAAGTCACAGGATGAATTGCTTGACAAATTCATTCACAAGCTTCTTAATACGTTCATTTACATTCATTAGCAAATTTGTAGCAGACAGACAAGACAGAACATCAGATTCGTAATCCAAGCAACAGTTTCATGAATATACAAAATTTATCAATTTAACTTCCTTTAAGAAACTTGAGAGAGCTGTCTAATTCTCTGCAAAATAAAAGGCCAAATACCTTCTTTAAAAATGTCAACCATTTCATTGCTACATTTTGAGGAAATTCGACCTATTGAACAGAACTAAATAATGCAAACTGAATTCACAAGAAAGTTATAATCCACCTGAATCCATCTAAGACTACTTTTGCTTCTTTTCTCCACTTTCCATATTCACGTCTAATTAATGCTATGATAAAAACAGATTTCTAGCATATTTACTTGCAATTGGACTTGTGTAATGCCAGTAGTATCCCCAAAATTCCAGATTCATGGTAACATCAAATATTTTGACATGTTTGAGAAACAAAAATCTGTTGCAATTTAGAGGAGTACATACTTGTAAGAATATCTAATGACGCCAGATAAGGAAGCAGGTCGATCTTTACTTTGATAACTCCAACGAGAAGGTTGAGCGCTTCTATGAGGATGGTCTGGTTTGTGTGTCACAGGACTTCCAATAGCTGCACTAAGATCAGTGTTTGCATCGATGCCATTCATGCGTATGGGAAGTGATCCAAAACTATGCTCATTTGCACATCGTCTGAGACGAGCATGCTTCTTGTACCACCTTAGACCAAGAAATACTAGTGTAGCAATCAAGATACCAAGGGCCAAACCAACAGATACTCCAAGAACAATCAAATCAAGTTTTTGTGTCATTGTTTTGTCCCTTTTGCAACTTGTGTGTTGTAAACATTTTACAGATCAAAATTGTTGCAGGATCACTGTTACAAACAAGAGAGAGAATATCATTCGAGATAAATTATTTCCTGAAAACATTTATGGCAATGTATATTAAAATTAACATGTGAGGTATAAATGATCACAGCCATCTTAACTAGAAGTCAAAATTTGGGCATTAGGCATTGACATAACATAATTTAGTTGACATTAGGAGAAAAACATGTGCAAGAAGAAATGGAATTGTCCATCATAAAACAGCTTTATCTCCACTTCACTGTATCGTTAAACATTAGGAGAAAAACATGTGCAAGAAGAAATGGAATTGTCCATCATAAAACAACTTTATCTCCACTTCACTTATTCGAATGGTTAACTAGAACTAATCAAGGAAAACTAACATAACTAACAATGTAAGATACTAGTAAATTTTGAGCATGTAACCAATCATTTTTATGAAGTCGACATGTCCAAAGATGGAAAAGATAAAGGTGTTTTAGACAACTATAGTATAGATATCTCTATCCAACGAGCCAGGAGAGTAACAGGCTGAACAAGCAACTTTACATCTTAATATATGGAGCTCCAGTGATTTTAGTTGATTACTCAGACATTGCTGAGTAAATAAACGGAAATATAAAAAAATTTGACCGGACAGATTATGTTAAACAAACGTTGAAGGGGGTGTTTCGTATATTAAGTAGCAGCCAAACTTAAGCAAAAGAACATAGGTATTCCTTTTCCTACTACTTTTCTAATTTGCTCAGATTTCCTTGCCACAAGGCCTTGTAGCAGAATGGATGCCTGAGTTCATTGATCAGTAACAGCCAGGGACAATAATAAACACTTAATGATCACATATCAAAATTCTTATTTTGAGAAAGAATTCAAAATTAATTCCTTTTCAACGCAAAGGCTTATGAACGTAAAATCTGCTGATCTACTATATGTTAGCAAAAGTTTTCTGTTCTCACATGCGCGCTAGATAGCATGGATCCTTTAACACATCTCGCAATGATCACGTAACAGGTGTATTCACCAAAAACATCACCCCCAGAAAACCCAAGTTGCATCCGATCATCAAATCTTCCAAAATCAAAACATTAGAAAAGTATAAGTAGTAAATTCAAACCTCCACGGAAACACGAATAAGAAAGTTGGAACCACCAAAAGTTGACCGGAAAATTAAGAAAAGAAAAGAGAAGAATATTGAAGATACGTATACACCCCAGGAAACAGACCTCAAGAACCAGGGATCAACACCAGCACAAACCGAGCATGTTAAATCATAACCCTTCTCCTGTCGTGACTTATTCAATGTTAAGAGTCAAGATTAGACAACGATGGCCCAGTTGAAGTTGAATATGCTGTAGAGGCTGAAGAGAAATGAAAAAGAAAAGCATCAAAGGCAAGTCCTTTATGTTGAAGCCTTGACGGTGACCAGTACAACTTAATCATGGGTCGGGTAAAGGAATGTGGGGTTAGGTTTATGAGATTATAACAATAAAAAATGCACAAACATACGATCTTTAGCCGGTACAACTAGAAAAATCCCACTAGCAATTGGAAGGTTGGAGCCTCTCCGGCTCCGCAGTAGTTTTGGAGGGATCTAAACATTTTGTAACTTTGTACACGGAATGTTCCATTGTTCCATTGGTGGTCACGCGTGAGTACTACTATAAGCCAGAAAGGTTGTTCGCTTTCTAGCTAGAGCCTTTTAAGATATTATTGCCAAGGATTCCTGGTAACAGACCTTATTGCAAAGATCTAGCATAGGGATAGCAATTTGAGTTCAGGATTTTGAGATTTTTGTGGGGATTGACAAAAAAATTATCCCGTAGAATTAGAGATGGGACAAATATAACTTTCAAGATAGAGTTGAAAACGGAGACGGATTGAAAAATTCCTGCCCTGTGAAAATCTCCGTCCACGATAATTTTAGAAATATATTATATATTTTTAATTTTATATCTTTACTAAATTTAATAATTTGAGAATATATTGAGCATTGAAAATTTGAGATTGTGGTTCAGAAAGACTCTTGTTGAATTTTTCAACATAATGATTTTTTTATTACACCATAGTATATTTTATGAAAGTGTGATATAATCATATGCACCAACTTTATATAAGTGTAGGGTGAAAATTCAGGGATTCAGGTCCCCGCAGGGACTTCACGGAGATATCGGAGATGAGGAATAAGACAAAAATATCTCCACTTTAGAGATTGGGGATCGAGGATGGGAAGTGGAGGTGCCGGGAGGGGACGGGACAGGGAAGGTACTCCCCGCCCCCGCCTCGCCCATTGCCATCCTTAATCTAGCAAGTTGGTCGAAGCAAAAGTGACCGTCCTTAATAGGCTGTCTGGTTTAATGAATGGAATAGATAAGGAATATAATAGTTATTCTTATGAATAGAAAAGATGAGGAAAATAATAGAATGAGTATTATTTTGTTTGGTTCAAAAAATAGAATAGATAAATAATTTTTATGTCAGTGCTTGATGAAAATATAAACCTGGAATGACAAAGAAATAAATAACAAAAAGACCAAAATATCCTTATCTTATCTTTATGATGATGATGATGATAATGATGATGATTATTATTATTTATTAAATTCCCTATTATTATTAATTATATTTATTATTATTATTATTAAGTTCCTTATTATTATTAATTTTCTTCTTCTTATTATTAATTTTATTATTCTTATTAATATTAATTATTGTTATTATTAATTTTCTAATTATTATTATTAATTTGATTAATCCATTTTTTTAATTTTTATTTTTATTTTTATTTTTATTATTATTAATCTATTTATTATTATTATTATTATTATTATTATTATTATTATTAGGAAATTTTGTGTACACTGTAAATATGATAATAACAAATCTAGAAAAATAAAAAGAAAGCAAAAAGAAGACGATTGTTCCAATGGATATTGCCAACGATAATTATTAAAAAAGAACGAGATAAAAGCAATCCAACCAGATAAAAGTACTTTTTTCATTTGTGAACGATCTAGTAAAAGTTTCAAAGATAAAAAGGATGCACTCTTCTGCGTCATTTATTAAATACATAAAGAAAAGGAAGATTAATATAAAGATATTCTTGTGCTTCCTTAGGTGGGAGTTCACGAGGTGATGGCAAGTTTAGAAGACGCGTTTGCGAAGAGAACTTTTGAAAGTAAACAGACAATTGCTTCATAATTGCAGCAGGGGAAAGATGAAGATCTGAAAATGCAGGAATCACAGGATCATTCTGCCACTAAAGGATATACTTATGCAATTTTAGAGCCAACTTTCGAAAACTATAAAAGACAAGAGTACAAAAATCTCCAAACCTTAAAAATATTGATTAATCTGTTGATTTTGACCCTCTTGTACAATGATTCACTGTCCTTTTATGATGATGTTGCTAAGACAACAAGAACAGGTAAAACTTGCAAAAGAATGCGCCTTTCTGGAAATAGAAGTGCAAAATCCAGCTCCAAAGATTCAATGGTAAAAACTGAGAACCTGAAGAATGTCTTCTACACTGTTTTCAGTCAAGGAACTCCAATGGAAATGAAAATAAAGAAACATCAGCTGAACCTTCCATTAAAAAGCAAAAGGCATTATGTCAACACAAATAATGCAACACACCTCTGGACAACTTAATTAAGCCTACTCTTCTCTTAGCTGCTGCTTAGATTTTGATATAACCAACCCAAGCACTGCCCTTATATTTTACTCTCAGAAGTGCATTCATCTATTTTTATTCATTTATGACGTTTACGAAATGCACTATGCTGTTTAGATTTCAACTGCAAACTTCCATCAGACATGTTATATTCTAATTTCCCAAAGGTGGATTGCTTTTTCAAGTGAGAAGACAGCATAATCTGAAACTTTTGTATGCAAGGCAATATTTGATAGCCAGGAAAAAAAAACCACACTAGTTTATATACATGAATGTAAATGATCTAATATAAAATGTCAGGATACTTGTTCACACGAAACATCTCAACATGTAAGTTCAAAAAGATTGCCCACCTTGTGCTTAAGAAGATCTGCAGAAGAATTTAGTTACAGAAGAGCATATGTCAAATAAAAATAATGTCCCACACAAAATGACACTTAAGCAAACAGAAAGAGAATTGATGTGGAGAAAAGATAAAGTTGTAAAATACATTAGTCACGACACTAAAATGCTATTCATATGAAAAAAGGACACAATCACACACCTGCAAATTATCCAACTCTTCTCTCATTGAATCAATATCTTGCCAGTGAACACTGACTTGTGTGAATGTTCTAACAAATGGGTAGAAGTATAAGAGAAGTAATAATGTTGTTTGCTTGAAAAAAATGAATTAAGAAGCAAATGTATACCAGCTGATTGAGAGCTTTTGTGTCTTCTGATAGTGATAAGTGGTATGCAGAAACATCGGAATATTCTACATAATTAGCAAATTCCATTTATCAAACGGGACATTATCTGAAATGTTTATAAGTTTGAGTGTAGGTACATGTGTCTGTGTTGAACAAATAGAGTAGAAAGAAGGTAAAATTAGTAAATATTATCAGTCAAATTGACTCCCTCCTTTAACCTCTCGTTCATTATGCCACCCCAGTGCAAAATGTAACTTCAAATGGAATACAAGTCTTCCAAGTGGATTTCTGAGGAAAATAGAAACACAGGTTCCAGAAAATATGATGAAAAGGAAAAACAAGTCCTTTCAAGTTTATAAAGAAATTAAAAATAATGTATAACAGAATTCAGATGATGTAGAACAAGGAAAAGAAATGAAAGTCAACTTCTTTGGTTTAGATTAGCAGCTCGAAAATGCTGTTCAGACCTGTTTATGTTAAAAAGGAAAAAGAAGAATATAACAATCACAAAGCATACCAACTAGACTATTGTTGCCCCTCTTATCAGTCGACACCAGAAAGGCCGGTCCTTGCACCTCTGGTTGCTCATCCTTTCACAAAAAGAAGAACATTATCAAGAAGAAAAGGAGATCTTTTTTCAAAAACAGCCCCAGAAAATAAATGTCAAACTAAGAAACATCCAGCAGAATATTCCG
This sequence comes from Erythroxylum domingense, assembly GCA_025594535.1. NCBI lineage: Eukaryota > Viridiplantae > Streptophyta > Magnoliopsida > Malpighiales > Erythroxylaceae > Erythroxylum > Erythroxylum domingense. The sequence continues at coordinate 15,214,144 of JANQBM010000008.1, forward strand.
CACAAGAAAAAAAAGAAATATGAAGTGGGATAAGATTCAGACTCCTGAAGATGATCGTGAACAGCGACATCTTTCCAAAATCTAATTAAATAAATCACCAAAACGATCTCAATTGAACCCAAACTGAGCAGAACTTTCCTAAGTTATTTCAGTAGAAAAGGAAACAAAGAAAGGGCACCTCAAGAGAGAATGTGGAGAGAGCCGCAATGGCTTCTTCCATGGTAATTGCCATGGAGGCCTTTGTCTTCCATGTTCTCGGAGGAGCTGTCTGTCTGTCATTGCTAGCTCTTGAGTCTTTTGGCCTTCCATTGCTAGCTCTTGGGTCGTTCTGGGAAATGCTAGACGAAGCGTGTGTTGCTGAGGAGTGCTCTGCTGGGTGAGTGACAAATTTTGTGCGTTGGTGGTACGAGGGGTTACCTTGTCCATCAGAAAGAGAAGACGTATTTACCTGTTCCAAATCTGCATGGAATAGGTAAAGACGGGAGAGGTTTCTTTAACGTATAGGAGTAGATATTCTGTTAAAACTTTTGCAAACTAAACTAAGGAATAGGTAATAAGTAGGAGTAGATGGGTAATAGAAATTTTATTACCCTCAACCAAACAACGCAAGATCGTATTCTCTGCCCATTTGGTCACGTTGTCCCTGAAATAGGGTTACGCGACTAAGTCATCTAACTAAAGAAATGAGATCTCTTTGTGATTTCTCCGATTTTTACCTTTATGACAAGAGATCGCATCTATAAATTTTTCTCTTTCTTTTACAAATTTATGGGATGAGATTTTTTAGACAGGATAAGAACCGGAGAAATAACACGAAAGAGTCTTTTTTTCACACATTAAAAATGAGGTCAGTCGAAGTATTCATACTACATAGGAAATACTTGATTTGTACTTCCATGTGTCCGTACATGGAGAGTAGGCCAAAGGCAAAGGTTAGGCGACATGACTATAAATATGAAAGTCGTTATTTTACTCATTAGATGTTCTCTTATTAATTAGAGGATACGATGTATTTAATTGTAATTAATTTTGTTAAGAAAATTGAATGAATAGTGTTATCACTTATACCTGATTTGAGGATGAGTTATAACAAGTATACCGTCAAAGAAGAAAGAATAATGCTCCTTTTAATCTTGGTCGTATTGGTTTTGATGTGAATTCAACTGATTCTAATATACTCTGTCAAATACCAAAAATTACTTAGTTTAAGGGTCAGATGCTTTCAAATGCATAGGATTCAATATGGTGTGAAGTTTTGTCTTAACATATTAAAAATTGGGAATTGGAGTATATGGTTAAGTACGCATTATGTAGGAACCATATATACGGATATGTAATTTAAAGTTTTTAAGAAAAAAAAAACCAATATTTCTTAGAAGCTTTTGGGTGGATTGGCTTAAGATATAAGTGTGTTTCAAGGCATGCATATCGGTTTAGAAATCAAAAGTGAGGACATGGATTGAAGACAAAGATGCATTGGTGTGGTGGAGATGTTTTCAAAGGAAGACACGAAATGAGACACGATTATGTCACAAATCGTATCTTATGTATGAAAAAGATGATAAAATCCACAGTTAGAGACATTATCATTTCTCAAACCGTGTATTAGTATGTAAAAAATGAGGAGATTCCAGAGTCAGAAGATATAGGCATGCTAGATCTCGTGTAATATTCTGAAATTGGATAGTGAGATCCATAGTTGGGACAATCATGTCGCCCCACCATAGTTAGCCTTATCTAGAAACATGATTTTTGATAGATTATGAATTTTAAAAAGATTTTAGGACCTACTACAATTATAGTTAAATTAATTTATGTTGTAATTATTATCATATTATTTAATAGTGAATCACTTGCTTTCATCTCTCGAGGATGTAAGCATACCAATTGTCCGAATCTCTTTGAAAATCTTTACATGTTCTTGTTTCTATCTTTCCTTATTATTATTATTTATTCTTACTATCTATTTCTTCAACAAGTAGAATTAGAGCGTAAGTAAGGTAAAAATAACTTTGGTTGTAAGATTTGAAGTGAGAAAGTTCAATGGAATGGGAATTTTTAGACTGTGACAATAGAGAATGAAGGATTTATTGAAGCAATAAACATGTTAAAAGGGTTACAAAAGAATATGCTGAAAAATCTGGAGCTCGATTAGGAAGAGTTCCAGATGTAAGCAGTTGAAACCAATTGTCTTTATCTAGTAGAAGAGGTTAGTGCCACATCGCAAAGATTACATCCGTTATGGAGATATGAAAGAAATTGGAGGGTTAGCATATGTCAAAGTCTCTTAGAAACAAGTTGTATGTGAAGTAGAAACTATGCAGATTGAAGATGCAAAAAGGAACAAATCTGGAATAGCATATCAATATATTTAACCAAATACTTAATAACCTAGCTAGTAAGGCTCAAGGTGAACATTAAAGACAACGACAAAGCAATGAATTTTCTTTGTCCTTTACTTCTTTCTTATAAATATTTGGTGACCATGCTCATATTGGGTAAGGAAACAATTGATTTGGAGGACATCACTATTGTGTTATTAGCTTATAACTAACAAAGACTCAATATTAATAAAATCTATCAAGGTGAATGAATTTTTATGAAGGGAAAACAAGATCATAAGAGGAAACAAAATAAGAATGGCTCATTTAAAAGGATTTATAGATTGAAATCTTAGGGTAGAAAGATAATATGGTGCCATAAGTGTGACCAAATATGACATATCAAGAGGGATTATCTAAAAAAGAAGAGGCAGGATAATAAAAAGGAAGTTTGATGATTTGTCAAAATTCGATAATATAGTATAGAGCACGGACTCAAATTATAATGAAGGAGATATTCTTTATATTGTAACTAGTGAACTTCAACACTAATGGATATTGAATATGAGATACTAATATCACTTGACACTAAATAAGGATTATAGTTATACACATAAGGCAACTTTGGTATTATCCAATTGGGATATGATAAATCTTAAAAAAATCATCAAAATAAGACATGTTAGGATGAAGATGTTTGATAGTGTTATTAAGATATTGCATAATGTTTGATGCAAACCAAATTTGAGGAAGAATTTAATTTCTTTGGGTACCTTACATGTGAATAATTTTGACTATGAAAGTGGGGAAGATAATATTAAAGTAGTAAAGGGTGTATTAATTATTATGAAAGGTATAAGATTGGTTAGAAACATATCTAGACTGATGGGGAGCACAATTGTAGGTAGATAGATTGCTACAATATAGTTATAAGATGATAGTACTACATTATAACACATGCGGTTGGGTAATGTTAGTGAGTAAGGAATGACAAAACTTTATAAGGGTGGCCTATTGAAGGGTGTTAAATATTGTAAATTAGATTTTTGCAAGTTTTTTGTGTTTGAAGTACAATCTAAGTTAAAATTCAAGATAAATGAGCACAAAATAAAAGAAAATTTAGACTATATGTATACTGATTTATAAGATCCTACTAGAGAGTTTTAATTGGATAAATCTTAATAGTTTGTGACATTCACTGATGAATGTACTTAAGATTAGGCATTGGTGACATAATTCTAAAATTTTTTAAGAGCAAGGGATTTAAAGGAAACTCAATTTAGAAAACACCATAGTAGAAAAATATTTCAGAGAAGATAAATAAATCTATAAGTAAAAGGACCAAGTGTTTGAGTTAAATGTGGGGCTTCTTAAAATTTTTCAAGTGAAAGCTATTAATATAGCTTATTACCTCATCAATAGAACACTATAGGCATCATTGGATAAGAGAGTTGCAGTATAAGTGTGGATAGGAAATAACGTAAATTTACTTAGATTAAAAACCTTTGCTTTTTCATTTTTATGTATATTTCTAGTGATAAGAGGTTTAAACGTGATCCAAAATCAAAGAAGTGTATCCTTATTGGCTACGTCAAAAGCTATGAAGGTATACAAGTTTTGGGATCTAACATTAAATAAGACGGTGATTGGTAAGACTATAGTGCTTGAGGAATAACATACATTGAAGCAAATATATGGAGAGGATGTGACAGGATCAATAAAGGGAAGTATGAAAGAGGTACAAATAGAACTAGGATAACTTCGAGAAAATTTAAAAAACGTTGTTAACTTTGATTCAAAAGATAGATCAATTTTAGAAGAAGAACATTAATAGAGTATAATAATAGTTAGATCACAATGCATTATTAGGATACCGAATGAATATAGTTGTGAAGAATTGATATCATTAGAACTTATCACAATTAATAGGGAACCAACTAACTTTGAAGACGTTATAAACAATAGAAAGACGGATAAATAAATACGATGGGAGCAATAATGGAGGAGGTGGAGTTTTTAAACAAGAACTGAACATAGAGCTAATGCAACTTCCTAAATGGAAGAGGCTTATAAATGTAAGTGGGTATACAAAAGGAAGCTTAAAAAAAAAGAAAATGAAAAGCTTAAGGCTTGATTATTAGCTAAAGGTTACATATAACAAATGAATTAATTATAATGAGATAGTTTTCTCGATATTACAACATACTTTCATCACAATCTGAAGGAATTAACAAAAAAATTCAAATATACATTTGAAGTAGATAGATGTGAACATAACTTTCTTATGGTGATTTAGAGGAGTAAATTTACATATAGTAGCCCGAGGGGTTTAGTTAACCTATAGAAAGGAGCATTTAGTATGTAAATTGAAGAAGTCATTTTATGTCTTAAAAAATTCTTCAGGATAATTGTATAAAAGATTTGACTCTTATATTATTCGAATTAGTTACAGAAGATATGAGTATGATTACTATGCATATGTCAAGAGCCTTGATCATGGATCATTTATTACTTTGTTACTATATCACAACAAGAAAAATAAGCATTAATGACGAATATTTACCGACGGACAGGAAACCGTTGCACATTACGAAGTGAATGGAAAAATTTTCGTTTAAAATTGGCGACGACATTTATCGACAGTATAGTGTGACTATTGGTAAATAAGATGAAATTTTTTGAGTTTACAGACAGAAATTAGTCCGTCGGTAATTATGGTGGGAAATCATCCTAACAAAATTTGCTATGAACTTTATTGACAAAAATGTTGGTCGTTGGTAAACGAAGCGGGAATTTTTGAGTTTATAGACGACACATTCTATCGGTAAATTCCGTAGCTAAATTCAAAACGTAGACGTCGTCGTCTGGTTCTCCATCAACGTTTAAAAGTACATGAAAATGACGTCGTTTTCATTCATATTAAACACACCCGACCTCCCCTCCTCCCCCTGCGTCGTCTTCTCCGGTTTCTTCTCTCCCACCCATACCGTGACGTTTTGCTTCTCTCCGTCCACCATCTGTCCTCTTCGTGTCTCCGGTTACTATTGTTGCCTCTCCAGTTCATGTCTCGTGTCTTCGTGAGTTTGGTTGAGGTATTTTGTTCTCTCCCCTGTTAATTAGTGATATTCAATTGAGGTATTGAATGATAGTTTAAGTTGGGTATTTGGTTTATTTGTGTATTATGTGAATGAAAAACATTGTAAGGTATAAATGTTAATGATAGAAGAGACAAGATGTTAATTTCTTTGTGTTGTTGGGATAAATTTGTGATGCATGTAAGGTGTTCGATAAAATGTTTGTTCTTTGAAAAATTGATTTTAGTTCTTTAGATAAAGTTTAGGGTGATAATGTGCTATTAAATGGTGGTTTTAGTTGGTTAAATATTTCCGATCAAAAGTTGAAACGTGAATAGCACATTCATCAACAAGGGTCATAATGTGCTTTTCTTTATACATTAGTATATGGTCTTATGTTTACATGGTGGTTAGTTAAAGATGGATATATGTCATCTATACATTTAATTAGCTTTTAACACTTTTCTTGTCTACTTTATCTATAAGGTAAATTTGTTTGAATTAAGTTGAATTAGAAATATTGTTTAGTGAGATTGAGATTGCAATATATGTTTATGTAACTATTTAAAGATCTAAGTGATTAATGAATTGGGTGATTAAACCTATAATGGTAATATTTGATCAATTTGATTGAATTATTGAAGTTTCTTATAATTTACGTAGCTTATATCTTTTGATATTAATTTATTGAAGACAAGAAAACTTTAATTGTAGGAATATTTGATAAGCATAATGTATATCTTACTAGGTGTTTTGCTATATTTTCTATATAAATTTCTTTGATTTTAATTGATTTCATTATGTTTTAATTAATTATTTAGGAAGTTGTCTTAGGATGAGTATATTGTTATAATACTAGTGATATTATAAAACGTCTGCTTTTGAGTCTTTCAAATTATATGCGTTATTACTTTTCTACTTATTAATCTTCTACTTATTATTAATTTTATTGTTTTTATCTATTATTATTATTATTATTATTATTATTATTGTTGTTGTTGTTGTTATTATTATTATTAATAATATTATTATTATTAAATATATTATTGATATTAAATTTATTGTTATTATTACTTTTGTACTTATTATTATTCATATTATAATTAATAATAATAATAATAATAATAATAATAATAATAATAATAATTATTATTATTATTATAATCATCATCATCATTAATTTTGAATTTATTATTATTAATATTATTAGTTTTATTGTTCTTATCAATTTTATTATTATTTATTGTTATATTTAATGTAATACAGTTGTTTATAGCAAGTGATTCCCTTATGAGTCCTTACTTTTGTACTTTATTATTAATTTTATTATTTTTATCAATTATATTATTATTATTATTATTATTATTATTATTATTATTATTAAATGTATTATTGTTATTATTATTATTAAATATATTATTGTTATTAATACTTTTCTACTTATTATTATTCATATAATAATAATAATAATAATGATAATAATAATAATAATTATTATTATTATTATCATCATCATCATTAATTTTTAATTTATTATTATTAATATTATTAGTTTTATTGTTCTTATTAATTTTATTATTAATTATTATTATATTTAATATAATACAGTTGTTTATAGCATAGTAGTTCCCTTATGAGTCCTTACTTTTGTACTTTGCTTTCACCTAATAACAAAAAACTATATTATATTAAATATTTCATTTTTTTTGCAGGACCTATTGTGTGGAAGATCGTCGCTCATCTTTCTTCGTTCTAGTATGAAATTGTCCATCCATCTAGGTTAGTCGTCGAACTAAAGTTTACCATATGTATTACTTTAATAATACGATTATGATACCTTTGTTCTTTTGCTTTGAGTTAATACAACAATTATTAAGGTTATGTCTTTTTTCTTACATTAGTTTATGATGTTGTATTACCACAAGTGTATTAGATTAAAATTTTCATATTCTTTTTCGCAGGCCCTATATTGTGTTGAAGAGCATTATTGATCTTTCTTCGTTGTAGTCTGAAGTTTTCCATCTATTCAGGTTAGTCGTGCAACTAATTAATATTTACCATATGTATGGCTTTAATAATGCAATTATGATACCTTTGGATTTTGTGTGAATACAAAGGGAGTCTTGAATTTGTTTTGTTGTTTGGAATATTCTTATAATCATTGATGACTTTTTATGTTCTTCTTTAATAGTCTAAGTTACTGTATGTGGAATCAGTTTGAAATCAATTGTAGCTGATTAATTCGATCGATTAATTGTAGGTGATTAATTACTACGATTAACGTCAATGCGATTAATGCAAACATAGTATTAGCACAAGGAAGTAATACATTTCATAGACAAGACAAATCGTTCCATAATAAACTCCTAGGATGGTATATAGGCTAGAAACTCGTGATGCAGCTCCCGTGGGGCTTATCGGTGAAATATTTCACAAGCCTAGGAGTCACAGTGAGAACTTGTTTTCTTGATTCACAGGTGTAAACAATGCCATGTACCATAGTTTTGAAATAAATTGTAGGTGATTAATTAAATTGGTTAATACTTAAGGGATGTGTCAAATTTATATGTGATCTTGCGATTTTGGGGTGCCATGAAGGAAACCAACTATGGAATCACTAATTTAAATTAATAGTTTTGCAGAAATGAGCAATGTTGATAGATCTTGGATGTATAGAAGATTATCTCGTGATGGTTTCATTAATCCTGAATTTGTTAAGGGAGTTGAAGCTTTTATTCATTATGTATGTTCTCAACCTACATATATGGATAAGCCAAAGATCAGATGTCCATGTAAAAAATGCAAACACATTTGTTTCCTTCCTATTGATGAAGTGAACGTGCATTTGTTGAGAAGAGGGTTTGTCCCTAATTATTTTTAGTGGACATGACATGGGGAATCGTTGATTTGTAGCACCTCAAGGAGTAATAAAGCACAATCGTCAGTTAGCTTCAATGAGTTTGAAGGGGAATTAGATTTAGAACAAATAATGTGGATGCAAATGAAAATCCTTACATGCAAATATTTTATGATGCAGGCGGTTATAACTCTCAGAAAAATATAGAAAATCTCGAAGAAGAACCCAGTCCTCAATTCAAACAGTTTTTTGACTTACTACACTCAGCTGACCAAGAACTTTGGTCAAATTGTGAGATAATAACTCAGTTGTCTTCAATTACTAGTCTCTTGAACATAAAGTCTAAAGGACATATTTCTGATCGTAGTTTTGATAAAATTCTTGGATGGTATAATGAATCATTGCTTTTTGATCACACAATGGTTGATAGTTTTTACAATATGAAGAAAATTATTAGGAGTCTTGGTTTACCTATTGAAAAGATTGATTGTTGCAAATTGGGATTATGTTGTATTGGGGTGATGATGTGGAATTACAAGAGTGTAAATTTTGTGGTCAATCTAGGTTCAAGAGTAGAAAGCATTCTTCGAAAAGAAAGTTAGTACCATGGAAGCGGATGTATTATTTCCTGCTGACTCCTGAAACTTCAAAGATTATATGCTTCTGATGTTACTGCGTCTCACATAAGATGGCATAATGAACATGAACAAGAAGATGGAATTATGAGTCATCCATCAAATGTATTGGCATGGAAACATTTTAATGACACCTATTATAAGTTTGCAGCTGAAAGTCAAAATGTTAGGTTGGGATTATCGACGGATGGATTTCAATCTTTTGGTCAATCCGGTTAGCAATATTCATCATGGCCAGTCATAATTACTCCTTATAATTTGCCTCCATGGATGTGTATGAAAGAAGCATATATGTTCTTGACAGTGATTGCGCCAGGACCTACAAATCTAAAGCATAAAATTGATGTTTTCTTATAACCATTGATATTTGAATTGCAGCATCTTTGGGAATATGTGTTGAGACATATGATGTATCTCTGAAACAAAATTTTATGTTGAGAGCAGCATTGATGTGTGGACAGTTAGTGATTTTTTTGCATATGCCATGTTATCTGGATGGAGCACAACAGAAAAAATGGCTTGTCCTTATTGTGGCAATGATTTTGATGCATTTTATCTTCCAAATAGGGGCAAAATATGTTAGTTTGACAACCACAGAAAATTTCTTACTCCAAATCATCCATTTAGGTGTAATAAACAAAAGTTCATTAAGAATAGGATGGTAAAAACACCTCCTCCCCCTGACAAATTTGGTGAAGAGATATTGCAGGAGATTGAGGAATTAGGTTTGCTGAATGTTACAGAATTTGAAGCTGATGAAATTAATAGAAACATTAGTAGAAATTTTGGGTGGAGAAAATGAAGCATCTTTTAGGATTTGCCATATTGAAAAACTAATTTGATATGTCATAATCTAGATGTGATGCATATTGAAAAAAATATTTTTAACAATTTGTTCAATACCATAATGAACATTGAAGGGAGGACAAAAGACAATACAAAATTACGAGCTAATTTAAAGCTTTTTGGTAGAAGGAATGAGTTACATAAAGATGTTCAGACCGATAAATATCCAAAAATATGTTACACTTTGGATAAAAAGTAGAAGGAAATATTGTGTGAATGGTTGAAAAGTCTAAAATTTCTTGATGGTTATGTTTCAAAATTGGCAAGGTGTGTGGACATGCGGAAGTACAAATGATTTGGAATGAAAAGTTATAATTGTCACATGTTTATGCAAAGGCTAATTCTAATTGCATTTCGGGAGTTGCTACTGAATAAGGTTTGGGAAGTAATAACAGAATTAAGTTTGTTTTCAAAAGCTTAACATCATCTGAAATTAAGTTGGCTGAAATGGAAAAAATAGAAAGGGAAATTCCAGTAATTTTGTGCAAGTTAGAAGGGATATTTCCTCCAACTTTCTTTGACTGTATGGAACATCTATCTGTCTATTTAGCACATGAGGCTAAACTAGCCGGTCCAGTCTAATATCGTTAGATGTATCCATTTGAGAGGTACGTAATTAAAAAAAATGATTATAATTGAAGTCATATTATCATATTTTCATAACTAAATTCGTATAACCATATTCGCTCATATAGTTATTTGCATCACTTGAAGAAAAATGTAAAGAACAAGGCTAGAGTTGAAGGTTCGATATGTAATGCTTATTTAGTGGAAGAAGTTAGTATATTTTGTTCACATTATTTTGAGCCGCATGTTCGCATAAAAGAAAGAAAAGTTCCTCGTAATGAGGACGGGGGAGCAACTAGTGATGCTGATGATAACTTATCCATTTTCACATATCCTGGACGGTTATATGGATGTTCAACAAGAAGAATGTTAACAGAGGATGTCCATGGTTACATTTTATTGAACTGTGAAGAGATTCAACCTTTCATGCAGTAAGTATGAAGTGATTATTTCGGTTTTGAAATTTAGTGTTATTCATAACTGGAATATATAATAATGTTTTTAGATTATACAAGCAATTGTTACGCGAGCTCATGCCCGACAAATTACAGGATGATATCAATAAAGAAGTTGGAAGACACTTTTTTCAATGGTTTGAGCAATATGTAAGTTTTTACTTACAAAGATTGAAATGATTTAATTATAAGATTTAAGTGTTCAAATGACATAGTATACTGTTTAATATGATATTTTCTTTTCTGT
>JANQBM010000008.1:15225245-15238741 GCA_025594535.1 Erythroxylum domingense
AAATAAATGCATCTGTCGTATATGAGGATAATGAACCTTTGAACGATCCATATAATGAATATGTTGAAATTTTATCTGGAGAGGATGAGGAGGGCCATTGATCTGATGAAGAGCCTAAGTTTGATTCAAATTCTTCAGAACAAGAAGATGATTTGGATTTACATTTAAGTGATGATAGCGATTAATTTATGATAATATATTGTATAAATGATTGAAATGAAATTGTAATATTTCTACAAAATTCAATCAAATATTAATTTCAGGTTGAAATATGACACCAAAGAGAAGACAAGATATTCCACGACCAAGATTTAGACCACGATTCGGAGGTACTTACTGTACAGTTGAAGGATCTCATAGTGTAGAAGCTGGAGATGAAACACCTCCTCCCCTTCCACCTACTACACTGACAGATGAGGTTATACCATCCACTACTCCTACATCATCTACTACCCCTATACAGACAGAGGTATCAGGGGTAAACAATGCCGATGAAGAAGACAACCGCCAGCCTGGAGTTAAGGGACCCGATAGACGAAAATACATCACAATTGTCAATAATATGTAAGTGAAAATACATGAATTTATAATTATGTTATAGGTTTAAAATTTAAAAATGGTATAAATTTTTTTTATATTAGGTTATTTTCATCTGGACCCTGTTCAAGAAATATGACATCAAAATTCAAGGAGAAGATTGATCCTGAGGGTCATGTATGAAAGAATATCTCTCGAGCGATAAAGGAATTTTACTATCACAAGTTTGAGGTATGGCAAAAATTATTATTTTCTTTTTTAATTAACATTTTTATACATTAATTTGATAAATATTATTACATCAAAAGTATTTATCGAATATTTTCCTTTTGCTATAGAAAGAATTTTTTTGGGATTCTCAATTTGACGGGATCATCTATAGAGTATGGGAGAGATGAGCGTGCACACGTTATTGGGACTTTCTTGCTGCGATACACAGGACAGGTGCACGATTGCCTTATATTTCTTAAGAAATATGGAGTCGTTGGCTGCAGTATTGGACATCACCTGAGGCCATGTCCGTTTCACAATGTAATTCAACCAACAGACGTGGAGAACCGGAAGGAGAGAGTCTTGTTGTACATACAGGAGGATTTATTACCCACCAAGAGCATGCAGAGAGACTTGTAAGTATCTACAATTTACAGTAATATTCTCATTTCTTTTCTTTATTGTATTTTAATTGAATTTGATATGTTAAAATTTGGAATGAAAATATGTGTTTCTTGTTGAGGATGATAATGTTATAAATGTCTAGTGCCATATATAGCTGTGTTTTTCCATTTTTTCTTTGTTCAACAGGGAGTAGATATAATAAAAATAGACGAAACTCTGCCAAAATTTTTATAAATTCTAATTCACTTATTATTAACATTTTATTCTTATCCAGGAAAAGTCTATAGGCTTTAGGCCTAGAATTCGTCAGCTATTTCTGCACAAAATTTATGGTTTAATAGTAATAATGCTTAATAAGTATCACTTAATAATATAAACATTGCATTCTGATAGGATCAAATACAAGAATGTATTGAACAACAGTCTCAGCAATCTAAAGATGTTGATGAAACTTATCTTTATGCAGTGGGTGGTAGGGATCGTCGTGGGAGGATATTCGGCTTAGGTTCATTTGCGAACACATGTTATTCGCAATCCTCCATGTCCAGTACAGCAACATCTCGTAGGCAATCCACCACCATTGAAGTGCAAGAGCTTCGGAGCACAATGCAGACATTGACGCTTCAGTTACAACAGTCGATGGAACAACATCAATTGTCAATGCAATACATCGCTCAACTCTGTAAGGAGATGGATGAGATGAAGGGTAAGGGTAGCACCTTATCGCATCAACCAGAGCATCCACCGTCTCCAGATCAATAGTGCACATTCGGTCATTTAATTTGTATTACAAATACTTATTATGTACAATGTAATGTTTTTATTATCAATTAAGATATTTTAACTTTTAATCATCAATAAAAATTTTTATTTACGCAAATTAAATGTCTACTATAAATTTATAACTGTTAAAATTATGCATTAACCATAATTTAAATATACTAACGATATATATTACTCGTTTAAAAAAATATTGTTGTTAATTTATAACTTTACCGACGAACATTCAATTCACAAATCCGTCGGTAATCACAGACATAATAAGCAATTCCATCTCATTTTTACTGACGGAATAACATATCCATCGGTAACCTTCAACTAAATTTATCGATGATAAATTTCTTACCATCGGTATATCTATCGACGGAATATAACCTACAGTCGCTAAAGTTTACCGACGGTAGGTGACAGAATAAACCGTCGATATATTTACCGACGGTAATTACTATAATATTAGCTACGACAGTTTCTACGATGCCTTTGTCCGTCGGTAATACGTATTATCGACGGAATATTTATGTTTTCTGTCGGTAATATCCGTCACAAAATTGCATTTTTCTTGTAGTGTATGTGGATGATATACTAATTGTTGTAAGGAGTATGCATAATATGAATGGACTAAAGATCTTATTAAAAAAGGGATTTATGATGTACAATTTGAGTGTTGTTAAAAAATTATTAAGAATGGAGATTTAGGGAAATAGAAGCTCTAAAAAGATGTGGTTATCTTAATCCAACTATAATGAGAAGGAATTGGCTATATTTAAAATAAGTAAGGCTAAATTTGTAAGCACTTCGTTGGCAAACAACTTAGGCTTTCCTTAGAACAATGTCAGAGAACAAATATAAAGGTTGATGATATGTCTAAGGTAACATATGCTAGTATGGTTGAATGTTTAATATATGCAATAGTTTGTAAGAGGCCAGCTATGGTTCATGCTATTAATAAGGTTAGTATGTACATATCAAAACTTGAAAGACAATATTGGTAAGTCACTAGGTGGATATTCAGGCACTTGATGGATACGTCAAACTATAGGAATGTGTTAATTATTAATAATGTGATTATTTGATTGTGAGATATGTGGATTTAGACTATAATGTAGATATAGATAACTTAAAGTTAACTACAAGGTACGTCTTTATTCTTGGAGAGCTTATTTGTTGGAAAAAAACATTATAGTTTACAGTTGCATTATATACAACTAAAGTAAGATGCGTGATAGTGCTAAGGCTATTAAGGAGGCATTATGACTTATATATTAAGATGACAAAAAGTAGGATCGAGCTCCGGCTTCGACAACTTGAAGCCCGATTAGGCCAGATCAAATTTGATTTATATATATTTAAAATTTTAAAATGAAGTGATTTCTCTTAAAATTTGAAGCTTCAAGTCAAGCTAGGCTAGGTAGCCTGAGCTCAGCTTCAAGCCTAAAATTTTGAAAAAAAAGCTTGAAACTAACCTAAAGCCTAATCAATTCGGGTTAGGCCCATTAAATTCAGATTAGGTCAAACTAGGCTAATCTTGCAAAACCTACTTATAAAACTAGTGAATGATGTGGGCATCAATCAATGTGGAGTTTGAATACACTATGATAGTTAAAGTACTATTTATTTAGCAAAGAATCAAGTATAATATGTAAAGATTAAGCACATTGTATGAGGTTTCACAAGATTAAAGAGTTAATTGTATCTAAATATTTCTTGTTGGAAAAGTTTCACATTTCGAAGAAGGTGACTGATATGTTGACAAAGACAGTTACTATGAAGAAGTTCAAAAAGTGATTAGACTTGATTAATGAATTAAGATATGAGTTATGGATATAATCTAACTTATGAAAAGTATATTTGCTAATGTGGAGATTGTTATGCATGACTTATATACATGAGTGTGTAATCTTTGATTATTCAAGATGGAAAAAAAATATTTCTTAGAAATCTTTTAGGTGAAAACTGTATGGAATGTGGGTATAGACAAGGGCATGTTCTTTATAGAAATTAGAGTAAAGGCATAAGTTAAAGACACACAGAGATGTTTTTAAAAGGAGGATGCAATATAGGGCACGATAGTGCATTATATATATAGAAGTTAGTAAGATCTACATATTAGAGACATGGTTGTATCTTAGACTGTGTATTAGTTTCTAAAGAAGTAAGAGGATCCATAATTTAAGGACACGAGTATGTCAAAACATGTGAAATGTTTTAAAATTAAACATTGAAATCCATGGTTGAAGATATGGCCATGTCCTAATACGTATCAACACAATCAGCCTTATTTGAAAATATGATTTTTGATGTATTTTAAACTTTAGAATGATTATAACCTCCATTATAATTATGATTAAATTAGGTTTAGTAAATGAGTTATTTGAGTAAAATTATACTAGTTATATATATTCTAAAATACTAGACTTGTTATTACAAATATATCCTATATGATAATGTTGTAAATATGATTATACTTTTACATGCTTGCTTATAAAATTTTACATAAGAAATTAGTAATCTAAAGTATAGGATTATACTAATTTTACATAAGAAATTATAAAATATGATTATACTTAATTATTAGTAAAATAAGAAATGTATAATAAGATTTTAATACCATGGTAACTAAAACTATGTTCTATCTCATGGAGGTTAAGAGTATATGTGCTTTGAGTCATGTCTAAGCTTAAAGAGTAAGAATAAACATGTATGACTTTGCATTGCCATCAATGACTTATTGCAATCCTAAAATCTATTTTGAGTTCAACAAAGAGGGGCAAAACACTTCTAGAAACAAAGATGTGAATAATGACTAATTTGTTCACAAACTTAACATTAATTATAACAATACTTTCCTTTGTCTTTAACTCAAGAAAGCTTTAGATTTTATAATGAACTAGGAAAAAAACTAGTTAACTAATTAAAGGAGGTGATTAGTCTATTAATGATGTAATATTAGAGGAACATGTTATAGGTGAGTGTGTGCGTGTATGTGTCTGTATGTATAAGTGTGTATGTATGTGTGTACAGGAGAATATAGGCATAATCAAGTTGACATATCTTTTTATATTAATGTCTTTAATTCTAAATATGATAAGTAATATCAATCTAAAGTATTCAATCTTTTGGAATTTTTTTTTCAATTCAGTGCCTAAGTTTTTAAAGTTTTCAATTGAGTGACTAACCTTTTAAAACCTTAATAATATAGTTCAAAATGTTAATTTTTGCTGATGTGGCTAATAGATGGACATCTATGTGATCAAAAATAACCTTTTGACCTTATTTATACATGGTTTAAAAGGATAGTCACTAAATTGAAAACTTTAAAAGATTTGACACCAAATTAAAAAAATTTTAAAAGGTTAGACACTTTTGAATATGTTATCCCTTAATTTATTTATAAAAAATATTTAAAACTTACTTTATCTATAACTCTATAAAGAAATGTAATTAGTTTTTTCATTTTAGTTACAACATGGGTTAATTACTAAAAAAATCCCAAACTTTCTTCAAGATTTTAATTATAGCCCTAACTTTAAAAAATAACAGTAAAATGTCCAAATTTTCAATTCTAGCTCAACGTTAGTCTTACCGTTATCTGTGCTGATGTGGCACAACCACGTTTTGACGCCCCTCACTAATCAGACACCTTAGCTGGTTTAGGAGAAGATTGTTTGATTAGCGAAACGACGTCGTTTAACTTTGATAGTAAAATGATGTCGTTTCAACTAAAATCAAATATATTTTCTTTTCCCTCTCTTCTTTGTCTCTTCTCTGTCGATCAACGCTTAAAAATCTTACTCTGAAATCCTTAATCTGTAACCTAAAATCCCCTAAAGTTTATAAGAGAGTGAATTCGTGCGTTGGTGCTTCTTCTATCACAAAGTTATTTGCTCTATCAGACTAATAAGCGTTCTCTGTGATTTTGTACATGAGTCCTTCATAAGAGAGTAATTTCTTCGTCGAGTAAAAACTAAAGATTTCATCATCTGACTTCCTATTGCACTGACTAGGGTATGATTAGTCCTCTCTCTCTCTCTCTCTGTTGTTATTTCCAATTCGATTTAGTTTTTGTATAAAATGGTATGTTATTGTATTAGGGTTTCAAATTAGACCGTGCTCGGGTTTTGAAAGCACAAATCCAATTTGTTGTACTAGGGTTTCAATTTAGATTTATGCTTCCAGAAAATTGACTTGTATTGTGCTAAGGTACTAGAGTTTTAAATTGGATTGTGCTAGGATATGATTTGTTTGCTATTGAAAAGGAGGATTGACTTATATATGTGCGTAGCAAATTGAACAGTGAAAACCTTGAATACTCCTACACTTGGTTTTTAGTATGAAATGCAAGTCGAATAAAAAAATCAGAGTAACTGAATGCATGATGGTTGACTTGCATTTCATCTTGGCGTTTAATGAAAAATATGATATCTATTTAGCTTGTTCTATGCTCTAATATTTAATATTTAGTTCAACTTACATTCCATTTGGTAATTACTGAATGCATTCCATTTGGTAATTACTAAAAAATATGATTTCTATTTGGTAATTATTGAATGCATTCTATTTTGTTTGTCTCAAAATTTTTAGTGTAGTTTCTTATTTTTATGTCATGGATACATTTGTTTTTTAAGTGGTGCATCCATAAAATGACTTACTTATGATTGTTTTAGTAAGTGAGGCTGCTAAGTTGTGAAGTACTGTGAAAAAAATTCAAGAAATTTGTAAAGGTATGTTTATGGTGCCTTTCCATCATTTCAGTTTATATTATTCCGATGTAGTACTAGCCTTTTATAAAGCTCCTTGCATATGAAAATGTGGGTGTATTATTCTAATGCAATCATACTAACCTATTTCTGTGCATTGTTAGTTGTTGTTTCATTTTTTTTCTTAGTTGTTGCTTATCTTAGTTGTTGCTTCTTTTTTCTTCTTTTATTATTTATCATTTCGTATTTATTCACAGTTTGCCTTTGCAAATGTTGGTCAATTTTGAATTTCATTATGGTGAAGTATTGGAAAGGCAAGAAAATAAATATGTTGGGGGTAAGATTAAAAGAAAAAAGAATATGGATATTGATGAACCAAGCATGCTAGTTCTAAGAGAGATTTCCAAAGATAACAAATTTCCACATGAGTCCATTAGAAGCTTGATGGAGTTAGGCTTAAAGCATGACAGGGACATGTTGGATATGCTAAAAAAAGAAGAATTGAATTGTCAGAATGTTAAAATATACTATGATCATGTTTACGAGAATCTTGCGACAGATGGTCAGGAGTCAAATTCTAATTGAATTGCAGCAAGATGAGCGGTTGTCCAAGTTGAATTAGAGCAAGATGAAGAATTCACTATTATACAGGATAATGATTTCGGTGATGATTTAGTTGATGAGGAGTTCTTTGGAACTGATGATGAAGAATACGTTAATGCTAGAACAAATGAGAGGAGGTATGTGAAGACTTCATAAAGTGGGTTAGAATTTGACAATGTTGTCGATGATTCTGTGGAAGTGAAAACAATTTCAATGAAGTTAGTTATCATTCGAATGATAATGGAAGAGTAGAAAGAAGTTCACATTATGCAAATAGTGATTATAATGACAGTGATGATGAAATTCAATCACCAGATCCCAGTGATGATGAAGCATCGATACTAAAGAAGAAATACATTAGTTTTAATCCAAAAGTTGAAATGACATATTTTAAGTTTGAAATTGGAATGAAGTTCAATGATGAGAAGTAGTTGAGGGAAGCTATAAAGAAATATGCAATTATAAATGGGTATAATGTTTCAATAGAGAGATCTAGTATACGAATGGAAGCAGTTCGTGATGCATAATGTCCTTTTTGGGGTGTATGCTAGCTGGATTGGAAATGAGAAAACATGTGTTGTGAAGAGAGTCGAAAACACTCATACCTGCAGTAAAGTGCAAAGGAATAAGTAAGCTAGCCGGAAAGAGATTGCGAATGAATTCATACACAAGTTCAGGAGGAATCCCAATTGGCCTATTAATGAAACGATGGATGATCTTTAATCAAAATATGCACTAAAGGTCACTAAAATTCAATGTTATAGGGTAAAATGCGAAGTAATTACTACGCTTCGGGAATCAACGGAAGATCATTATGCGAAGTTATGGTCTTATGAACATGAGTTAATATGAGCTGACAAAGATTGAAAGTCTATTATTGAATGTGATTTTGATGAAACAGCTGGGAGACCAATGTTCAAAAGATTTTATATAGGTTTCAGTGCTTTGAAGTATGATTTTCTTGGTGGATGCAAGAAGATTATTAGGTTACATGGATATTTTTTAAGACTTTCTTTGGTGGTGCATTATTATCCGTTGTTAGTTGTGATGGAAACAATAAGATGTTTCCTATATGTTTGGCTGCAGTTGAGGAAGAAAACTACTTAGTTTTTGAGCATTCTTACTGAAGATCTTTGCATAAGTGGAAATTCATGGATTTTCGTAAGTGATTTGTAGAAGGTAAACTTTAAATATCCATATATGTTATGTTCATTTGTTTATGTGATCAACACTTAATTAATCTATGTAACTATTTGTTTTATAGGATTTAGTGGAAGCAGTAAAGAACTTGTTTCCAAAAGCTGAACATAGAATGTGCCTGTCATGTATATGCAAATTGGTCTAGTATTTATAAAGGGCACACATATTGGACGACTTTATTTTGGAAAGCAGTGAATTGCACAATACAAGTTGATTTTGATGAGGTAATGGAGGAGTTGAAGAGTTTGTTAGTGAAGGCTTACGAGGATTTTAAAAATAAGAATCTGGAGACATTTGTGAAGGCCTTTGTGAGCATAAGACCGAAGTGTGAAATAGTACATAACAATATTTCATAAACGTTTAATGGATTGATTAATTAAATTCTTAACTCCATGAAAATTCAATAATCTTTTAGCTTGTATGATATTTTTTATATTTATAACAGGATCCATCGTAATTAATTTCCTACTCCAGCGATTTGACACCAAGGCTTCAATCTTCGTTCATGGCTGTGCTAGTTGGTTGGTAGGCTATGACAATATCATGATCCCTTCCACTTAAGGTAATAATCTCCAAGTATTTTATATAGCATCAATTACTCCAGCTAGTTTATAGATAATTTTCATAACCATTTAACTTTAAACTTTCTGTTATCATCACTAATGCAGGTTTAATTCATGACCCGAGCAACCCATATTGCACAACTTGGTTGAACGGGACCTCTGCGTGTATTTCATAGCTTAGAGTTGTCCAAATTCAGACAAACACTACTTCGATGCTTACCAACTTACTTAGTCATTGCAACTAGCTTCATTGACGATGCATTTGTCTGCAGTCCAACTATAAGCAACCTCATACAAATGTAATTCTTAGATTATACCTACAAACTCGGTAAGATGATGTCAGTTATATTAATAAATACAAGAAGTTGCATTGGTCAAAGTATTGGTTCGTCGATGACACAGGATATATAGAATATGTAAATAGCATGGTTTGATTTAGCAGTGTCATTTTTTTCCCTAATCTGATGCTGCTTAAACTATCTTCAAGGTTTAAACCAATTTCACGTTAAGAAAACAGTTTAAAATCACACGAGAAAAGATCCATGAAGTACACTTGATGTATAAAACGTTTACATGTGTCTCCGTCTAAATGTCATATTACAAGAAACAAATATAGTAATTTTTCTTGTTCCTATGCATGCATTATTGAAAACCATAGAAAAAGAAAACTGAAATGAACTACATACTATACCCTATATGATTTAGAAGGCTTCACTTCCTACAAAGTGGGAGCAAAACTGTGAGCCAACAAATCCCATTTAGCGTTTCGGTTACACTTAATGAATAGGCTCATGATTGTTAATGGGAGGCTTGCGGCCAGGCCTATCCATGCCCTTGTAATCTCTGTGCATTAAGTTCACAATCTCTTTAGTTGCTTCAAGAAGTCTTTGCATTTCATCTCTTGGAAGATTTTCTCGAGTCTGTAGCTTGTTAGAAGTTAAAGAACTTTCCAGACTGGCTTGGGTTGGCAATGTATTGGAATCTTTGTAGAGCTTGACATGGAAAGGCTTAGTAGTAATTCTTGGAGTTCTCGTAGTGACAGACTCCTTCATATTCTTCTGCTTGAAACAAGATACAATTGAGTGTCAGGTGGAGACCAAAATGACTGACTTAGAACATGGCAGGTGGTCCTCGTTTGTATGTGTAGAACTAGACCCTACATGCGTTCATGGATATGTGTGCAATGCTTGTGTTAGAATGAGAGAAAGAGAGAGACCTGATAATGGTATTGATGCTTTGATTCTCCAAGAGACTTCAGAAAGTTTTTGTTTTCCTTTCCTGCGCTCAAATAACAAAACTTGAAGGTGAGAATCTATATTCCCTGTCTATTTAATACGAATCCTTCTTACCTGTAGAACTTAGGAGAAATTGAATTCAGTAGTGCATATGAATAGAACATAGGTATCATGAGCGTGAATTAAATATATTAGATTCCATGATTCTTCAAATTTGCACATAATATATATGGTATTGTATATAAGCTGAACACTGAAGGCAGACAAAAGGGAGCTTAAAGGGTTAATATTATAATATAAAGGTGCTTCTGAGGGCTCAGTTATGTTTGGTGCATGATGTTTGAGGTCGTCGTTAATCATCAATAAAAGCTTAAAAACCAGCTTCTTTGAACTTCTCAGAAAAGTTAATTTTGTCTTCATGATTCGATTTTACTATAGAACCTTCTTCTACATGGAAGTCACTACTGGTGATATCAGAAGATATCAAATTTCTTTTTGAGTGCAAGAAGAATTTGCACCTGAGATGATTGTCTCCGAAGCCCTTCTCTGAGTGCCTTGCCCGTCCTTAGTTTCCATCAATATCTTATCAAATGGCATTTTCCTACCTCCAGTACGCATTTTCCTTATACTTGCAGTTGTGAAACCATCAAGAAGTTCCTGGATGTGGACGTTCACAAAACTGTGAGCATATGCAGAAGAAAAACAAAAAAGAAAATAAAAAACATGGTAGACTACATATCATCAAAACAAAGTAGACTACATATCATCAAGTGCAAAATGCCTACCTTCTTAGCAAGCACAGTATCAATTCTAGTCTCTTCAATATCCTTCCTGTTCTCTTCCAAAACAATACCTTGATGAGCAAGTACATATGAATGATCTGCTAAAGCATTCATGGTCAACAAAACCACTAGTAGCAATCTCATCAGAAAACCTATGCGTTGCACCATCCTTATGTATCTTCTTTTTCTTGGATATTTCTGCTTGATTATCAGTAACAGTAAGAGGGGAAGCTTGAAATACATATTGTGTGTTTTTATACACTTGAAGCCCAAGTCAAAACTAGGGTTCCAACTCCTCCTGCATAAAATATTGCCGCTGCCAACATGCAGAACTAGGAAAACTAAAAGATTAATAAAATTGGCATAAGACAACAGCATAATTAAAAGGAAAATTCAGAAACCATGTTCTTTTCGAAAGTTTGAAGCGGTGGTTGTGGACTTTAAACTGAACATAGCCAGGGTCACCGAGCAATTGATTAACTTATATATTGTTCTGGGCCAATTGGGCGATGCGGGTTGCTGATAATTCTTAAAAGCTTTCCCAAGTAAAATTGTTACCGCAAGTCAATAATACTATTATCAAGAGTTTCCGCATTGTCCCCTCCAAACTTATCTTTTGTTCGTGACAGGGATGGTTTACGTCATTTTCAGCACATTAATTTATAAACAACCTGAGACATTAGGGTCAAATGTCAATCCTGACAGAGGTCTGAGTCAGAGATCTTTCGTTTGATTGTGTCATAGGGAAGCAAAAGAATGCAATATGACAAATGGAATCTCTCCTCCCTTGGATGCCCTTTTGAGTTTATAGCTTCCGCTATTGATTTTAATATGCTGTCTCAGCTACCAAGTGAAAAACTAATTAATCCACTTCATTCCTTTGCTTAAGGTGATGGAATCTTTTCAAATAAAGAAATTGATCGTCACAGCGTTTATGGTACAAAATTACATGGGACATATACTCTTTTACAGCTATGGGAATGCACAATGACGGGAACACAGTGATCCGCAGAGTATTCAAAGTAACAATTCTTTGGTGATCAACAATTCAAGAAAAGACGATCGATCATATAATTATCCTCTTCGCAGCTTCAAACATTCGTGAATTCCTCTATTGTTGACAAAAGTAAAATACACATAGAAGGATGAACTAAATGATATGTTTCCTAATAATAGAAGTGAAAAGCGTGCAAATTCAAGGTCTATAAATCTTTGCATACCAGAAATAAGAGTCCCATGCTTCAAACAACAAAGATGGGAGGTAATGAATGACAGGGATGGCGTATTTCCCGAAGAGGCATGAACATGAAATTAAGAGCTTGAGGAACATGGGCCAAGTGATTACTGCATGGATTTGCTAAAAATTTCATCTTTTAACAATGTAAGAAGAAAATAAACTATATAAAGACTGATGTGATGAAAGTTTAGAACACGAGGGCGTTTCGTCCAACTTGATGCTTGTGGTTTCTCCTTGAGAATAGTGTGATTTGCCTACCAAGTCGGTTCAATGGAGGCCAAGATTACACAATTAGCCTGAATAACATCAACCCACCGACAGTAACATTAACCGTCGGGAAATATCATTCCCTAGAAGAGAAACCATGCAACTTGTATCAAGAGTTCATTTAAAAAAATTTTGTGCAGTATCAGTCACGATCTTATGTTCACCTTGTCAAGTAAAAAAGTTCTCATAACGTTAAACAAGTTAATAAAGGAGATTCAGACACGCGACCAAGTATGGACATGGAGAGCTACATTTATCAATGTTGTGTGCACTGGTGATCCAATTCTGAGACCAGAGAGGAAGGATTTTGATAAGCTAAACTTAAAAGTATGCATCTCCAGGGCTCCTGTGGACACGTATGAAGACTTGTCTAAGGACTTGTCTTATCCCCAGAACAGAATCATACTATCACGTGAAATATGAGATGGGTTAAAATAGCGGAAGCAAACCTGATTCCATATGGGCTAAATTCTTCGTGTATTATTAAAAAAAAAAAATTCATAAAGTGAGAGGAAGTAGAGTAGGAAGGCTGATTGTAGGATACCCCGTTGTTGAGTTTAGCAGGGTGTAAACTAACCCGCCATAGTCGTTGGCGGGGTGGAATACATGGAGCGACGTGTCCATCCCGCCATCCTTAATGGCGGGTTGGCCTGACGTGGCAAAGCCACGTGACCACCCCGCTTGCCATTCTTAATGGCAGGGTGAGAAGGCTGCACCATGTACCCGTAGGGTGGTGCATGGTGCAGAAAGCCAGCAATAATGCTGGCTTTTAAGCCACCTTGTCATTGTGAATGGCGAGGTGGTACTCTGCCTTATAAGCAGAATAGCCGCGCACCGTTCTTCACTTCTTCTTCATCCTCTCCTTCAGAAGCAGAGCCAGCTTCGTGTTTCTTCAATTCGTGGTATTGGTATTGCTTCCTCTTTTGTTTAGTGTTGTTCTGATTTTGCTAGTTTATCAGTGAATTAACTAGCTTTTTTGC
>JANQBM010000008.1:15240466-15259521 GCA_025594535.1 Erythroxylum domingense
TTTCTCTGTAACCTGCATCATTTTTATATTGTCTCATTCGCATGTGGGTCCACCGGAAACAGCCTCTCTACTATGTAGGGGTAAGGCTGCGTACTATCGGACCTTCCCAGACCCTGCTTCATTGCGGGATTTCAAACTGGGTGATGATGATGATGATGATGACTTTGTTTATGCTATAAAATTATTTTTCAACCTAAAAATTTATAGACATTTACATTTGTCATGTTTGAAACATTGCATGTTCCATACAATTACTCAATTACTTTGGATGACTTGTTATGAGTATGACCCCAAAATCATATTGCTTACTCAATCTCCCCATCCTGAAGAGATTTTTTGTTGATTTTAAAACATCATTTAAAATTTATAAGTAGCAAATTTTATAGTGTAAGATGACTAGTTTTCAGAACTTCATTGTGTGGGGCATGACTATCAACTATTGGTCATAATGATAATAACCAAATATTTTTAATAACAAATGAACATTTATGAAGATTTAGAGGTGATGCATGAATATAGTTGATCATTGCTAAAGGTAAAATATGTTTACTATTATATTATTGTAAAAACCACAAGTATAAGATCTTATTTTGACAATTATATAGGAATGCCATAGAGCTTTGATACAATGAGATTGTTTTACAGATGAAATGGTGGTCAACTATATACACTCAATTTGGTCCTTAAGATGTGGACGTGTTTGCAAAAATAACTTGTGTAAGATTAAAGCGCAAGATTATCAATAATATTTCACATGTATACTTTGCATTTAAGTTTTAAAAAGTTCAATAAGTATAAGATCATCATAAAATTGGATAAGATTGAATAAATTAAATAAGATTAATTTTTATTTATCGAAAAATTTAAAGTTTAATTGTCAAATAAAATTATTCGGTTTATTTTGATTTATAAAACTAATTAGTTTACAAAAACTAGCTGATTAATTAATAAATCGACTGATTTTTAATAAAAAAGATTATCAAATTAAATTAAGCTAAAAATTTTAAAAACAAACTGAAAAGTTGGCCTAGTTAAAAATTTTCACTGTTAAATCGATCAAATTGGTTCCATTTTTAAAACATTGCTTAAAACTAAAGGCAAGTTCGAGTATAAAGTTATTTGATGGAACTAAGTATAAGGATTAGTTGCTCTAACGTTTGCAATCACTTTAATTACGTAGACAAATTTAGACATAAAATTCTTTAAAAAGGTATACTTTTGTTAAATATGCTGATATAATCTTTTAAAAAGACAATTTAAGTACATGTTCACTTTTGAGTTTTAGAATATTCATGTCCGTATTGTATCATATGTGATCTTATATTAGATAGTACAACTTGTAACACGTAACGATACCTTAGTTATGTGTCTCGAATCGAATGTGAAAGGACAATAAATGAATAAATGTGGAAATTATATGATTTCAGTTCCATAACTTCAAACGAGCTTTCTAAATCCCAAATGAGCGCGAATCCACCGCTGTCTTCACGGGAATCCCTTATCGGGATGCGGTCAATATTTTTCTACAGTTTTCTCAAAACGTAAGCTCTCTTAACAAGTCAGAGTATCCTTATACTTACGAATGATATGAGCAACTACATGAGACCTTAACCTTTATATATAGCTTCCATATCGGGCTTACCCATCACAAGACAGATATAGGTCCGGTCCACACTGATAGGGACCCATTTTCTACCTGGACTTCGACCCATTGATTTAGATCATTTATTGGGCCACTTTATTATTTTTATCTGGATCAAATTACGGAACTTATTCAATAAATTATTTAAAAACCAAAAACACAATTAAATGTTGTCCAACTTTATAGGAAAAGTAAAAAATTATCTAACATTCTATCTTTTGGAAAATACTTAATTTCAGTTTTGACTCAAGTTTTAAAACAGTTTAAAAACTCGATTAAGCTACACTACTATATTAGTCAACTAAGTTAAAAAAAACATTTGATCTAAAGATAATGAAAGTCCAAGATTTCGTCTTGCAAGGCTTTCGATACCAAAAATTATTAAATGCATATGTCATGCTCAACACAGATCCAATACAATTACGCATATCTAATACCTCACTAACATGAATGGAAAAATGGAGTGTGGCAAACTAGGATGATACCCGTATGATCTAATACATATCATCTTCGTTTGTAAGTCTTGATTTCTCCAACTTTATGCTAAACCGTATATGCTAAATTGCATTAGAGAAATCATGTTTTCTCTCACCGAATGCTAAACAACATTAGAGAAAACTTGTTTCCTCACACCAAATGCTAAACAACATTAGAAAAAATCTTTATGTTCTCCAACTGAATGCTAAACTACATTAGATAACCTTTATGGGATTAAAAACTTATGTGCCCCTACTTCATGTGAAACTTTAAGGATATCCATATAAAACTGTATGTGTCTAAATGACATAGGCTCAAGGTTAATCTGTATATATGCCCAATGACCTTGAAATGCTTAAGATTGACACAAATATTAAGAATTTCATACGTATTATGACAATGTATGATAACACGTATTACTGAGGATAAACAATGATCATCTTTATTGATGAACCATCATACCGTCATAATACATCAAAATGTACAAATGTACAAATGTACATGGAGCAAATATAACGATCACTTAACTAATAGTGTCTAAGGACTTCAAAACACCCATACTATATACTTGTCTTCCAAATACAGGTGGGAAAAGTCCTTTAGTTAAAGAATCGACTTATAGTTCCTCAGTCTTTAAATGCTCCAAACCTTAATGTCACCTTTTCATATCAACTACTTCATGGTCAAATATTTGACCTCAAAATGTTAAGACCATGTGATATTCAATGTTGTTATTAAATAACACATCAACTTGATTATCACATTACAACCTAATGGGTTTAGTCACTGAATCAACCACAGACAACTCAGAATTCAAATTTCTGAGCTAGACCATTTATGAAGCATCCCTATAGCATGCATTCTGCATGCATGGTCGAGGAAATCACTCGTGTCTACTTGAAACTCTTCCACGACATTGTACCATCTACAAACTTAAAAAAACTATAACCTTAAGTGAACTTTCGATTATCTAAAGACATAGCTTAATTTGAATCTGAATTCCCTACGAGGTTTAGTCTGTTGACTTTTCTATATATCAACATATAATCCTTAATTCCCTTTAATTATCTCAACACTCGCTTGACTGCATTTTAATGGTCTACATCTAGGTTAACCAGATACTGACCAAACATTCAAACAATACATGCAATGTCATGCCTAGTACATAGCAGAGCATGCATCAGGCTATCAACCGTATTAGATTATGGAACATTCCTCATGACCTCTCTTTTTACTTTATTCTTTGGATACTGTGCCAAAGATTATCTCTCACTATGAGAGATCGGTGCTACGACAAGTTTATAGTTAACTGTATTAAACCTTTGTAACATATACACAATGTATGCACTCTGTGAGAGGTATTATGAGTATTGAGATCTATCACGGTGAATCTGAATACCTAAGACAAAAAATGCTACGCCAAGGTCCGTTATGTCAAAGTTCTCGACCAAATGTTGTTTAACCTTATACATTATAGTCAAGTAATTTGACGTGAGCAATATATCATTCACATGCGATAATAGGAAGATAACTTTGCTTCCCTTGAACTCATAGTACAAGCATCTTTTTAACTTTTTTTTCTATGAAGCTGAAAAAGGTAATAACCTCATCAACTATAAGGTATCACTTTCGGGAGGTTTGATGTAAACCATATATTGATTTGCTTAATGTGCAAATCACATCAGTTTCATCTGGATCCTAAATCTTCAAGTTGTACTGTATAAACCACTTTACGAAGGTCTTTATTCAGGAAAACAATTTTGACAACCATCTAATGTAACTCTATATCATCATAAGCTACAATTGCCATAATCACTTGAAATGTATCCCACGAGGATATGAGAGAAAAAGTAACATTAAAGTCAATATTTCTCCCTGAGTGAACCATCAGGCAATTGAGCAAGCCCATAAACTGCTGAACTTTATCCTGAAGTCAACATTTCTCCCTGAGTGAACCATCAGGCAACTGAGCAAGCCCATAAATCACTAAACTTTATCCTGAAATCCTTTAGGTTTTAAAACTTCATTTACAACTGATGGTTTTGCCATTCTACTTCAAAATCAACTAGCTCCTAGACCTTACTATGCTTCATGGCTTGTATCTCTTCAGTCATTGCAACCTACTACAATTCCACATTGAGTTCAGAAATAGCTTTTGTAAAAGTAATTGGATTCATAACATGTCTAATATCATAATCCTGTTCACCTAATAGACTATGTAATCAGATGGGATAACAAGTCGTCTCATTCTGGCGGATCCTCATAACTACATTAGATCTTATACCCCCAGGAACCTTTATGTGTATCAGTATGGGTTCCTGTTGTAACATCCCGTCCCCAAAGACTTCTGTAATGGAGAAAATAACAATGAGATAGTTAAAAAAATGGCATCTCATGCTCGTGCATAATGTTAGCATACATGCTTTTGAATTTGAATTTCTGTATACATGGAAATAATTGTACATTCACTCATTGACATTCTAGGTAAAATTGAATTGTCATGGGATATATGGAAAATTGTGGTTATAGTGATAAAATAATTTTAGATGGTGGATTTCAGAATTTAGAATGGTCTACAATTGTATTAAATGGATTTTGGATAGTGAATGATAAAAATTTACGTAAGTGGAAATATTGAGGAAATAAGCTAGAAGAGATAGACTAAGAAAAAGAGAGGATTTAAGATGAAAGAGGTGGTGAACTGTGCTGGAAAATGTACAGATGCAGTGTTTCACTGAACATGAATCTGTATTTTAGCCATAACTTGATCTATAGGCATCTAAATGTGATGATTTTAAGTTTAGATTAGACTAAAGACGTGCGGCTATATTTTTTATGAAGAAATCAAAATTTAATTCTGTCTTTAAGAGTCTCAAAATTTGACATGAAAATGAGAAGTGGGCACAGTACACTGTTGGATGGATGTATATGTTGTGTTCTATTTTGAGTGTATAAGAATGTGCTATATTTTGAGTGTTTATGATCAAGTAGAGAATATGAAATGTGTATGGATGATGTTGAGTTGAATTTAGGTATACTTGAAGAAGTATCCACTTGAGATGATGAAATCAAATAAGTTAGAGAAGTTGGTTTAGAATAAAAGAAAAGATAAAGAGAGGTAAAAATTATATTTGAACTTCCTTGATTAAACTGTATTGATCTAGGAAGATTTTGACAAAATGGTCTTTATGAAAGTTGTAGATCATTCTTTCAGCTTTCCATTGATATAAATTTTACAATTTTTGAAGTTCTGGATCAAAAATTATGGAGGTTTGAAGAAGAGAAGGGAAACAAATTTTGCAAGAACATGCAGAAAATGGTGAGAGGCAAGTCACCCTCGTGCATAAGCACGACGGTGACTTTGCATGGACAAATCGGAAGTCACCCTCGTGCATAAGCACGATTGTGACTTTGCATGGGTGAGTTAAAAGCCACCCTTGTGCATAAGCACAACGGTGACTTTGCCCTAACTAACTCACCCTGAACACCTTTGTTTCTTTTGACTATATCTTCTTTGTCCGACCTCCAAATGACATCAGACTTGAACCATTGGACTTGTAAGACATTATTCCATCTCTCCAAAAAAATTTGTAGCATTCTGATTTGATTTGAAAAATTTTTGATCAAATGAAAGTGTAGGAATATGTTGGAACAGTGTGAATAGGAATATTTTACTGAACATCCTTCGGTATTAGGAATATATCTGGATCTTAAGGGTTTCAAATGAGATGATTTTTAATGTGTAGTAAACTAAAGATATAGTATTACAAATAATATGAAGAAGTCAAATGGAAATTCAGTCTCTAAGATATTTAAATTCTGGATGGAAGTTGTGCATAGTATACTACTTTGGATAAGAGCAGTCCAAAAATGTTTGAAGTATATCTTTCAAATCACTAAACCAAATTGGATGATTTTGGTGTCAATGGAAGCATAATACATAAAGGAACATGTTTCTAGAAGAAAAAGTTACAAAATGACTTCAGTATTTGGGTCAAAAAGAACATGCAAAGTTGACCCGAAATGATGTTTTTATGGAAAAATCTGGAAGTGATTTAATGAGTTATGACTTGCAATTTCAATAGTTTTATTAAGTCATAAACTTAAGTATAAATCATACTTAAGTGAGTTTTAATAAAAGGAAGTGGATAAGTGGTTAAGAAATGGACAAGTGTCCAAGCTTTAAAGTTAAGCTTTATTAACCTTGAAAGACAAGTTACTATACTTGTCTTTATCTCTCTCAAAGTTTCTTTCTCCGTTTTATCTTCAACACAGAGTTTTTCATCAAATCTCCAATAGAGAAAAATCTTGTTTTCTTTTACCCACTAACACTTCCTCTTTTTTATTTCTTTCTTCTACCCCTAGAAAAAAACCGAACCCCCTGTCAACTTGAAAGTTGATGTACATGGTTGCATGAGGGATTAGGGTTCATGTGATTGCTGCAGATGTTGGAACTTTAAACAAGTAAGCTTGTTATGATTATGTATTGTTGTATGAAATGAAGCATGCATCGTTAACTCACTGCTAAATGGTTAAGAACAGTGATATTCATTTTTGCTGGAAAATAAGTGAGGAAATGTTGAGTGTGTCGTACATGTTGATTTTTCATATTTGATGATCAAAATGTTATATAATGTAGACAAATTTGGAGAAATGGATATGTGAATGCTCTGTTCATGTTGAATATATATATATATATATATATATATACACACACACACACCTATTTCTAAACTCTAAATTTAGTTTTAATCATCTCTAAAACACTCCAAAACTTGCGTATATAATATATGATTAAAACTAAATTTAGAGTTTAGAAATAGGTGTATGGTGATGTCTGGAGATGAGAAAAAAATGACTAAAGTGACAGTTAGAGGAAGAAATGAAGAAAATACAAAAGTTGAAAATGCAGAAAAATGAAAGTGAAGAAATGTAGAAAACATGATGAATATGCGTCAGTGTTTCTAGTTTTGATGTTTATAAAAAAAAAGATAGATTTTGATTTGATTGTGATTTGTTGAGATGAATGAAATAGGAATGAAGAGGAAATATTGAGTTTTAAGTAAAAAGTTGATAGTGATATATATGTACATATATATATAAAGACTCTGTTCTTCCTCTTCACTAGTCACATACGGGTATATATTAGAAAATTAGTAGATGAGTTTTTGATATCAAATTACCAAAGGGTGGAGGCTCTGATTTAAAGAAATGATGAGTGATTAAGTTATGAAGTTGGTAAAGTACCCAGGATTGTCATTGAGCGTACATTGTACATAGTCTATATACACAGTTGTATATGAATAAATGCTTATAATTGTACCATTATTAATGTGTGTGCAACATGTGTCTTGCATAAATGGGTTGTGCAGTTAAATGTTCGCATTCAAGCGTTTCGAGAATTTGGAAGCAAATGCTAATCTGGAGCGTACTGTGAGTAGACCCAGATGGTCTCATTTCATTGTTTGTTTTGTTTGAATTTTTGTATTGATTGACTACTAAATACTCATATGAATGTGATTGATTTTGTTGAATTCCGGACAGAAGGTCCGATGATTATGAAATGTAGATGAGATATTGAAGTGCTACTTGCATATGAATGTGACGAACTAAATGTTTCATGATATGATTGATTAAAAATATGAGATACATTTCATACATGAATGCATGATCAGATAATGAGAGTTGAGGTCAGAGTAGCCATCGATCCAAACTTAAAGCTCAAAGTGTGAAAAGAGCCTCGAGCTCAAAAAGTAATTCAGAGCCTCAGGCTCAACGTTTAATGAGCCCAGTATCCACAATAGATACGGGACAGTCTAGGTACTCGGTCACAACAAAGTAATAAATGAAAAATAGGTCTTATACACACTACATATGCATAATATGAATGATTAAATTGTGTTGAATGTAAAATGTGAAATGTGAAATGTGAAATGATGTGAATGTGATTTATGTGTTATGTGACTGGGTGAGCCATCGATGATGGCCACTCATTGAGTTTACAAAACTCACTCAAAATTTGCAAATACTTTTTAGGATCAGAAGAATACTCCGTTAGGCAAACGGGAGTATCCCTACAGTATAAAAGTAAGGGGTAAATATCAGGATCAGTTTGCGTCTGCATTGTATTTCTTTTGTTTTGTATGGAATTGTATATTCCGCAACTTTTATATCAAATTATGTATTCCGAAAGTTTTGTAAAAAGGTGTATATGATTTATTTTGTAATGTAAAGACTTTATGACTAAAGTGTTTTGTTTTTGTGAAAGGGCCTAAATGGCTATTGAAAATTCTGTTGATTGTACTGTTATGATTGAAAAAGTTTGCGAATAAAGCAGGCCCGATTTGGTTACGGATTTCCACATATTATGTTTGTGGTTTCAAAAAAAATTTTGTACTAATTTTTGTCTGATTGAGTGTTGTAGCACGCCTCCCTCATGGGGCACAGTCTCGAATATCACCCATAGATGTCGGGTACGTGCCTTGCGGGACTAAGGTGTTACACCTGTTCCTATATAGGCACAGTACAAAGACCTAGATCTACTGAATCTAACTGTATGAGTGGCGGGTACATAATAACTATAGTATTCACCCTATTATCATCTGAAGGGTCAAAGAGCCCACCATCATCATAGACATCGTATTCCAAAAATTTAGCTGTTTGTAATTCCACTATTTTGGTCCCTCTTTCTCTACAGTAAGATTTGTAACTTTTAGAATGATCAAGATATCTTACTAAATAGTAATAAGCATAATAAGCATGCAATTTTTTTATAAGGATTATACTACCTTGGTAGGGCATCCTTATACACGAATGTGTGCAAGGCTGAGTTTTCACACTTCTAGATAATCATGTAGATTAGTCATGTTCTGCATTGACTTCTTCAAATCCTTTAGGGTGCAGTTATGCCTTTCGACAGTACACCATTTTGCTCTAGATTAGTCGGTATATTGAATCAAGTCACTATCCTAACCGATTCCATATATCTGGCAAACGCACCTTTTTAAGTCCTGAAACACCATGTTATTTATGATATTCTCCTCCACAATCAAATCTGACACTCTGAATGGATTTTCCCAATTGGTTTTCAACCTTTAGTCTTTAAGCAAGAACACACTATAATGGGAATAATCATCAACAAATGTCATAATATATTTGGAATTGCATAATACAATTGTATAAGGTCTACTGATATCTGTATGTATCAGACTAAACAAGTCAGAAACACGAGTTGACCCTTCCTCCTTGTTAGTCAACTAATCCCTACAATAGTTAACACATGCTCCCAGATCATCATAATCTAAAATTGAGAGAATTCTTTCCTTAATCAATCTCTCAACCTTAGCCTTGGAAATATGGCTTAAACTTTTATGCCACACTATGTATAACTTTTCATTTATCAAGGTCCTTTATGTCATGACTTGTTTAGCAAGATACGAAGAAGCATATATCTAATTCGGGGTAAGACACATTTTATACGAACCATATGATAAGAAAGTTTATTTCATTATGTTTTACATTAAACACATCTGTACAAAAAAAGAATTAAATACAAAACGTCAATCTTCTTTGTTTAAAACTGATATAAAGATCACATATAAAATGTGACATGTAAAAACTAAAATGAACTTTACAACAAGGTTCATCACATACACCCTCCTACAGATATTTCATCTACTTCTTCATTGCTGTGAACCATTAGTTTCTCCTTCCCTTTATTTGGCTTTATCCTGGATATGAACTCCTGCATTGTGGAAGCACCTTGATCATATACTCCACTATATAGTCACCAAGTACTTAATGCGACTATCGTAAATTAGATCCATAAATTGATAAGCTAAGGAGTTATTTGATGGTCATAGTCTTTCTTTTAAAACCTCATACAGCTAGCTTCTTTATGTCATATGGACCTTTACCAGCACTGGATTGTCCAGCATTAGTATATGGAGAAGATTTAGTCTTTCTACTTTTGATCTTAGCGGGGTTTATCTTTGCCTTCCCTTTAGTTGCTTCGAGGACTGTAGGAGTAACAAGCTTAAGTTTCTCCTCCTCAGTAACTCAATAGGCAATCAAAGCATTGAAGTCTCATTCTTTATCCTGTGAATAATATGTCTTCATTAAATTACTAAACTCTGGAGGGAGTGTATTCAGAGTTTGGAGAACTATGAAGAGATCAGGAAGAGGAATGCTTAACATCTTCAGTCTGCTGTGAAGATGGATCATTCTTGATATGTACTCCTTTACTCTCCCTTCTCCCATATACCTTACGGAGAATAATTCTTTCATCAAGGCACTTGTCTTAACATTAGGTGAGACTGTGTACCTCTAGGAGATATTACCAAGAAATTACTTTGTTATGTCTGTGTCCGAAAGTCCACTTAGCAGATAGTTAGGAATGAATCTTTTAATAGTCATAAGACTTAATATATTAGACCGGTCTTAAGCTTCATAGGCTGCTTTATGAGCTTTCAAGTTCATGGATGTAGGTGGAGATAGCCTATCCTGCCGTATGGCCATATCAACCTTAACTATCTCCATAGCATTCAATACATTATATGTTCACTTCTTCGTATTGAAGCCAGTCAGGGTTTCAATGGTGACATTAATATTATTGACCGAAAAGGTGACTTCATAATAACTTTGATTAGATCAACACAAATGTACGACAACAACGATACTCAAAGCCATTAAAGAGTATCTTTACTGAAAATCCAATTACACATGTTATGAAACACCTTTGGGCTAAATACATAATTTATGTCATTAGACCTTCACATAAAATTGATCAAAGTACAAACCATCAACTATCATGACACTATCACCATTGGGCGAATAGATCACTTGAGTAACAACTTTCCTCCATCTAATGCCTTTATACACATCTCAAAATGTTATGTAAGGCCAACACCTTTGGGTAGAATAACCAAACATAAAACTAAAGACTTCCCCTTATATGCAAGCAAAACAATTCAAAATACTAACTTGAAAGGCCATTTTGGGGACTACATTCTCATAAGCACTCAAAAAGTCCATAAACACAAGGGATACATGTTTATGTTATCCTCACATTCTTGATGGGCATATGGTATGTGACAATGTAATATCAATAAATGCAAAAACCCGAATGCACAGTCTCATTTTCACACACTCGTGCTGAAGACATTCTCTGAAAACTACATTTGAGACTTTTGTAAAAGAAAAATCTTAGTAGATCGACTATAGTGTATTACTTGACATTGAACCCGAGACACAAGATTCTCGTATGTCTCCCTTAAAACAAGTTTGTTGCAAGAAAATTCACTCAAAAATGGCTTTAGAATGTCTCAATTCCTTTTTTGAGTAACTATCATGCAATCCCGAACATTAAACATGAGACTCGAGACACAAAAACTTGAAGCATCTCCCTCAAGTGATATCCGAAGCATTAAAATTCAATTGAAATCATATTTAGAACACCTTAATTCCTTTTTCGGGAGTTAAATTTTAATTTATTACTAATGTAATAAATCCAGAAAATGGAACAATTCACTTTATAAAATTTTCAGACCTGAATACTAAACCAAAATATCCCGAGGCACCCTTACTAGAAATTTGAAATTTTTTGTGTTTTTTTTAAATAAAATACTATAGTACGTCCGTACGGTTGACAGCGAGAGGTGTGTGGTAGACACCCAATAGTGTAGACGCGCCTACTGACATTACACGTGCTCGACAACCGCCAAGTATCACCAAATGTACCGCCTGATGGTTGGTAATGTTCACCCGTCAGGCACGTGTCCCACACATGCTTGACAGTTTCCATCGACTTGTCGAAAAATGGAAATTTTTGGTGTGTTTTAGGCCAATTTTTCAGTCTCCTGGACTCATTTTCAGCCCGTTTCTTAAGGATAAACACATTTATACTAATTTCATGCAATAAAAGCAAGAAAAAAAGGGAAACAAAAGTTAACTTTTTGAAAACCTTATGGAAAAAACCAAAAAATCTTCGTTTTTAACTACCTGATCATGTCACTGCTTTGATATCACGTGTAACATGTAACGATATCTTATTTACGTATTCTAGATTAAACGTGAAAGGATAATAAGTGAAGAAATGCAAAAAATACCTGATTTTGATTTCATAACTTCAAACAAGCTTTTCGAAGCCGAAACAAGTGCGAATCTACCGCCGTCTTCATGGGAATCCCTCACCGGGATACGGTCAACGTCTTTCTACAATTTTCTCAAAACGTAAGCTCTCTTAATAGGTTAGAGAATCCTTATGCTTACGAATGATATGAGCAGCTACAAGAGACTTTAACCTTTATATATAGCTTCCATATTGGGTTTCCCCATCATAAGACCGATATGAGTTCGATCTATACTGATTGAGATACATTTTCCAGCAGAACTTTAACCCATTGATTTAGATCATTAATTGGGCCACTTTATTGTCTTTATCTGAATCAAATTACGTAACTTAACTGATAAATTATTTAAAAACCAAAAATGCAATTAAATATTGTCCAACTTTATGGGAAAAATCAAAAATTATCTCACAGAACTCGGAAAGTATAAAAGGTTCAAAATGCAAAGTATAACACTTACTGATTAGCATGAGAGATCAAATACTCACGTATTAACTCAACGATACAAAAGTCATCATCTAAATTTTGAAATAAAAATATACTATTAAAATAATTTCATTTGAAAAATCATTCAAACTATTAAATTTACATGTCAATTAAACATTTAAGATACAAATATGAAATTAGAAAAACTAAATAAAAGGAATAGATAAAATAAAAATAAAAAACCAACACAAGTTATTGTAAATATTACTGCTAATAAAAAAGTTACCTTTCAAACTAAGGATATGAAGTATAAATTAATAAAAAAATTATAACTCTTCAATTCCTTTCTTTCTTGTTAATATTTGTTATCTTCAACATTTAAATTTCTAATAAATCAAATATTACGCGTGATTCATAACCTTTTAGAATAGGTTATTAAAAAACTTATTAAGAAAATTTAACAATATTAATTACTTAATGATACTCAAAAAGTTTTTGAAATCTAAAAATAAAGATACAAGGTGAATTTGACAACAATACATTGTCTTCCGTTATCACTCTGACTATTAGTTTTCTAATATTTGTGATTGTTTGTTAATTGAAATATTATAATTAATTGTATTGAGAAAATACAAAGTAAGAATAGAGAATAACAAAAGAAAAATAAGAATGTAAGGAATTATTCTTGAGAGCAAAAAAGTGGCTATTTCACTATTAAATAGTATAAAGATAATTACATCAATTAACTCTATAACATATATTTGTAGATGAAAACTTTAAGTAGTACAATTATATTTAAAATATATTTTTTACCGAACTCAACCTAATTTAATTATAATTTTAGTCACTTTTAGAATCTTTTCAAAATGTAAAATCTGAAGAAAAAAAATTGAGTTTCTAAATAAGGTTGACTGTGTCATATCTTGAGCTACGTTTGTGTCCTAAATCATATCCACTTAAGAATTCTATAAGTACATACTTATATCATAGAATTCCAATATTGAATATCCTTGTACATGAGTCATACATAATAATCTTTATCTTAATGAATATACTCCTCATAGGTTGGGTTGTATCTATATCTAACATCTTAAGACATTAATCAAGTCTAAGCAATCTTGAATTTCTCTATAGTAACTGATTTGTTAACATGTCATCTACATTCTCAAAGTATAAAACTTTTTCAATATAATTTATCGAGATGCAATTAACTCTTTGATCTTATGAAATTTTACACCCATGTACTTCGTTCTTACATGATAAACCTGATTATTTGCCAAATAAATAATGTATTAACTATTATAGTATATTTAATTTCTAAAAAAACTATTATAGTATATTTAGACTCCATCTTGATCGATGCTCATCTCACTAGCTATGTGCCATAATGCTTCCTTAACAGCCTTAACCACTGTACCGTACTCTACTTCAGTCGTTGACAACGCAACTATAAATTGTAACATTGATTTACACTACATGAGTAAATGCATACCTTTTAGTAAACTCTAAAGTATCTTACATAGTCAAAATCAACATATCTCATAATTGAAGGATTACCTTTTTGACTACTAAACTTAGTCTTACGGTTTGGCGTACCCTTTAAGTACTTTAATATCTACTTGGCCATTTTCTAATATATTCTTTTGGATTTCGAATGTACTTACTAACCTCACTAACAATATGAGACAAATTTGGCATCATACGAACCATTAGATACATTAAATATCTAATAACATTAGTATATGATACCTTAAACATATCATTAATATTTATATATGTTTATCATCCTTCCAACACCTTCTCAATATAGCTGGATTGACATAAGCATAATTTTCTAGAGATTCTATCCTTTTGAATCTCCATTCCTAGTATTTTATTGGCAGTACCTAATTCTTTTATCTCAAATTCCTTTTTCAAAAAGGTTTTTAGTTCATTCATATCACACATACTCTTTGGAATAATTAACACATCATTCATATATAGTAGCAAAAAGTTAAGTAATCCACCATTAATGCTTTTAATTTACATATAAAAATCATACTCACATCTCATGTAGCCAATTCTGATCATGTACAAGTCAAATCTTTTGTACCATTGTTACATAGACTACTTCAATCCATAACGCAACTTCTTTAATTTATACACTAGATGCACATTTTTAAGTTGATTAAATCCCTTAAGTTATTCTATTTAAATTGGCACCTTTAAGTTGCCATAAAAAAATTGTCTTCACGTCCATCTGCCAAATGCATATCCAAATTTGCAACTAACAACATAAAAATCCTAAAGAAAGTATGATGAACCATTTGAAAGATTTCATTATAATCAATTTTCTGTTTTTTTATGTACCTTTTACCTACTATTTGAGCACTGAAAATTTTCCATTCTTTTTTTTTTACTATTATTAGCTTTCTTTTGTGTACTTACTAGCACCCTATAGGTCTCTTCGCTTTAGGAAGTTGTACCAAATCTTATGTCTGATTCTTGTTTAAAGACTTCACCTTCTCCATCATATCTCTGATCGATTTATCCTTCCCCTAACTAGTCACAACCTCTTGAAATTTATTGGATCCCTATTACTTATAATGAGTATAAAAGACACTGAATCTTCCCAACCATATTTGATTAGTGGGCTAATGGTGTGCCTTACTCTATCTATGACTATAATGTGTTAATGCTCTTCTCTTGACATTGATCTATCGTCCAAACTAGAATTTTCAACCTCTTTAAAGTTTACTCTAGGTTAACCTAGTTCCACTTATACCTCCTTTGTATTGTTCTATATTGATCATATCACATCCTCTTAATATATTGTTTTAATATATATGGCTCATCCATCATTGCGCTCCTACTAATTATCATCTTCTTTAAAGATGGATCTTGAAAATTATATCCCTTCACATGTTTAAGGTAACTAATGAAGATAAACTTCTTTGACTTCAAGTTAAGTTTTTACCTCCCATTACTAAAAATATGCACATAAGTAGGACAATCAAAAGTTTTAATTCAAAAGAAATCTACCTTACTTCTTATTCACACTTTTTTAACACTCTCTCATCCAGTTATATCTGTGGTGATCTGATGATGAGGTAACACTTTATACTAATAAATTTTGCCCAAAAAGTTTTAAAGTGCCCCGTATGTAGCCTAAAAGAACTAGCCTTTTCAGTTATAGATCTACTCATCCTTTTTAAAAACGTTGTTTTATTATAGTATTTTCCAAACCATGTAGTGTCTCTGAATTCCATGTTCTTCATAAAATTTGTAGAATTATGAGTACAAGTACTCAATAACATTATCTAATCTCAGGTGCTTGATTTTTCTACATGTTTAATTCTTTACCTCATCCTTCCATGCCTTAAACCTTACAAAGACCTCAAAATTTTCCTTCATGAAATATATCTAAATAAGATTTTGGAAATCATCAATGAAAGTCGTAAAATACTAAGATCCACTTAAGTACAACTCTTTAATAGGATCTCATATGTCATTATGGACATAATCTATAATTCCTTTAGTTTTATTGTTTCCAACCATTAGTTTCTCTTCCCTTTCGTTGGCTTTATCCTATATATGAACCCCTACATTGTGGAAGCAACATGATTAGATGTTCCACTATCTACCTATCAAGAACTGGATATGACTAGCAAAATTAGATACATAAATTTAAAAGCCAAAGAGTTACTTAACAGTTTTTGTTTTTCCTTCCAGGACTTATACCTCTAGCAATCCCAGATCCTTACCAGTACTAGATTGATCAACATCAGCATGTGGAGAAGATTTGGATCTCTTACCTTTGACCCTTCTAGGCTTGGCCTTTCCCTTTCCTTTGGTTGCTGAAAGAACCTTATGAGCATAATTCTTTAACTTCTCCTCTTCGACAACACAATGGGCAATCAAAACATTGAAGTCTTATTCCTCATCTTACAAGTAATATGTCATCACCAGAATAATAAACTCTGGAGGGAGTGTTAGATCCTAGTTAACTACGCAGACATCAGGAAGAGGAATATTCAACGCCTTCATTTTAATGTGGAGATTGATTACTCTTGATATGTACTCCCTCACTCTCCCTTCTCTAATGTACCTCATGGAGAATAATTCTTTCATCAAGGCACTTATCTTGGCATTATAAGAGACTGCGTACCTCTATGAAACATTATCAAAAAAATCCCGTGCTATGCTTGTCTTCGGAAGTCCATTAAGTAGATGATCAGATATAGATCTTTTAATGGTCATACAACATAATCTGTTTGATCGATCCCAAGTTGCATAGGCTGCTTCATTAGCCTCCGAGTTACTAGATGTAAGTGGAGATGACCTATATGTACGTATGACCATGTCAATATTTGACATCTCCATTGCACTCAATACATCCTCTATCTATTTTTTAAAATTGAAACCAGTCTGGGTTTCAATGATGACACTAATACCATTGACAAAAAAGTGACTGCAAAATGACAATGTAACAATCAGCACAAATCCAGGATAACAACGATACTTAAAATCATAAAATAGTATCAGTACTGAGAATCTGATGACACATATTATGGAACATCTTTAGGCTGAATACATGATACATGCAACCAAACCTCCACATAAAAGCGATCAGAGTACATACCATAAACTCTCATAACACTACCACCTTTGAGCGAATAGATCATTTAAGCAAAGATTTTCCTCTATCTAATGCCTTTATGCACATCTCAAAATCCTATGTAAGGCCAACACCTTTGGGCAGAGTAACCAAACATAAGACCAGAGACCCCCAACAAGCAAGTAGAACAATTCAAAATACTAACTCGAGAGACCACTTTGGTGACTTCATTCTCATCAGTACCCAAAAAGTCCAAAAACACAAGAAATGCATCTTTATGTTATTATCACGTTCTATATGGGCACATTATATGTGATAATGTATCATCAATAAATGCAAAACTCGAATTTAGAGTCTTATTATCACATATTAGTGCTGAAAATATTATCGTTAAACTTTATTTGAGACTTCTATCAAGAAAAATCTCAATCAGAGTGACTATCGTGTGTTACCGAACACTGAACCTACCACACGACATATGAAAACCTCAAGTATGTCCCTCATGTTAAGTTCGCAGTACGAAAATTCACTCAAAACTAAGTTTAGAATTCCTTATTTTATATTTTTAGAGTTAAACTTTATTTATTACCAATGTAATAAATCCAAAAAATTAAAAACTCATTTTATTAATTCCCCAAACCTAAAAATTGACCCAAAATAACCAGGGGCATCTTTATAGGGATTTTGAAAATTTTGAGTTTTTTCTTTAATGTGTTGACATTAGCACTATGTCAGTGTTGCGTAAGAATGCTGTTGCCAACTGTGGGTGAGTGCCCGCCTCAAACATGCCAAGCGCACCCGCGTGCTCATCAACTATGGCACGTGCATCACATGCGCAACACACGTCCATCCCCCGAATGGCCATATGTTGAGCATCTAAATGGTGCTTGAGTTGTCCGTGCCATACGCATCCTCACTGGGTGGTTCACGCACCACACATGTCAATCATCTCGCATGACAATGTGTCACGCATCCGGCTA
The DNA here is from genome assembly GCA_025594535.1 of Erythroxylum domingense. Lineage (NCBI taxonomy): Eukaryota > Viridiplantae > Streptophyta > Magnoliopsida > Malpighiales > Erythroxylaceae > Erythroxylum > Erythroxylum domingense. The sequence goes on from JANQBM010000008.1 coordinate 15,258,716, forward strand.
ATGCATGTGACACACATGCCCGCCTCAACTACCACTCGCGTGCATGATAGGTATGCATTAGAATATGTTTTTTATAGGTAATTAGCATATGTTTTCTTGCATAATGGTTGCTTATCGCTCTAGTTTAGGATTTAGTTTGCATGTTTTCATTAAGTTTGATTTCCATTATGTTCTTGTGTGTTGGATGCTAATTGAGGGTAAGAATTGCTTATTTTTGTGTAGGAAAGGAGAGGAAGCAAGTTGGAGGATGAATAAGAGAGTATAGAAGAGAAAATAAGAGGATTACATCTAGGAACAATTCCCACGTTCGTGGGAATTAGGCAAATTCTCACGGACGTAGGAAATCATGACAGAATGTTTCTGTCTGCAATTCCCACGCTCGTGGGAATTGAAACCAGAAATAATATGCAAGGTTTCATTAAACCTAAGGTTTTGGACTATCAAAAGATAAGGAAGCCTCTATCTTGAGGGGGGACGACACTTACCTGTAAAAAAACTATCCTTGGGTGAAGAACACATGTTTGGAGCATCAAGGAAGGATTGAAAATAAGGATCATCATCAAGATCGGGCAAAATAATATATCAACACCAAAATTCCAGAATTTGGCAAAGAAGAAAAGGAGTTTTTTTATTCACTTTCTATCATTTTAATCTCTTACTTTCTTTGTAAAGATGGATTATTTGAATGTTAATAGTGTTATGGAGATTATGTTAGGCTAATTTCATATCAGGGATTGCTTTTTTCATTATTTTGTCAAAACTCATGTTTTATTGAATTGAATGAAGTGTCTTTGATAATTGTTGTT
>JANQBM010000008.1:15265699-15294721 GCA_025594535.1 Erythroxylum domingense
GCAGATAGGTTTTACAATCCATCAATAGCGCACTGTGCACGCATCGAGCATGTGTGGTCCGTCGCCTCCGACTGTTAAGATGATTTCTGACTAGTTTTGGGTTGATTTTTTGCTCTTCGAAGCTCGTTTTCACCCGTTTTTCAAGGCTACCATAACACACTTTCAAGCTTTAATATACAAGAACAAATCAAAAAACGAAACTTTATTCTCTGAAACCCTTATGGAGAAAAATCGAAAAAAACTTCATTTTTAACAACCTGATTATGTAACCACTCTGATACCTCGTGTTACACGTAACAAAAGTCTTAATTAAGTATCTCGAATCAAACGTGAAAGGGAAATAACTAAAAAAATGCACAAAATACTTAATTTTGGTTCGATAACTTCAAACGACCTTTTCGAGGTTGAAACGAACGCAAATCCATTGGAGCCTTCAAAGAATCTACTCACCAGGACGTAATCAATATCTTTCATTACAGTTTTTTCAAAAAGTGAACCTCTGAATAGGTCAAAATAACTTTACGTTCATAAATAATATAAGCAACTACAGGAGACCTTAACCTCTTTATATAACTTTTATATTGGGCTTCCCTATCATAAGCTCGATATGGGTCCGATCCACATTGACCAGGGTCTATTTTCCTCCTGAACTTCAGCTCATTAACCTAAATCCTTTATTGAGTCATTTTATCATCTTTATCCGTATCAAATTACGTAACTTAATTGATAAGTTATTTAAAAACTGATAAAATGTAATTAATTGTTGTCCACCAAAATAGAAAATATCTAACATGAGTTTCTATAAGTATCGGTATCTAGGGCTGTAATCGAATAAAACAAGCGTGTCCTTCCACATCTGGTTAATAATGTTCTTCAAATCCAACTAATTAGCAATGGTTGCCCTAAAGATCTATAACCAGAAATGCATGCTAATGCTAAAGAAAGATGAGGCCTTTTTTTTCTTTTTTTATAGTCATTTGCTTTCTCTGCGCCTTAGGGATGCTGAGTTCGAAATCTTGTGGCGCGGAAAACCATATAATTGCGTGCAATACATGAAACGTCATTAAATGTTTGAAAGGCTTTCACTCAAGTTCTTTGTATGGGAAGTACCAACATCATAGAGAAATTTAAACTAGAACAATGTTTGTATACACGTATGGGCAAGAAATAACACTGACAATCAACAATCTTATGGGTAAAACAAACAGAGCACAAAACTGGCCTAACGATTCGGTAAATTTGACATCGTCAATTAGTTAATGAATCAATAAATTTAGGAACACAGATGACTAATTACACTTTGATTGATTGAAAATTTTTCAGAAATGTACGACAGCTGCAAATGGGGAACAAAAGAAACGAAAAAGCTGTTTAAAATTCCCCCAATCATCCGTTGCATTCGTTAAAAATCGACAGCTGCTGATAAACAATTCACATCGTAGAATTGGTACAGCTGACGTAATACTGATGCAAAGTAGAGGAATCCTGCTAACAGAACCTGTACTTTTAGGTTGTTACTCCAATAATGTGATCTAGTATGCAATGTTGAAGGACCTGTGGTGCTGTAATCAACCTCACAAACAAATCCTGCCGTTTCCACAGAGAGGAACGAGAGGAATTTGTTTGAAAGACGCTGATTAAAGCTGCAGTTGACATCCCTAACTCCTCAGCAACCTCTCAGACATAAGCACAGCAAAGCCGCAAAGCAAAATTTTGATTTCAATAGATGGAAGCATCAAACCTCGGCTCATAAAAGCAAACCTGGCTGTTGTATGACTGAAGAGCACATCCAGCAATCCAAGACCAGACCTTTTTGTCCACATCATATAGAAGGCCTTTTCCTTGATTCCAAGATGTAAAGCATATCAGGTTATCCTGTCCAAAGCACTCAAATCTTTCAGCTGATAACCTCAACAAAGCTCGGAAATATTTTGGTGGCATCCTACTGATCTCCACCCACATTATATTTGCATGATCCAATTCCCATATTCTCATGCTCTGGAGTGTACTATAGAGACCAATCCTTCCAACAAGAAACAGACGTTTCTGAGTGCCAGCAACCAAATAACCATCGAGCAACGACCGTGGGAACTTGGCTGGAATGTGTTCCCAATAACCTGTTTCAAGTTTATGCATCATCAAACCAAGTGGAGAAAGGGTTTCCAGATACAATCGAGAATCACAATATGCCATCTTTGAAGAGCAAAGATTCACTGCAGGCATGATCTGGTGAAGAGACCATCTGTCAAGCTTTGAATGATACACTTCCGTGGGCAATGATTTATCACCATAAATATCACTAGCAGCTATCACTTTGAATGATCTATCCATTCTATCAACAACCATTATCAATTGCCTCTGTTGATTATAATGCATACTTGGCAACGTCCTCCAAGTTTGTGTTAGTGGATTACAAACTAGTGTTTTGAAAGTTAGGCCATCAAGCCCAGAAAAGCAAACAAGGCCCGCTGAAGAACCAACCAACCAAAATGCCCAGTGAGGCAAAAATGTAAATGGAATCCTGTACCATGTTTTCAATGGCAAGCTAAATACAGAGCATTGTGGGGTTTGTGAGTTCTTCCAAAATGTCAAAAGGCAAGGCCCATGAGACGGCACTTGTGAGTGAAATTTAAGAAAACTACTGTCTTGAAGAATTGAATTCCACCGTTTACAGACTGAACGAAGACGAAACATCATAAAAGGAGGAACCCTAGCTAGAATTTCATTTAACAGATCTTCAGGCAGCATTGCCCATATGCTATCCTCCATTTGAACATCCAGATGAACGGATTTACCAAATGTCGCTGCTGTTTCCTCATCCAAACCACGTGGTTTTGTCTTGATAACTTTTTGCCTCGAAGGACTAGTGTTCCTCGACCCCACACGCCCCAGTGGGCTGGTGTTCCTCGGCCCACCAATCCTTATTGGAGATACTTGCCTGGGGCAGTGATCATCTTCACGAGAACCACCATTTCCCAGCAATGGCGGACTAGAAACAGTGGATATGAATTCAGATGCTTGCCCAATATAATCCATCGTAATCATCAATCCCAAAACCCTTTTTTGTAATGCAATAACAACGTGTCAATACCTTGAACGACCCAATACCAAGTTTAAAAAGAAAAGGTATATCCCAAATTCATGAGATTCCAGCAAAAGATGAAAACTTTGGCGCCCAAACCATGATTTCGGGCATCAAACTATAAACCCAGTAGTCTAAAAGACAACAGTAAAACATATTATATAGCACAGCTTTCACTAAATTTCAGATCATAAACCCACAAAAACAACTAGATCTCAACCAAATAACCTTCCCATAGAACAGATTGTGGCAATAACAGGCACAGAACAACACAAAAACGGAAACTTGAAGGATAAGAGATGGGTTACCTTGAGAATTCCGAACTACAATCTGTTTGGTTCGGTAGAGAACAGCGTCAAGAACTAAAAGAAGTTAAAGAGGTTTCAGGGTTGGAGATGAGAGAGAAGGAGCCTACCGCAGTGACTCGGTAGTTTGGATGTTTGATTTGTTTTGTGACTGTTCAAGCAAATTGTGGATTATATCTTGTATTGTTTCTTAATCATTGTCTGCCACGTCATAAAATAATAACAATTGACGTTCTTTTGGACAGATTGCTGATGATTAAGATTGTGCTGAAAAGACCAATGTAAATGTAATGTTAAATTTCAGCTCATTTACAACAACTAACATAATATTTTGAAATAAACTTTTAATTATAATTAAGAGTAAATCTTATATTACTGACACTTTTTTATTCGGGTCATAAATGAAATTGCAAGGGTATACAAAGGAAGCCTTCAAGCCCAAGTTCATCTTTGAAAAATCTTTCCCAAGTCTTATCCCAACCCGAAATTTAAAAAAAATGAGTTGTGTATAACTAAACTTTATTCTTATATCTGTTTTTGACTTGAAATTACTCAACTTGTAAATTTTTAAAACGAGATTTTTAAAAGAAAAAAAAAAGTTGATTCTTAAGTTTTTTTAAACCATTTTTTCACATGATAAAATTTTCCTATAAAAAATTATGCCCTTGAAATTCTCAAATTAATATTCTTAGAAAGTAACATCTCGTTGTTTATTAGAATCTTCCTTATTTGCTCCTTCATTCATGATTATCCTTAGTCTATAATGGCAATTTGGTCGGTAGGATCCTAATTTATTAAGCTAACTTGTTCTTAGTTTCCCCGATCATGAAGCTCTGTGCACAACCAATTAGACTAAAGTGAAACTCTCATAACACCAAAAGAGAGTGAAGGCCTCTTTGCCCGCACGGGTAGTTCAACTGATCTTCAGGAAGGTTATTGAGTGCAAAGTCTTAGGTTCGAGTCTCGGCAGCGGCAGTGTGGGAGTTTCATCCAATGTGGTGGCTCCTTGTGCGCACCGAACACGGGGCCCCATCTTTGAAGAACTGAATGAGATTAAACCGTAATTTACTCCACTACCACTCTGTCGGGCCGAGGTGTAGGGGCATCTGAAGTGGGCGATTCTACCTTTTTTTAAGTGCAAAGAGTGAAGGCTTCTTTGTTTCATCGAAATAAATATTACTATAGTTAGAAACGATCTCTCAATTAATAACTTGGCCGTGTGTAAGATAGGAAATTTGTGCCTGCTTTTATAATTTTTACCTTAACACTTTCCTCGTGGTTGATATTTTCTTTGTAACAAGTTTACGAATAGTGAAATATTTTATGATTGATATTTTTTATTTGAAACTTTTATTTTTGTTAGTATTGTTTCGCTATTATGTAACTCTTTTTGTTATATAATTTTCTTTGGTATATCCGGATAATTTTCATATGTTTTTAAGGGTAAGGACATAAAAAATTTTTGTTGTTTAAAAATATTTCTAATTTTTAAAATTCTCAAAATAATACTTATAGTTTTAATTTTTTTAAGTTTTTATTAAAAAATAATGATGAATCACATGCAATATGAGCATCATACATGAACTACTCAAATTTTACTGATATGGTAACCCAAATTAACTCTTAAATTCAACCTAAATTAATTGAACTCGACTTAAATTAATGATTTAAGATAATTATAATAAATTATTAATTTGAGAAAATTTTAATTAGCTCGTTTCGAGTTTAAGAAGTAGGTTAAATCATCATGTGATCAGTATTTGATTGGTTCATGTATAATGTTCATGTCAAGTATATTTCATCATTGTTTTTTGATCAAAATTTAAAAGGAATGAGTTTTTCTAAAAAAACGAAAATTATAAGGAGTTTTACGGATGAAGTTTTTAAATTTCTTAAACTGTAAGAGAATTTCATGTTCCAATCCATTTATTTTGGAAGTTTCAAGGGCGTATAACGACATAAATTCATCATAAGAGTTGATATGAAAACTATTTCATTTTCAACCAAAAAAAAAAGGTAATAACGTTTAAATACTTTGATTAATTAGACAATTCACAATTGTAGTTAGTAATAGTACTTTAACGAGGTTGCCTTTAAACTGAATGATAAAGTCGAGATTTTGTTTGCCTTTATTTTGATTAAAGGTTAACACGTAGCCCTTTATTTCGGTTTACGAGCGTGTCAGGAATTTAAAGTAATTCTAAACTAGGAAATAAGAAAGAAAATATTGCGACTTGTAATCTAAGACTAAAATCAAATGATTGTGTATGCTATAAAGAGACAAAAAATATAACAGAAAAGAATCTTGCTTTATTGGTAAACAATTCGACAAAAAACAATGACAAAGAAATTGAAAATTGCTTAAATCAATTGAAAAGGAAAGACTAATGCTAAGGAAAAAATAGAGAATTGCCGAAAATAGAAATAAGCTAATAGGTTTGCTGGGATGCCAAGCTTTGATATGTGAGATGTTGGAGAGACCTTTTTTTCTGCTTCAAAACTTCTATTTATAGCCAACGATGATGAGTGTCCTATTGGAATTCAACTTGTAATCCTACTAAAATTTTATCTTACTAGATAGAGATAAAATTTGGATAAACTTTATCATATCCAATAGAGATAGAGTTTAGGCTGGTGTCTATCAAGTTTATCATCTTATCTCCTTTTTATCTTGGACTTCTAGACTCCTAATCCAACTCCAATTCTACTACATTCCTCTTCGCTGGACACTGGAATATGATGGGCCAGGGTCAGCGAATTTCTTTGGACTCTGAACCATGGGCTTTTCTTTGGGCTATGGGTTTTTTGCCCAAAACAATAAAAATGGGCCGAACCTATTTTTCGGTGTAAACAATTACCCCCTGCACCATTAGGCTTATAGATATAAGCCTTATAGTGGCCCTTTTACTTATTTAATCAATGCCTTTGTCTAGAGTATCCTTTGGAAACCTTGACTCCCTCAATTCTTCACGAAATTACATCCGAAGGTCCGCCACTTATGACTGGAAATAACTTAAGCGAATCTCTAACGGTGTCAATAATGGCCATCTGGAGCGAAGAAGCTACCGGTCACCCATAGGACACCGAGTCTGTGATCACCGAAAATGTGATGGACACCGGGATCCTGTAGAACCTTTGCTGACTATTTGTACAGCCTGCTCTGTAAGCGGCTTATTTTGAACCGACTTTAACGTTCAGCTTGGCGTTGCTTTAACTCATATTTTCTATCGTTGAATGACAAGTAAGAACTTTATTTCATTTGTTTGGCACCAAACTAATTATTTTGACCTAATTTCGGGTAGCTTCCTTCACAAATTTTCATCAGTGGCTGCTCATTGATACAAGCATCTGAATTTTAGTCTTCTTGAATATTCTCCCACATAGTGGGATAATATTTCTTCAAGTACTTGTCGTTGATATATTTATTGTGAGTTTATCCTGATAGACTTGATAACCAGTAGGCGTTCCTAGGTAACACCTTATGGACTTTGAATGGCCCTTCCCAGTTCGCTGACCATTTCCCGTACGCCCGATCTTTACTTCCAATGGGCAATACCAACTTCCAAACCAAATCGCCTTCATTAAAATTCTTTCTTCTTACTTTCTTGTTGTAGGCTCTAGCCACCTTCTTCTTCTGTAGAACCATCTTATTGAGGGCATCCATTCTCATGTGGTCCAATTCCTCTAGCTCCATCATCATGGCTTGCGAGTAGTCCTCTGGCTTCAAATTGTTTTGCCATGCAACCCTTAATGAGGGCACCACTACCTCCATAGGTAGTACAGCGTCATGTCCAAAAGTCAACGAAAATGGACTCACCCCAGTTGCGCTTCATTTTGATGCGTGTATGCCCATAGAGTCTCGGAGAGAAGGTTGTGCCAGTCCCTAGGATTATCCTCCATCATCTTCTGTAGAATGTTGATTATGACTTTGTTCGAAGCCTTGATAATAAGGACTTGACCTTAGTAATTTAATACCGTAATCCTCCGCGAATTCCCTGATTAATTCTCCAGTGAACATTGTCCCTTGGTCAGTGGTAATTGACTCGGGAATCCCAAACCTATGGATCAAATTTTCCTTGATAAACTGAATGACTTCTTTCTGCTCAACCTTCTTCATTGGTAGAGCCTCTACCCACTTGGTGAAAAAATTCGTAACCACTATGATGAAAATATGGCCTTTGTATGACGCCGGGTAAATTTTTCCAATCAAGTCAATGGCCCACCCACGGAAAGGCCAAGGTTTGATTATACTTGTCAATTCTGCGGCTGATATCCTCTGGATCTTCCCATGTTTCTGGCACTGTTTATATCCCTTAGTATACCTGAAATATTCATCAAATATGCGAGGCCAGTAGTAACCATGTCTACGAATCAACTAATGCATTTTCTCTCCGGACTGATGAGCGCCGCACACACCTTCATGCACTTGTTTCAAAACTTCCATCTATTCCACCGGACCTAGACATCTAAAGAGGAGACCATCGGCACCTTTCCTGTACAGAGTGCCTTCCACTAGCAGATAATTCAACCCCTGCATTTTGATTATATAGGGTTTCCTTCCTTTTAGATTTTCCAAGTATTCCCTGATAGAACTTCTCCAGTCACCAGCACACTCTACATTGGTATTAAACACATCCAGTGGCATCCCTCGACCTTCGATGGAAAGATGATTTTTCTTTTGGATAAGGACGAACTTATGCATCAACTCATCGGACATTCTCACTCCCGAGGCCACCCTAGCCACTGAATCCGCTTCCCAATTGTCTTCTCGTGGAACGTAGAATAAATCTACGCACTCAAAATGGTCTAACAACTGAACCGCACCAACAAAATACGGTGCCAAAAAGAAACTACTGCACTTATATTCACCGTTTAGTTGTCTGATGATCAGTTGCAAATCCCCATATATGGCTAAGTCCTTGGCACCGAATTCTTTGAGGATCTCTATCCCATTTATTAGAGCCTCATACTCAGCTTGATTGTTAGTGCATGGAAAGTTAAGATTAAAAGAGAGCGTAGTTTTAATACCTGCTGGGCATATAACAATGACTCCTGCCCCAGCGGCATCGGTTGTGATGGATCCATCAAGCTTTAAAATCCATGGGGCTCTTCCTAAATAGAACACGTTCAGGTCAGGTTCCTCAATGTCAGGGAATTCTACACTATAATGGTCATTTAGAAAATTTGCGATAGCTTGCCCTTTCACGGATTTCTGAGGTAGGAACTGGAGAGTAAATTCTGCTAAAGTAATAGCCCATTTTCCTATTCTCCCAGTGACAATTGGCCTTGTCAACATGTATTTGATCACATCGGTGTTGGACACCACAAACACTAAATTTCCCATCATGTAGTGCCTTAACTTAGTGTACGTGAAATATAAGGCCAGACACACTTTTTCAATCAGAGAGTACCTAATTTCAGCATCTTTGAGAGTTCTACTCAAATAATAAATAGCCTGCTCGTTACCTTTAGTGTTGTTCTGAGCTAAAACGCACCTGATTGAGGTTTCTGACGTTACTAACTATAAACGGAGGGGATGGTTCCTCCTTGGCAGCATAAGCACTGGTGGCGAAGACAAATATTCCTTTATCTTATCAAACGCTTGCTGATGTCTATCTGCCCACACGAACTCCTCTTCTTTCTTTAGTTTAAGTAGTTCTGAAAAGACCTTCGTCTTGCCTGCCAAGTTGGAGATAAACCTCCTTAGGTAATTAATCTGACCCAGAAACCTTTGCAACTCCTTCTTATTTTTAGGAGGCTCTGCTTGCACAATCGCCTTGGCTTTGTTGTCGTCGACCTCCACGCCCTTTTGATGGACGAGAAATTTGAGAAAATTTTCAGCCCTGACTCCAAAGGCACACTTTAGAGGATTGAGCTTAAGCTGGTGTCTCCTCAGTCTCTCGAATCCCTGCCTGAGATGCTCTACATGGTCACCCTGTTTTTTAGACTTGATAACCACATCATCGATGTAGACTTCGACAATTTTTCCAATGATATCATGGAAAATGAGGTTCATGTCTCTTTGATAAGTCACTCCTGTGTTCTCTAACCCAAACAACATCATAGCCCATTCGAATGTACCGATTGCCCCTGGACATCGGAACGTTGTCTTGTGAATATCATTCTCGGCGATTTTGATCTGATTATAACCATCAAAACAATCCCAAAATGTTAATATGTCATGGTTGGCCGTGGCATCAATAAGCATGTCACTAACTGGTATTAAATATACATCCTTGGGTGTGGCGGCATTTAAGTCCCGGAAGTCTACACATACTCTAATTTTCCTATTTTTCTTGACTACAGGGACTACATTTGCCAGCCACTCAGTATATTTGGCTGGTCTAATAAAGCCTACTTTGAGAAGTCTCTCTATTTCTTCTTTCACCTTCATCTCCACTTCCTTGGACATTCTCCTAGGTGGTTGTTGAAAAGGACGAAATTCAGGTTTGATGGGAAGTCGGTGTTCCACTAGACTCTTTAGTGGAACACCGACTTAAACCTGGCATATCCTTGTAATCCCACGCAAAACAGTCTTTATACTCATAAAGCAGCTTGATTATTTCCTTGTGTAATTCCTTACTAATAAGGCCGCTGATGTACGTCACTTTGGGATCCTTGGCAGTATTCAAGTTGATTTCTTCCAGAGGGTCCTTCACTTGGAATCTCTCATTTTCTATTTTGGATGGCGTGACTTGTAGCTCCTCCAGACTTATTTCATCCCTTATTATTTCTGAGATTTCTCCTTCATAAACTAACTCTGTCCCGAACATCTCGATTTCATGGTTGACTACTAGTTATTTCTTGGCCTGCTGCAAAACTGCTTCCTGGATGGCCATTGCAGCCACTGGCCACCCTTCTTTACTTCCTTGAGTCATTATTGGCCTGGCTGGCTGGCGTCTCCTTCCATCGGCCTAAGAGTCCTGATGCTTTTATTCTTCTCACTGGTACCGATTGCTTAAAGTATCAAATGCTTGTCCTTGGTGAATTTCATCAGTGTAGGCCTGCCCTTTTTGTCCAAACCTTCAAAAGTAATTGACATGGTGTCTCTATGGTAGAAGCAGGCATCCACCAAATTGACTTCAGCGTTGAAAGGATTATTGTCTGCCTTAACCATTTCCAAGTTATCGCCATGCCAAAACAATAAAAACTGGTGGAGAGAGGACGGCACACACATGTTGACGTGAATCCAATCTCTGCCCAAAAGTAACTTATAACTTGCATTTGTGTTAATTACGAAGAAGGCAGACACACACATCTTACTCCCCACTGTTATTTGTAGTGGAACCACTCCCAATGTTCTTGCCACGTCTCTAGTTACCGTAGTCACCACTAAGTCTGTAGCAATGATATCCTCTTCTCTTTTCCCAAGTTCTAGTAGCACTTTCAAAGGAATCGCATTTACAGCAGCTCCATTGTCCACCAAAACTCTGTTCAGTGGCTTTCTATTGACGCGAGCTCATATATACAGTGGTTTATTATGATTCACTGTCAACAGCTTGTCGAACGTCAGAGTTTTGCTCTCCTCAGTATCCTATGTTTTCTCTGATAATTTCTTCACTGGACTTTGTTCTTCTTCTGCAACCCCGACTTCTTCTTCATTTTTGGGCTTGTCTTCCGCTTTGCCTTCAGGATCGATGCGGCAAAAAATAGCCGGCAATAACACCAAAGTAGCTCCTAGGTAATAAACAGGGACGTCACCAATATTGCCGCAACATTGTTCTTGTTCCTCGATGTCACCATCCTCTGTTGCCTTCCTTATGAATTTGTTCTTCTGAAGTCCTTCTTCACGGTGCTCAACCATCTGTTTGGTCATGTTGGCCAACTTCTTCCCTTTATCAAGCATCTCTTGTTTTTTCACTAAGTGAGCTATGGTTTGAACCTGAAGTTCCATCTCTAGTTCTTCTTTTTCCTGGAATAGTCTCTCAGCCAACTTCTTACGTTGCCACCTTCTTTTTCTCATTTTTGCATTTTTCAGAGCAACAGTAAGTATTTCCTTTTTATCTCTCCTTTTTCTTTCCACTCGAACCCACTCTTCAGCTTTTTTGGGCATCGGTGACTTAATAAATTTCGGACAACCGCCAGTGTTGATGGCTACCTGGTCACTGGCTTCCCTATTATTTCTGGTGACCCGGCTACCGATCCTTTCCAGTGTACTGATTCTCTCTTGTCTTTCAAAAGCAATGGTGAGACAGTTAATCCTTTTCCACATGCTCCACCCTTTCAGCCTCCACACTTGATTCGTATGCTCCTGCCTCCTTTTTTTGTTGAGCCAATCTCTCATGTCAACATTTGCTACATTCACTGACCCCACCGGGAATGGATTCTTGTCAATGAGCATTACTTCTTCTGGGAACTTGAGGATTTTCCTGTTGATACGATCCTGAATTACGTTCCTAAAGGCCCACCACATGTTGGTAGAATGAGTCCATGCGTTATGGTATTTGCAATAGTCTTTGGCCTTCATCTCCTCCTTAGTAGGCAAAATGTGATCTTCCGGTAAAGAAATAAAATCAATTTTAATGAGATAATCAAAAATTTTCGACGTTTTACTTACATCGAAGGTGCACTTGTTCCCCCTCTTGTCGTTACTTTGTTGCATTCTAGAAGGCATCTTTGCCAGGTGTGGACATACTATGCTTTCAGTATCAGATACGGCAGCTATAGCAACTTCCACTTCAGCGTTATGGACTTCCTTGAAATAAATCCCCATAGCCTGCTTTTTTAGCTTACTATCTTCTTTGAGCAGCTCTTCGTATTCTATCACCTTCATAGTCAACCCGAAAAAATCTTTAAAATCCATGCCTTGAAACTTTTTCCTCAGCTCCAAATCCAACCCTTTTTGCATCGTCTTCACAAACTCAGTCTCCGGAATATTGATCCTGCACTTATTTCTCATCCTTTTGAACCTGGCAATGAAATTGTCCACCTTCTCTCCAGCCTGCTGAGTAAGCCTGGACAAATCCTTGATACTAACTTCGGGTTCACTTCTATAAAACTGAGCATGGAAGACTCTTGTCATACCTGCCTAACCAAACACGGAGTCTCTTGGCAATGACACGTACCAAGAGAAAGTAGCTCCAGTTAGCGAATTTGGGAACAACTTCAAGAGCAGATATTGGTAGTTTTCGTAGCTAGAAAATTCCGAACATTGAGTGGTGAACCTCGCTATGTGCTCGATGGTAGACTGTCCATCTTCTCCAAAAAATAATGTGAAATTCAGGATTTTTACACCCCTGGGAAAGGCTGCTCTGTCTATGAATTTAGGATAGGTTTTCTAAATTCGGGTCAAACAATCTGATTGAACCTGGGGCCATACAATTCTTGGGCGATCTCGCAAAGTGCATCCCTGGTAACATGATCGATTGCCTGAGTGTTCTGCCCGTGCATTGCTTAGCCCATGGTCATCAGCTGCTGAACAACCTGGTGACTTGTACTCCTTGGGAGCGCCTGCATCTGATTGGTCACCAGACTCCCATTGCCCCTGAGCTTGTTCCCTCTTCATAGAGGTGAGATTGAGTCGCTGGTCCAGTGTGGTTGTGGAACTGAACAGGGGTCCTGTGGTTGATAGACACCGGAGGCAGGGCAGCAATCGGTGTCTCATCCATTCTGTGATGTGGTTGGTAGGTGGTCACCGGCTGTTTCTCATTGTTGAGGCTGTCAACCCTGATGGATTGCCCCCCGAACATCTTCATAAGAGAAGTTTCTCCTAATTTGGTCACCTTGGCTGATGACCCTTCACCCCCAGTTGGAGTGACAGTGAGCGCCACTAACTGATTTTTTGCAGCCACTGGTAACTTGCTGGCCTGCGACTCAGTTTGACGCAGTGTCTTGCTTGACTCTTCTCTGCCTATGTCTTTGTCTTTTCCTGGCATGGCAGATCCGCTGACCGCAGTTAAAAGCTCCTTTTGGTTACTCCCTATACTGTTCAAGAGAGCTGTCGATTTTTCTATGACCTCCAGAACCTTTGTTAAAAGGATCTCAGTGTTGCTTGCTTGACTTAACTCAACGAATTGAGGTTGGTCTTCTTGCGTTGTTGTTGCAACGTTTTCCATATCATCACCTCTACTGATGGAAATGTCAGTACTCTTACTAGATCTTGTTTTCGTCATTGTGTGGTCCTACCGGGCATGCCAAAAAACATGTTTGCCTTTATTTTGATTAAAGGTTAACACGTAGCCTTTTGTTTCGGTTTGCGAGCGTGCCAAGAATTTAAAGTGATTCCAAACTAGGAAATAAGAAAGAAAATATTGTGACTCGTAATCTAAGACTAAAATCAAACGATTGTGTATGCTAGAAAGGGACAAAAAATCTAACAAAAAAGAACCTTGCTTTATTGGTAAACAATTCGACAAAAAGCAATGACAAAGAAATTGAAAATTGCTGAAATCAATTGAAAAGGAAAGACTAATGCTAGAGGAAAAATAGAGAATTGCCGAAAATAGAAATAAGCTAATAGGTTTGCTGGGATGCCAGGCTTTGATATGTGAGATGTTGGAAAGACCTTTCTTTCTGCTTCAAAACTTCTATTTATAACCAACGATGATGAGTGTCCTACTGCAATTCAACTTGTAATCCTGATAAAATTTTATCTTACTAGATAGAGATAAAATTTGGATAAACTTTATCATATCCAATAGAGATAGAGTTTGGGCTGGTGTCTATCAAGTTTATCATCTTATCTCCTTTTTATCTTGGACTTCTAGACTCCTAATCCAACTCCAATTCTACTACATTCCTCTTCGCTGGACACTGAAATCTGATGGGCCAGGGTTAGTGGATTTCTTTAGACTCCGAACCATAGGCTTTCCTTTAGGCTTCGAGTTTTTTTCCCAAAACAATAAAAATAAGCCGAACCTATTTTTCGGTGTAAACATCCTACAACTTTTTGTCTTAAAACTAATGTAAGAAAATTACTAGGAAGCTGAAAAGGAATAAGTACTTTATGCATGATTGTGGATTTACATGGAAAAACCCTGTAAGTATATAAGACTTTTAAGTTAACAATAGGATAATGAGATCCTTGATTTTGTTACCAAGTTTACTGAATCAGATTTAGGTTACAAACTTAGTCTTGACAAGTCTTGCCTACGGGCCAACGATAAGATGATTAACCTATAGCTGTGGTAGAGATGAAACACACAGAATTTACAAGCTTAAGACTTATACGAGTTATTAATTTAACATGATAATTTTGAATACGGGTAGAACTGTGAACTTTGAAATTTTAAGGTTATCAAGATTAAAGACATGTATTATATTTAATTCTCTTTGCTTTTGGATAAATTAAGAGAGAAAGTGACACAATGTTTCATGTTTACATAACAACAACCAAATTACATATTTCAGGTTAAGATGGAATGGAATCTAACATATATATTACATCACCAGACCACTGATTACCAAACAAAACAGAAGGGCATGCTATCCATAAAGCATATAAGAAAAGGATATATGTTGGGTATGAAAGTCGATCAGTGAAATATAAATTAACCGAACTGAAAGGTAAGAAATTTATAAAAGCGTAGACAAAATTGTCGTGGTCTTGAGTGGAGGCATCGTAAGAAAATCATTCTTCTCCTTAACAAACGTCAAAATCTCATCGAGAAGTTAATTATGATTTCGATGACTGCAGTGTGAGTGTAATAGAAAAGCTTTGTCATGTCCAGACTTTTTAGTTCCAGGGAAATGTTTAGGTTTTGGAAGTTGAGTCTTGCCCTATGGAAATTATGGGTGAGGCAAGTTCCTGGCTACTGAATCGAAGTGGCTGATGGCGAAAACAATAGTCAATTAGAGGAGAGGACGTAAAGTCCCAATTGGCAGCTAACTGTAGATGACAATTTGATGTTTGACTGGCATATACTTGGAAGGTAGCGAAGAAGAATTATCAAAAACATTCAAAACGCAACGTCACAAAAACCAATGGGCTGATTACAAAGGACGAGCGAAGGCAAGCTGAGTTAGAGACCGCTAGTACACACATTACACTCGAAGTATGCATATATTAAGTATTGATACAAGTTTCTTCTTATGGTTTAATTTCGTTTAGAAACCAGTGTATAATGAATATCTATACTGAAAAATCGAAGAGGGTTAATTGTTTCACAAACTTTCTGCAAACTTCTTTAACACGGACAGAATTAAAACACGCAAAACCAAAATAATAAAAATATCAAAAATTTGGTAACGCAGTTCGGCACACCTTGTTTACGTCTATGGGGCCCTCATCCAGTTTAATCATTTTCAAGAAAGTACAATAGATTTACTCAAGGCTTTATTGAGCCGACACCACTCAACCCTTAACATTATCTCTCAACCTCACTTCCCGTGAAAGAATTTCACACCCAATAATACGACTGCCTCGTAATAACCTCAGCAAATGATTTTTCTCAACACTCTTTTGAAACAAGAACAATAACTAAATCACTCAAGTGATTAAACGAACAACTCAACACTCAAGAAAATAATAAATAAAAATAGAGAAAGATAACTTCCCAGATTATTAAGCTCTTCCGAAATAGATCTGACATTATTCAGCTAGCTTCTAAGATGCACATGCAGCAACGATTCACCAACACTTGAGACTCATTACTGTCTTCTCAATAAATCAAGAGATGTGCGTCACACCCACTAGCTCACCAACATATATCAAGTTGCCGCAAAAAACACCACCCACATTCTTCAACAATTGTCTTAATATGTGCCGCAATAGTTATCTTCAATAATACATAACACCAGCCACTTCAATAGATACACGTACTCTCCTTTTTATGTACATCAACCATGAGTCAAAGTGTAACACCCATGACCATACGCAGCCAGCCAAGTCTCCCTTTTTTTTCACACGTAACCACACCACAGCAGTAGTCACGCACACACATACGCAGAGTTCTTCCCACTTGCGTAATCACATAGACTTCATACACAACAAAGAGATATTCACCTATCTTGATAGACTTCAAAATATTTCACCGTAAATAGGATGCATATTTTAGATAGACTTCACCTTTTGAATTACTGCCGTATATGAAATCGTCAATCCATATAATAATTCAAATTATCTTATATGTCCAATTTAAAATGTCAAAATTAAATAAGGAATATATAAAATATATCCTAACAATCTCCCCCTTTTTGGCATTGTTTGTCACAAATATGAAACTCCCCCTAAACAACATAATCGGACATATAACCATCAAATACACAAATCATATGACAAATACTCCCCCTTAATCCAAAGCCAAGCTCCAAAGAACATCAAGTTTATCTAATCATCCAAATTTCTCCCCTTTGGGATAAAAGATGCCAAAAAATAAGACGAATAGTCTCATATATATCTTGAAATCTCCCCCTGAATGGAACATTCACCATAAACAATCTAATGTCTCCCCATTGAGACAAAACAGTATCAAAATGCATAATTATAATAATTAACCATAGGTGTAGTAGAAGAATTATAAGCACGCCAAGATGACAATTTACTCCTATTCAAAACACACGCCAACATATCACTACTTACTTCAATTCCATCTTCATCAGACTGATCAAATTTATAAACCCAAGCAATGAACTATAAGAGTTGTCAGTGTAGTGAGAGAGAGATACCCTAGAGAGAGAGAGACCCACACTGATGAGAGAGCTGAGGAGTCTTCGGTGGAGTCAAATAAAAGTCACAATGCTAACTACTAAAAAGATGAGACGACACGGCAACATAAAAACTAAAGAAGAACTAAAGAAAACATTTTTTGACTTTTCTTTTCCTTTTTTTGTTTTTTTGTTTTTTTTAACAACACAAAAAAATACTTCAAAAATGTAAAGCACACTGTCCCTGTACTCCTTGAAGAATCTCAAATCTGGGCTTATTCCTCTTCACATTATCTCAGTCATCGATTTCTTCTTCAGAAATAACTGATTTATCCTCTATTTGACCAGTTACTTCACAAACAGTAACTAACTGTGGATCTGTATATTTTCTTGTTTTTCCTTCATTACATTTTTGTGCTTGTACTTGACCCTTTTTAATCTAAGCTTGCTTTGATACCATTAGATGCTGCTGAAAATTTGATGAAGAGCGTATAGATTTTCTGTTTTGACCCCCTTGAAATATCATTTGTAGTAACTGATAACACCTTGGCTGTATATGTCCAATGATTCTACAGAAATGACATGTCGATATAAATCTTCGATTCTTTTTTTATGTTTCTTCTTCTCGAACAGATCTGGACATATTATTTTTCTGCTTATTTACTTTAAAGTACTCTCCCTTATAACCAATGCCTTGAAGATCCCTTTTAACTTTACCAATTTCCAAGAACTTTTCTAGCTTTTCGCTACCTCCATTTAACATTCTTAATCCCTTTTCGATACTTACTAATTTCATTCGAGCTTCACCAAGTTCAACTAATGCCAACTTCAAATTCTTTTCTAGCCTTTGGATAGTGTTCTTCATGGAGAGATTTTCTTCTTCCAATCTTTCATTCTTTCTACACTTATTCACCCATTTTTCACACATATCTTTGTGAGCCTTGTAAATATTCTCCTTTTCATCATCTAGGTCACTTTCATCACTGTTATAATCTAATATTGGATCTTGAGCTGAATTGTTTTTCAAATTCTCCAATTTTCTCCCTTTTTCAACTTCAGTTACTTCCTTCTCAGTTATTGTTAAGCAAGTAACTGGACTTTTGTTGTATGGGGCAACCGACGCTGAGTCATTAGCGATTTCTTCTTCGCTATCATATTCACTATCAGTATCATTTTCACTCCAGGTGCTCGTGAAGAATTTTCCTTTTTTCTTCTTCAAAGTATTAGCACATTCGACCTTAATGTGCCCAAAACCTTGACATTCGTGACATTGGATTATTCTTACCTTCTGTTCACCCTTTTGTGTCTTGACTTGTTGTCTTGAATCGTTACCCGATGAACTTTGACCATATTGTCTAAGGCTAGGTTTGTCCTTCTTTATTCTTTTCAGCCAATTACCAAAATTTCTTGTGAGTAGTACCAAGCCTTCGTTTTCATCTGATTCATCTTCCGCATCATTCACACATTTTCCTGTTTCCACCTGTAGTGCCAATCTTTTGCTTCTTTCTTGCTTACCTCTTAACAAATTCATTTCAAAATTAGCCATGTTTGCAAAACTAGGATCTGCACCAACTTACTAACAAGTTCTGAAACGGTGACCTACTCTGATACCAATTGAAAAACTGAAGGGGTTAATTGTTTCACAAACTTTTCGCAAACTTCTTTAACACAGACAGAAATTAAAACACACAAAAACCAAAATAATAAAAATACCAAAAATTTGGTAACGCAGTTCGGCATAACTTGTCTACGTCTGCGAGGCCCTCACCCAGGTTAATCACTTTCACGAAAGTATAATAGATTTACTTAAGGCTTTACTGAGCTGACACCACTCAACCCTTGACACTATCTCTCATCCTCAGTTCCCGTGAAAGAATTTCACACCCAATAGTACGAGTGCCTCGTAATGACCTCAGCAAAGGATTTTTCTCAACACTCTTTTGAAACAAGAATAGTAACTAAATCACTCAAGTGATTAAACGAATAACTCAACACTCAAGAAAATAATAAATAAAAATAGAGAAAGATAACTTCCCAGATTATTAAGCTCTTCCGAAATAAATATGACGTTATTCAGCTAACTTCCAAGACGCACATGCGGCAACGGTTCACTAATACCTGAGACTCATTACTGTCTTCTCAATAAATCAAGAGATGTGCGTCACATCCACTAGCTCACCAACATATATCAAATTGCCGTAGAAAACACCACCCACATTCTTTAACAATTGTCTTAATATGTGCCGCAAACAATTATCTTCAATAATACATAACACCAGCCACTTCAATAGATACACGCACTCTCCTTTTTACGTACATCAACTGTGAGTCAAAGTGTAACACCCATGACCATATATAGCCAGCCAAGTCTCCCTTTTTTTTCACACGTAACCATACCACAGCAGCAGTCACGCACACATACGCAGAGTTCTTCCCACTTGCGTAATCACATAGACTTCATACGCAACAAGGAGATATTCACCTATCTTGATAGACTTCAAAAGATTCCACCGTAAATAGGATGCATATTTTAGATAGACTTCACCTTTTGAATTACTATCGTATATGAAATCGTCAATCCATATAATAATTCCAATTATCTTATATGTCCAATTTAAAATGTCAAAACTAAATAAGGAATATATAAAATATATCCTAACATATACAATACCTAGTTTCTTTCCATACTACTATAAACAATGCCAGAGAGTAAGATAACGTAACACTCTAAAATGACAATATCAAACATTAATGTACTGATTAATATATGAGTTATAGCTTTTTATAATTAAACCTAAATTGGATTATTATTGCATAAATTCTAATTAATATATGAGTTTTAGAATTTTATAAACCTAAATTGGATGGTTATTTTAAGATTTATTATATTTCAAGAGCTTTAACTTCGATTTACAGAAGAGTTTACAAGAAATAGAATGAAAATTCAAAAAGGGAGTCAAAGAACAAACAACATCCACCTTCTCTCTCTTCTAGAACAGTTTTAATCTAATATAATAAGTCATTTAAAATAGTACAAATGTTCAATGTGAATGTTTTGCTTTTAACGCATCAGTAAATAATAAGACCTATTATTAATAATTAGGAGAATATTTTTCCAACAACTAAAGAGATTTTTTAATATTTTTAATTGGTTAATGTTGAAATTATTGAAAACTAGTGTAATGTAGTACTTTATTTAAAATTATAATTCATTCTTTATATCTAATTCACATGTAAATGATTTATAAATTATTGAAAAAGATTTAAATAGTGACAAAATCTTGAAAATAAATAATAAGAAAAACATTTTATTCCCCATTTAATGATTATAGAATTGTACTTGTTACATAAAAAAATATCTGAAGCTAACTTTGGTCAGATATGTTTATTTTATATTTTAATGCGTGTGTGATTCCAAAAAATGTGGATTATCTTTTATTCTTTTTTATATCACGTGAATTTGTCGTCTTTGTTCCTTATTAAGAGTTACAAATAGACTTATTTAATGTATGATTAATTTTATGTAAAATAATGTCAAGGATTATTTCAACATTAGCGCTCTGACATTAAAGTTAATTTTCAATTTAAGAAGTTGAGAGAAAAATGGAAGAATACTTAGATTGCATAAAATTGTTATCCTTCACTTCCTATCTCTAATCCATTTTTATCCCTCTTTACCTAATGGTCTGTGGATAGAGGTTTTAAAAACATTTTCCATGTGTCTAAACTTTAGACCTTAGTGTAACAGGCTTGAACTTTCACGAATGCTCGCTTGGCAATTGAGTATGCTCTCATGTGCAAGTCCACCTTCTACACGAAACACTTTGCTGGAGAGGAGAAGGAATGTGGGAGAATGCAAAGATACTTCTATTAAAAAACTCTCTCAGGGATGCTTTGATTCTTATGATTCTCTATGATCTTCTATGTTACAAATGAGGCAACCCCCAAAGGGTATATATACTAGTTCCTACTTAGAATAGATGATCAATATCTACTTGATCTAATGATCTACAGTACTCTTCTAGAATACTCTATACTATTCTATAGGCTTCATGTACATTATGTATGTATCTACAACATTCTACAAGCTTCTATAATATTCCTTATTGTTCCATAATATTCTATTAGCTTCCACAAGCTTTCATAGAGTTCTACCAGGTTCTAGAAGCTTCCAAGGTCTTCTATAATCTTCTACTATATTCCAGAAGCTTCCAAAGTCTTCCATAAGTTTCTACTATGTTTCTGAACACTCTTTGGGTCAAACTTTATCTTGTGGGCTTCAAAACATGCGGAACGTGACATTTGGTATGAGGATCTCGTGATCACAATAAGGCATTTAGAAAAGGCATGTTACACAAATGGTGGGATAGTGTTAAGAGTGTAGGCATATCATAAATAAGTTGAATTGACAGATGTTAAATATATAGGTTAAGATGACAAGTATTAAATACTCTTGACGAATTTATTAGTATAAAAGAATGACCTCATAAACTCCAATTGATTAGATTATTTTTATAAGTTAATATCAATAGTCCCTTAAATTTTAATTACAAACCGTATAAATTAAACTTTTTAGACCTTAATAGACTTGATTAGGAACATGATAGACCTTGAGTTTATGTGGATAAGTGAAGGGTCTTTGATAAAAAGTGTTGTAATAAAAAAAACTTTTAGTGTTTAATAATATGTGACACATAATTAATCATTCAACGAGGCAACCTTTAGGTCCCTGATAACTTGTGGTCTATTATTATGTTTTCAATTGGCATAAACTTTTTTTTTATGGAGAGAGAGGCAAGAAATTGTTTTGCATCATAACGTAGTGAAAAGATCTCTAAATTCTAGTCATATACACATTACAAATCAAAATTGTCAAAGAATATATAGATAATTTTTTCTTCATTTTTATTAGAACCTTTAATTCTTCTTTCCTTTTATGCATTCTAAAAAAGCTTATGCCCAACCTCTTTACTTTCTTCTGTAGTTGTTCCTTCTAATTCTTTCTTGCTTATTCAATGGTTTGTTTATTTGAGCTTATATTTTTTGTTAGAGAGTCATATCTTATTCAAATAGTTTTAATTAATGCTTCTAAATATAAATCAAACGAATTTATAGTATTTAACAGTAGTGAGACAATTAGTAAAGGAAAAGATAGAGTTATTAAGACATCATCCTTATATAAAGTCATTGATTAAGTTTTAAGTAGAGGGTCATCATCCTTATATAAGTCATTGATTAAGTTTGAGGTAGAGGGTTATTAAGGCAAAGTCAGATAAAATGATTTGAAGGGAATGGGGTTTATTTCTCCTTTCTCCCTACATTAACCTAAGGTGCTCTGTAAAAGAGGAAGTAGACTTGCTTTATCAAACTTGATGATATTAGTGATTATTACAATAACTCTTAGTATAGGAATGATACTTCCTCTAAATGAATTATGCTTGAGAGTTTAAAAAGAGATAGGTCTCGCCATATGGAAACTCTACCCCATATTTGGTGTCTCATTTATTTCTTCCAAATCCATCCCTTAATAAGCTTTCAAACTAATATAGTTTAGACTTCAAGCTTGAAATGAATTTGAACAAATCCCTATAGAGAAATCATAGGTGGAAGCATTGATTTTTATTTTTAAACCTAGAGGATGGGAGTGTGTGGGGGTTGAGGCATACTTGGGGAAAGGTTCATCTGGGCTTCAATAAGAGGTGGAAATCACTCTTTTGGTGCCACAAGAGAAGGCCTTATTGGATTATAAGAATCTACTTCCTTAAGGAATTGCTGCTAATGGAAAGGTTGTTGTTATAGGCCAATATTATCAATTAGAAGGTTTATAGGTTATTCTTTTATAATTATGCTATTTTTCTATTGGTTACTATTATTGACTTCTAATTTTGTAGGAATGAATTTTCTCAAGCTTATGTCTACAACTTACAAAAGAAGAATGCCACCAAGAAGAGGAAAAGGGTGGCACCCCTCAGAATGAGGTAAACCTGATGGATTGCTGAATCCACTCCTATCATTAAAAGTAAGATAGATAATGAGCTGATTTAGGAAGTTCTCACGCTCGCACTAACCTATATCAGATTGATGATTTTAAAAGGTACAAATATTAATGACAAGGACCAGAAACCTAATTTAGGGATCTTCATTCCCATGTGGTACATTAGGCCTAAGTATTAGACTTTTAAGGAGAGATGATCATGTGCAATTGTGTTAAAGTCTAATCCTGCAAGAAGACTATAATATCGTAAAGAGAAACTCCATGAACATATTGTTGGGCATATTAAAGTCAACATCACTAGAGTAATAAGCTTCTCTTAATATTCTGTTATAAGGTTAGGTTTATCACCACTAACAACTTATAATACAGATCCCTATATACAGAGAGATATATAACGAGAGGTTTAAAAGGGGTAGGCTTATTTAGACCCACCAAGAGATAGTAAGCATTCACAATAAGATTGTGAAGGCTTTGATAAGTAGATACATAGTCTAAATATAGACTATGATAAGTTAAGTGTCAAAATTGCCAAAACGATTTAAGTAACTTATAAGGAAGGAGTATAAAATGGACATGTTCTATGATTTTCTAAAGAGAAACTCTTTTAAGACTTAAAATTGAAACAACATATTCATGTTTTCTATTAAGGGCTTTAAAAATCCAAATAGTTCATAGAGTCCAAGCATTCAAACCTACCTATTGATGAGTTAAAAGTCAATGATTTGTCTACTCCTAATCATGCACCTAAGTTTAAGTTTGCACTTTATTCTCTCTATTGATGATTTCATTGATCTTTTAAAGGACTTGGGTGAAAAACCTAATATGGAATGGTTATCCCTCTTCTACTAATGGTCGACAAAATTTGTAAGCACGCATAATTGTTCCTAATACTTACAAATCAAGTATTCCAAGATCGTCTCCAAAAAGGACTAAGCTACTCACTATTGAATTAATCCTAATTACTTGAACTAAAATGACAAGAGACTTAAAAGGTGATTGGATTAGAGCAGACAATAAATTGTAAAGACTGTAAATAAACAAACAAGGAAAATTTAATGATTTAGACTTAGGGCTTTGGGGTTCACCAATTTAAGAGATTGATTAATAAATTATGGATTTGATTAAATGATATGTTATAATAACAATTGCTCAAATTTACTTATATTCTCTCTTAAGACATGTAAGAATACCTAACTAGTTGATTACCATCTCTCAAAGCGAAACCTAACTAGTCAAATTCATTAAGAACAAGCAATTATACGTTATCACACTAGTTTAAGATATCTCTATCTCTAAATCTACTGTGTTTATCTTCCTAGTGCACAAATCGTACTTCACCTCTCAATTCATCATATATTCCTAAGATTGCATCTATGGTGATCAGGCATAGAAACAACAATGAAGTTCAAGAAAGATAAACATAACCAAAGAACTTTCATTCAAAAACAGTCAATCCATAAAATATGAATCAATCCCCCAAATTAGGCTATATACCTAACCCTAATTAGGATTTAGTTCAAGAACATGATAAAAGGATCCATACAAATAAATATAATCAACATCTAAGAAAAAGTAGAAAGAAGATTGAAAGAAAGCAGAACAAGATTGCTTCCAATGCTTGATTGAATCCTTCTTGATCTTCTTCTTTGCCTCTTTTGGATGCCTCCTTTTTGGGTGCCTCATTTTCTGCATAGACCCCCTTCTTTGGGTCTTAAAAATAAATATTTATTCATGTCTTGGGCTCAAAGAAACTATTCCAAATAGGGGAATAAAGATCATAACAGTGCCGTCAATGGACATATGCCGTCTTTCGAGGCGAATTTGGCCAGTAAATGTCCTTTAGCCAAACTTAATATCCACTGGGTGGACATTCTCGAGTTTTCCAGCTTTCCAGCTCTGCTCTTGTCTATTTAGAGGGACATCATGTCCGCTGGGCAGACATACACTAGACATCTTCATAAACATGCAATTTTGACCCTTTAGATGGCAAAATCTCTCCTCGTAGTCTTCACGAAAGTTGTAGAACTCGGAGTCCTCTTGGTAAGCGTACTTGAATGACCTTAATCAACATCCACAACGAAAGTTATGCCTCGTGCCTCAAAATCTATCTATTTGCACCTATTAAACAAAAAAGTTGAAATGTGTGAGAATTAACCAAATAAAGCTCAAAACTCACATAGAGACAAGTCAAATTAGTTCCAATTCATCCCAAAATCATATATAAATAATTTGACTTATCAACTAACATCAAACTTCTAGTCACCATTTGATAGGTTGGTGATCAATCTTTAGGTTAGAGTGGATAAAAAGGTATGGCTCATTGAATAATGTCTTGAGCTGTTATTGAATGTTCTTCCTTTTTGGCCATCTTATGGATGTCTATGTCTAAGTTTGTAAATCTCCCTCTAGCCAGTTAGATTATTATTTTATTTGTTTCCCTTTGTAATTTTTGACCTTTTTTTTAGTTTATCAATATAAACCATTTCTATTTTTGTCATGTGCTCTTTCATCTTTCTTAGTATTTGTAGATTTTTTTTCTTACGTTCAAAACATATGGTCAATTATTATTTCAAGTAGAGTAGTACCTTTGTTAAATATATGAAATAATTTAATAAGTAAATTTATGCCTTATAGATATGTTATATCTTGGGAAAAAAACATTTTATGCACATGATTAGTTAGCATGCTTGCATCTTATGAATGCATTTTATTTTACTATAAGAACATCTTAGGTGATAGTTAATTAAAAGTTTGCATCTTGTAAATGCATCTCTCCTTAAGGTGAAAATGTCTTAGATATGTGATCAATAGATAGATATGCAATTTAGGAGTGAATTTCACCTTAGAGAAAAAATGTCATAGGTTTATGATCATTAGATAGATATATGTCTTATGAGTGTGCTTCGCCTTGACATAGAACATCTTTGGTGCATGATAGCTAGATAGGTTTGCATCTTATCATTGTATTTTTCCACTTAAGGCATTTTTTCTTTAAGGTGAAACATACTCATAACGTATAAATCTGTCTAGCAATTATACACTTAATTGCTAAATTGATTAACACTTTATGAATGTGTTTTGTCTTAGAGTGAAAACGTCTTAGGTTTACAATTACTTATGTCTTACAAGTGCATTTCGCCTTAAAGCAAAAACATCTTTAATTTATGGTCTAGATATGCATTATAGTATCTTTTAAGATAAATATTTGAACACATGATAAGAACTTTACTAATAGTGGATATGGTACAAGTGTTGTTTATACCATATTTATGAATTTCTGATATGCTAAGATAAGACAATTTGTAGTTTTTGGTCTTGCAACTTCTCTAATAATGAGTTCAAACTGTCTCCTTGTTTTTATTCTATTAAGATTAGGGCCTTTACTCCAAAAGCCATATCGAAAGATAATTTCCCAATATAAGTTTTGGACATAGTGTAATAAGCAAAAGGATGGAATGAATATGATATACTCTTCAAACTTATTAACTTTAGTACACATACATTGGAGGATGGCCTTGTTCGTGACTTCAGTCAAGCTGATTCTGATTTGTTTATAGAATTGCAAGAATGATTTGCTATTAAATTATGTGTCCTTATTTTTAATAATAGTTAAAGGAACACCATAATGATTAATTGTGTTAACTATCAAGAATTGCTTCACGATTATGGTTGTTATTATTATATATACTTTAGTCTCTCCTTACTTAGTAAAATGATTGACTGCATGTAAAAATAAATTTAATTTTGTGTATTGCAAGTAGAAAAGGTCCTAGAATGTTTATGTAAATAGTATTAGGCCAAAATTTGGTTTATATTAGTTTTAGGCTTATGGTGTAAGTTTGAGTGTCAATGACATTTGTTGCACTTCTTTACATAATCTTGAATTCATTTCCTAGCTTTAGCCAGTAATATCATTTTATATGTAATTTATAGAATAATAGAGAGGCCCCTTGGTATGAATCACATCTCTCTTCAAAATAGTCTTTCAAAATTCTTGGTATTTCAGATAAGGCCACATAATGCAAATAAGTTAAAATTAAAGATCTATAGCAAAGTTTTTCATTTATAAGTGTGTACCTTTCAGCATTGCATATAAACCTCTTGACCTCTTTAGTATCCTCTGAATTTTTCTTATAGTACATATATTCTCATCTCTCTTATTCACTCATCCTCTTATTACTTGATGTTATTCACATACACTACTATGTATTTAAGATTAAGCCTTTCTTCCTAGAAGAATGCTCTTTTGTGCCCTTTAGGTCCCTCTTTTGATAGTTGATTAGTTAAAACATTTTCCTTAAGAGGTATTAATTGTATATTTATAGTCATACCCTAATTCACTTAGCGATATATTGCCTTGTTAAGGCTTTAAGTAATAATGCTTACAAGATTTTTGAGATCACTCAACCAATAACAAACTATTCACACAATGAAGAAAACTGAAAATTATAAATATAAGATTTTAATGTGGAAAACACTCTAATGCAAAGCTAAAACCGTGGCACAAACTAATAATAAAATCTAATAAATTAAATAGCAGGATACAAATGATTAAGGTTTATATTTGTCTAACTTAAGAACACCTCACAAGATAACTATAGCTAATTTAGCTCTGTTAGCATTCTTTAAAGCTCTCTTAAAAGACTTATGATAACTAACTTTAAAAATGAGTATAAATTGAGATGTACATGCAAACACACAGGCACACGCGCGAACACACACACACACACTTTGAACTTTAAAACACTTCTATTGTCGAGTGTTTTTATTTTATCCAACAGTTGCCTTTCAAATCTTCAAAAGGATAAGATTTATAACATACACTTCTTTTGATCCAGTAAGACAATTAAGACCTCCAGTGTTCAAATTTAGTGGAATTAATCAAGTGACCATTCATAAAACGGGGTTGGAACCACAATAGCCTTTTACTTTTACATGCTTTTCTTTTTAGACTTAAATTCTCAAAACTTGATTTAAAAGATCCGATTTCATATATAACACACTCAGTTGTAGATGGGAAGTCATTTTAACCATATATAATAAAGATTCATACTCTAACTTATTATTTGATGTTTGAAAGTTGTGTCTTTACGTATATTTGATTTCTATTTCAAACTTTCCTTTGAACATACCTTTTACATACTACCTTTTCTTTCACTAGATCTATCAAAAAATGTCACCCATATCATCTTAATTTTTACATTTATCACTTGTTTTACTAAGTGACCTATGCAGTTCACTTAAAAATATGTGATCACTTATGACTTGGAAAGATATTCTTGGTATGTATTGGGTATTGTATTCACTTAAATTTACTAACTACTCGATCAATCATCCTACGGAGTTAGGCTTATACATTATCTATGAAATATACTCATCTATAGGCTGCATCATTGTGAATCTTTATACTATCACAAAACAATCTTATAGCTTTACAATATGAGTTCAATTGTCTTTGTTCTTGATAATCATATCATTAACATAAGCTTACATACTCTTGCCTAATATAGGTGTAAAAATCTTATTAACCAAATTTGGTATATCACCTTCATATTTTTAAACCTTAAAGGCTTAACCTGATAACAATAAGTGTTATTATGGGTAATACGTGAGACCTTAATGTTTAGAATATATATAAGGATCTAGTTTGTAACATCCCGGTTCCATAGAACGGGTCGGACCAGAGAAACGGGTCTAAGTGTGGTAAATCAGAGAAATTAGAACAACACATCTCACGCTCATGCATTTGTGAACAGTGATATGTGCACACGAAAATATCTGTACATGCATTCATGACAATTTTCCCGGTATAAGTGTGAATAAGTGTGAATTCTTGAAAAATAGGCTTTGTGAGTGATATATTGAATCGGAGAGGTTCATAGTGATTTTCCAATTTTTTGAGGATTATAGAAATTATCTGGGAATTTTTCGGAACTGTTTCCGGACCCGGAAAATTTCTAAGTGACAAGTAGGGGTTAGTCAGTAGAAAATTTGTGGTCCAATGACAATGGGATTTCAGACATAAGCAATTGGGAATTTTTGGAATTAGCCATTGG
>JANQBM010000008.1:15296529-15336234 GCA_025594535.1 Erythroxylum domingense
CTCCATTTAATAACCCTAATTTCTATTCATACTTGCTAAAATGACTAAATTCTAAGAAAATAAATAGAATAAATCAATAAATAAATAAACAAATAAATAAAAGAAAAGAAAATTTTTGGGGTCCAACATTTAACAACTTTTTTACTTCCTTTCCAACAAACATCTACGTCTTAAGGAAAAAATAAATTTGTTTCTTATACTTTATAGGCCTATAAGTATGCTTGACAGTCAATCTATCGCTTCTAGATCTATTCCCACCATATACCTCTGGTACACCATTGTCAGTGGGGAACTTCATCAATAGTTAGTATGATGATAACACAACTTTAAGAGAACACAAAGAGGGTCTTCGTAAGACGATGTTATATATTAAAGATCTATTTACCACATGAAATTCTACAAATCTAGTTGACTACTTAAGTTTAACCCTTAACTTTAGTAATAGGGTAATCTTCTATAAGGAATGAGTCTACTCTCATCTAAAGCCAATTAAGGTATTGATATTGGCCTAAGTTAGGTTTTGGGAAGTTCAATGCCTTAATCGTATCATAGAATAAGATATTGACAAATTTTCCTTATCAAGTAAGATCCTTCTCGCTTCGTAATTAGCTAGTTTCATTCTGATGACCATTATATCATCATCAAGGTTAGCCACTTTAGAGCCTTCTTTGAAAAAAAAGATTCACTCTTTCAATTTCCTTTTCTTTTTTGACTCTAACATTATATTGGATGACTCAAACTTGTGCATAAATTTCTTCAATTATAATCTACTCACTTTTGAATCTTCTTAATTATTGTGTTGATGACCCAGCTTTTAGTGATACTCCCTTAGGTCTGTTATCACGTTCTTTGGACTGAGATCGAACATGGTGCCTCTCACTACCTTTAGTTATATAATTATTTTGAACAAGCTTTTCCAATGTGGTGCCCTTTCTTCAATAAGAAATCCATCATCCATAAATATTGTCAACATTAGATATTCTTATGCTCGTAATCTTGATAGAATCAACATAACTTATCGATTGCTTATCTCATGATTTCTTAACAATATTTATGGTAGGTTGATGATATCCTTTCTTTTTGCATAATTGAGAATATGGTTAATGAAAGCATTCAATCATGGCAATATGGCATCATGAGACCTACAAGCTCTCCCTTTTCCTTGACATGTCATTTATGATGGACATTCTCTTATTGGACTATTCCAATATATTCTCTCTTTCTCTTTTATTTTCTTACTATTTGGGATAATAATTTAGCTTTCTTTAAGGAGCGGTCTATCTTTTCTAAGGCAATAAATTGTTGAGCTCACTTTTACACCTCCTATAAGGCATATTCCTTATCCATTAATGATTTCCAAAAAGGTTAGCAGCGAATCAGACATCTTTCAAGGGCTATAATAATTATGATAGAGTTTTAGTTTGAAATTTGAGTAAGTTTTAAGCTAAATCTTTAGGTACAAAAACTAAAACTCTCCCCTTGCACCAACACCATATAGAAAAAGGAAAAGGAGTCCTTAGGCCTCCTCCTATTGCTAGAAAATTGAGCCTCATACTTGGATTTGAGCTTCAAAATCTTGAGATTAATCCCCTCAAGATGGTGGGATACAAATCCTATGTTACTCTTGCCAATGTTGGAGAAAAGACCTTAAACTTTAGTATATTTGAGGCCACTTGTAGATTTATCATCTCTTGGTATATGGTGACATGATTTGTCAGGTATGTTAAACTATTGTACGCTTCTAGGTTAGGAAGTTTGAACTATAGCAACAATGACTCCTCAATCTCCTAGATGAAAGGGCTATCCAAGATTTAACGAACCTTGTCCTATGAGATGTGAAAAAAGTGCAATGATGTCTCTGTGCCCTCCCTCTAAAGACATTGCAATGGAAAGTTTGTGTTGATTTACGTCTTACAGCCAATCGATTAGTTGTAGTTCAGTAATAAAATAATGTAAAGACATTCTTTATCTTATACATATTTAGATGAATATGATAAAGTCCATAGGATCATTATACATTTCAACTGAAATTATGATGAGATTATAACTATAAAATTCATATTGCATTTATGTACTATCCCAAAATTATTCCTAGTCATTGTTTTATTAAGACTAAACATTAATAGAACATAAAAAGACTAACACATTTTTTTTGTTTTTCCTTATAAATGGAGTAGTTGATCTCATTGACTAAAGTATATAGATTCTTAAACAACCGTGTGGGTACTTATTAGAGAACAAATTTTCTGAACTAACCTCATATGAGAAATTCATTTAGAATATTACTTGTATGTCTATGGAAATCTTCATTGTGATGATTGTATAAGTGATCTTTTGACTTGAGATCTCTAAAATTATCTTGTATAGGAATTATATGTTTTGATACTACTTATAACATGTTCTAATCATGAGTAGTTTAGCCGGTAGTCATTGGATGTAACATGAACTATATAGAGGTAGTTGAGTGATTAAGATATGATTCATCACCCTACAGTAATTAAGAAAAATGTTTCATTTTTTTCAATTAGTATTGATTCGAAAAATCCTTGTCCAAGGTGAAATGACATTTTGTAAATAGTTTACAAATGTCATAATTGAACAATAGCTAATGGTAGAGAACGAAAATGATTGGACTCAAAATAGAGTAGATATTAATTTCATGTTATATGTCTAATTAAAACATTATATGATGAAATGATTGAATTATATGAAAAAAACCATGCATGGAAAAGTTAGTCAAAATCACTTTGAAATTCTTAAATATTTAAGTTGTCATGATGTACTGCTAGATATCAATCTTGATTTATAGATATAAATTTTTTAATTAAAGAATTAAAGATAAAATAAAGGAGTTTAATTTATCTAATTCTAAATATGATTTAGGGTTATAATTTGTATCCATTGCCAACATATTTAGGAACTTAATGGATCACACATAAAGAACGAATTGAAGAGAGAAAAATATTTTAATCAAGTTGGACTTAATTGTAAAGTTTGAAAAAATTATGATTAAATATGAGATATTTATTAAATAAGGATCAATATGAGATACTGAACCTTATTTGAGCATAACAGGTATTTAATTAAAATTATTTGTAATTCTAATTCAAGTTTAATTGAAATCAGAATTTAATTTCAATTTAATTACTAAAATATCCAAAACTTATTATAAATAGGCGTAAGCTTTAATGAAGCTAGCAATTATTGCCTAACCTTTTTTACAATAATTGCAAAGTTCTCTCAACTTGTTTTGTGATTATCGTTAGAGGCTAAAAACTTGTTCTTTTACAATGGTTAAGATGGACTGATTTCAGAAACGATTTGATGGATAAAACAAGAAAAATGATCAAGCTTTTGAATAAGGTACAAATTAAGATTCTTGTTTTATTATGATTTATGTGTTAATTAGCTTATAGAATTTTAGTGATTTTAGCTTTTGAGAAATCAAACAAAAATCTTTTGTAATTATTCTGTTGCATGCAAGATCAAATCTTAAATGGATTTCTCAACAGTTTGTTTTTAGTCTGTGATTCTCTAAGCTTGATCAATCACTCTGTTGCTCTTGGGAGACTTTGCCGTAGATGGTCTCCTAAGGATGTCACTACTCCTCTTGTTGCTGGAAAAACACATCCATGAGTTTTTTGAATTGTTCTTACAATCCATGATAGAACTTTGAATTGCTATTAACCTCAAAATGTTGGTGATATTCCTATGATAGGTTCATCTAAGAGTTTCTATCTCAACTTTGATGTTTTGAATGAATGTCTATAGTGTTGCTCCCAAGTCACGAGTTTCATATAAAAATGTCTTTGAAGAAGTTGAAAGGAAAATAAAATAGAGCTTAGATTACATAAAATTTTTCTCCTTATCTCTCAACCCTTTTTGTTTCTCTTTACTTGAGAATATTTAGGTAGAAATTGAGGAATTATTCTGTTACGTGTATAATTGCAGAACGAAAGGTATTCGAAAGAAATATGGCACAGAGATGATAGACAATGTCAAAATAAAAAGTTTTGAAAGACAGACATTAAATACTTTCACATGTTGAGAATCGAGAGGCTTAATATAGACTTCAAATATTGAGATTAAAAGTTGCCATTGAAAGTTGAAACCACTCTCTAACATTGTATTTCAAACCCAACATGGGAAATAAAGATCATGTCATACAAACACAACATGTCGATTGAGTTGGAAAATATAGTTTTACAAATGCTAGTCGTTGAAAACAAGAAAACCTTGTCAATATAAGAACAAAAACAATGGACAAAGCGAAAACATCAAAAGACGTAATTGGTAATATTAAACCTGGCTCCCTTTTTTTTTTTTTTAAATGCATGTTTGAAAGCTGGCAAATGCATAGACCTCATCAGACAGCATACGCTAAATGCCAACCCGTATCCTTTACACTCACTACCACCAAAAACAAAAGGAGAATAATAATAACAAATTATCAAAAAAAAAAAAAAGAAATTCTCTTTTTTGTATTTGTATGTCATAAATAACTCATATTCCACGTGCTGTTCTTTTGTTCCTCTCGCCGGAATTTCCTCCACTTCCCCTCATCTGCTTCCCACCCAAAGTCCAAACACTTCACCCATCAACTAACAATTCTTTTGGAGAATCGGGCTGCTGACGCTTTCGTCCAACTCCTTCGACGCAAACTTCGTTTCTCAGATTCCAGGGTTACTTTATGCGATCCGAGCTGCAGTTGGGGGTGATTCCACTGAAAAGTAGAGGAATTTGATATTGGGCTATTTGTTAATCGTTCAAAGTTTTGATCTACTTGTGAGGGGGTGTGATTGGTGTGCACGAATGGGGGCGGTTACGTCTTCGATGGCCGCAAAGTTCGCATTTTTTCCTCCGAACCCGCCGTCGTATGAGGTGGCGGTGGACCAGGTTACTGGGAAGCTTAGGATGTCGGTGTCCGGGATTGCGATGGGGTTGAGGGACAACGTCGACGTTTTGAAACTGGACACGAAGAGAGGGAATCAGGTGGTAGCGGTGTACTTCAAGAACCCAGCAGCCTCGCTGACGCTGCTTTACTCTCATGGAAACGCAGCTGATCTGGGTCAGATGTGTGATCTGTTCTACGAACTCAGTTTGCATCTCAGAGTTAATTTGATGGGGTTGGTTTGTTAACGTTTTTGTTGTTATCTTTAATTGCTTCTTGTGCGAATCCAGTTTTTTTTTTGAACTTTGAAATAATTGTTGATTGATTTATTCAGGTATGACTACAGTGGTTATGGGCAGTCAAGTGGGAAGGTATCACCTTTGATTGATTCTTCTTTATTTACTTGGTTGATGGTCAATTTAGCTGCAGAGATCTAGTATGGTCGTTGTTGGGATTTCGTGGTAGATGTAAATGATTTTGAAGTTTTTCATCCTTTTTTGTTTCTACTATTTTGAATCTTGAAATTGTATGCAAATTTTTTGCTGAAAAGCTTGAAGCCGTACTGTATGCAGCAAATGCTTGCAGGTAGATGAGGTTTGAGAAATTTGTAGTATTGTGATTTCTCTCTACTGAATATGGAGGTTGGTTCATTAATTTTGATAGGCTTTGTTTACTGTCTGAAAAAAATAAATTTCCTTAGTTTCTGTCGTGCTAAACTCTCCTTTCTATGACAATACGAATCTCTTGGTGAGGAAAACAGCTGCTAGTCCTTCTGATTTGTCTTGTGAGTTATGTCAGAATCATGCTTGAAACAAGATGGAGCGTCATATTCACTAGACAAATTGATTGCTGAATTTAATTTGTCTTTTTGGACAGCCAACTGAGCAGAATACTTACGCTGATATAGAAGCTGCCTATAGGTGCCTTGAAGAGAAATATGGGGTGAAGGAAGAAAATATAATATTGTATGGGCAATCAGTTGGGAGTGGACCAACCATAGATTTAGCGGCTCAATTAAAGAGATTAAGGGCTGTAGTTCTTCACAGCCCAATTGCATCTGGCCTGCGTGTCATGTATCCTGTGAAAAGAACGTATTGGTTTGACATCTATAAGGTGATTACAGATGAATAATAAACTGTATTGTTTCATACGTCAATGATATTCTGACTTGGTGTGGTTATATGGCACAGAATGTTGATAAGATACCGTCTGTCAGTTGTCCAGTACTGGTTATTCATGTAAGTATTTTGGTAGTTTGAGAATAATGGTCAAATTCTATATGTATATTTACACACAATGACATTTTAGCATGTTGCTTCCTATCTTTCCTATGTGGTTGGTAAAAATCTAATCCTTCTTACCAAACAAATCAAGTGATCTAAAATAGTGCCAACTATGGTTAGAGCCTGTGAGTTTGTGTGTGCTGGTGATCAGCACCAGTGCATGACTTGGTTGAATAATAATTTCCACTTCTACAATTGTTCTACAATTATCTTCTGGTTTGAGTCAACTTCCCCCTTATCTTGGTTCAAAACTTATCATTTGGGAAATGTGTGCTGCTTTTTCTAAATTTAATCTGCAGTTGGAGGATCAAAGATGGTTATTGATCTTATTGCTGCCATTGTATTGGCGGATCAGTGGGCAGTCTGAACCTCTCTATTCAGGCTGGAATGAATAGTGTTGCTGACATAGATGGCATTAAATTAAGTTGTAATCGGTGTTTTTTGCACAAAGTATCCCCAATTGTTTATGAACTCTTGCTTTTTCAGTGTAAGTGGGAGAATTTCTGTGCATTAGAATGGATGAAAGAAAGCTAGGAATTAAACAGGCAGGAAACTGAGTTCTTATGTACAAATCTTCATATTGTGCTAGATTTCTTTCCGTTGTCTATTTGTTATCTTTCTTCTTGCCAGTCCTTTTCCTTCCAATTTGATAAGAGTGCTGAATAGACTATTTCACATTCCCTGCTACTTGTAAACATTATGTAGAGTGTGGGTAATTGCTAGGTTTAATGATCCTAAACATATTGCCAGCTGTTTAGCCTAATATCAACCACATTTATGCATCAATATCAGAAGGAAAAATTGAAAAAAAAAAAAAAAACAGAGAAGAGATCAATATTTATGCATCAACCTGAGGCCTTAACCTAATATCATATTCAGTGATGCTATAATTGGTATTTACCCTTTCTTCGTACAGGGGACAGAGTTAAAGGACAATAGATGATCCTATCACACCTGCTAGTGAGGTTTTGATTGTTTTCAGTGGTGTCATATGCATGAAAAGAATGTATAAATTTATGATTCAAGGAATTCAGCGACCATTATGATTAGTGGTCAAACTTGATTCGAGTATGAAATACTCATTTACTAATAGAGCATGTAACAATGACAGTCTTTGATTAGTGAACTTATGTGCTTGGTTGCCTTGATTTGCATTTCCCTTGTTGCACACAGGGAAGCGCAGATGATGTTGTAGATTGGTCTCATGGCAAGCAGCTTTGGGATCTCTGCAAGGAGAAGTATGAACCACTATGGGTAAAGGGAGGGAACCACTGTAACCTGGAACTTTACCCACAATACATAAAACATCTCAAAAAGTTCATATCAGCCATTGAGAAATCATCCCGTATGGAAAAAGTATCTGGGGAAACTCCAGATCTATTTCAGAATCCACGTAAGAGCTCAGATTTTCGAGAGACTAGATTAGGCAAGGAACAGAGGGAGAAATTTAAGACAAGTACTAAGCAAAGGGAAATCCCTAGGCTAAGCACAGATCGCAGAGACAAATCAAGAACCAGTGTGGATAGGACAGAGAAACCAAGAAAAAATGATTCTCATTCAGAGAAAGAGTGCAACAATTCAGAGCCACCTGAGAAGGCAAGGAATAGCATTGATCGGTAACTTGTTGACCCCTTAATCTTGAATTTCATTAACTCTTTGTTTCCTCCATATTTACCGTCTAGTGAAGGAACATGCTATTTTCGTCTAACTGTTGAGTGAACTGATGGCAGCTTTGGTGGCATGATAAGGTCAGTAGGATTATGCAACATCGATTGTTTCAGGCCCACGGCACCAGCAATCTGAGGAACTAGAAAGGTCCATTCAATTATTCCACCCCCATTATTTGTTTAGTTGGTGGTTTTTTCTTGGTTACACGATTTTCCACAGAGAATTAGGAAATTAATTTAACCAGAAATTTTCTCGACCTTCTTTTCCACTCCTATGTACATAGCTTATGAATGCCAACATTTTAGTTTCCAGTAATTTACATTGCCCTGTACTATTGGATCATGCTTGCTTAGTTCAGCTGAACTTGTTAAAATGCTAATCAGGTACTTAATAATGTTTTCACACCCTCAAAGTTGGTGCGAAATAAATTGATTAGCTCTTGTTCTATTAATATCTTCTTCTTTTTTCTTTATCCAAAAGCACTCATGTTTGGGTTTAGTTGGCTGCAACTCAAACTGTGATCTTGAGCATGGTGTGGGTGTGGGTGTATGTGTTTAGAGGTGTCATTCTAGGTATTGCTTCTATTTTGCATAAATATGACAATCACCAAGTTTTCAGATTAAAAATGATGCTATTCCTTTGAAAATATGCCTCTAGTAACCTAAAAATTATATATCATAGCTGAAAAGTTGCATTAATCCAATTACATCATGTCAATCACACATTTGATCTTTTTAGCGGTAACTTTTCAGCCATATGAATTGCCTTTTAAGTCTTCTAATCGTAAGTTGCAACTTTTCAATGGAACTTCATATTTATACAGCTAAAGGCAATATGATCTTTTGATGATTTATTCAAATATTAAAAGAAAATCTATAATCATTTATATTAACTAGCAATATATATATATATATATTATTGAAAAACTTAATGGAACGAAAAATTGGAAAAAAAAAACTAATAAAATGAGTGTTCATGTGTATTTAAGATAACGTTTCAGATTTTTTTTAATGAGTGAACTAAAAGAAAGAAACGTATCTTTATCCCAAATGTGAAATAACGGAGTCTAAAGAAAGCATTGCTTAGCACAATAATAGAATACCTCTTCAGTTATTGCCAAATTTTTTCTTCTTTACAATGTCCACCCTTTATCTAACCGCAATTTGTGCACCGGTCCAGAAATACACACTTAGATGAAGACTGGTTTGTTGAAGTTGCTTACATCCAACGTTTTCTGATTCACTTGGATTTTCTTTTTCAAAGCGGAACAAGTTTAATATGTCCATCGAGTCTTCGAAGCAACAACGAATACTAATGACAAGTCCAGGCCTAGAATGCTCCATATAAGCTAAGGAGATGATTCTATAATTATAGCTCCCTAGATAAAGACAAATATGCGGCATCTCATCACCGACATATCTTAATCACTGTACATAATTTTACTCATCTCATTGGCGATCAATGATCTGTGAAAACGGCTACTGGACAGGACGTTCTTTCAAAATCTTCCATCTGTGCAGTGGATACCCCTGAACAAACAAGTTTTTAATACAGATATAATGTCATCTCATTGTAGGCATTGAACGTGAAGTCATCGGATTCAAAAGTATGATTCAAAGGCCACCCAACCATCCTCATGAGTCATGATGGATGATAGGCTGTATGAAAATACATGGACCAGAAGCTTTCATTCAATACCCATATCTATCATTCAGAGAGGTTCGCCCATCACCTGATTGCCCTGCATGCAACATTTAAGTCATGTCAAAATGCGTTGGAGTCTATAGTATGACTTTTTCACTAAGCTATCAGTTTCAACAACCATTTTTGGTTTCTATGTTTGACAACTTTTACCTTCAGGAGGCACCCATGAATCGTATTCTGGACTGCTGTTTAGAAATGAAGGTTTCTCAGGGCCAAGCACTCTTTTTGGCCTTTTGTTATCTTTACAAGGTTGACTTCCTTCGAACATCTTCTGGTCTTCATATTTTCCTCCTTCTTCATCTGCATGTAATCCTTTCGTGTGTTTCAGCAATAATGCCACAGCATCTTCTGCACAAAACTTAGTTCCCATGGAAGATTTGGACTGATCAGGATCTTCATTATCACTAGCTCTAGGTCTCTCAGTTTCCTTCCGCTTCCTTATTATGAGACCAGCAGGTGCACTTTCAATTGTAGAATCCATCTTATCCTGGACATCGCTAACTTCCTGCAGGATTTTCTGCCTGTCTTTGTAATCCACAAACTGATCAGATTCATCTAAATTTGAAACTTCTTGTCGTGCTGTTTCTTTCACTTCCCTGGCCTCCACAGCACCAAGCCATTGTGGCTTTACAACAGTATAAACAGATTTACAAACAGGAGTATCATTGATCGTCTTGTCAGCTTCTGAGTTATCCTTTGGTTCAACTGTGTCAGTCCCAGTATCTGCAGTCCCATTTTTCTGCATGGTGAGACTCGATTGCTTACTCGACTCGTTATTTTTGGGAGATTCTGTAGCAATTCTCTTTTTGCTGGCTGCGGGAGGTGCTCCAACTTTATCATGTTTCAGTTCTAGCACATTCAATTCCCTTTTTCTTGCAGCTTCTCCTGATGGGTCTGCAAACTTCAGGAGGAATAATATCCTGTCCAATTCAGCTTGAAGAGCAGATAACTCCTCGTCAAGCTGTATGGTTTTATCTTGCACTGACAAGAAATATTGAATATCAGTATCGGAAGCAAGATGGCAGGAGCAATCATACTAAACCCGAAAAAGTAATAAAAACAATAGAAGAATAAAAACAATAGAAGAAAACAAGTAAAAAGAGATTCAGGTTGTATCTTTGGATCCTTCAATGTCTTACCTAGCTGAGATGACAATCCAGACATATAAGCATCAAGTGCATCTCCAGCTTCAGCTTCAGGTCCTGTTTCTGTTGGCATTTTCCTCTTCTCAATTGAGAGCAATTCCCTTTTGTCTTCCATTTCTTTCAAGATGGTATCTCTCTTATCAAGAAGAGTATCAGCGGTTTCAATTGACTGAAGCTCACCTCCTTTTTTGATTGTAGGCTTTTTTGTCCGGTCATAAAACTCATCATCATCACTGAATAAAAGGTAAAGATAAGCTACGAATCTTCACTTCATCATAACCATTAAAGAATCCTCCAAAGGTAAAGTACCTCAAAAAGTCATCATCATCATCTTCAGCTGTTCCTTTCACATTACCACGAGATCTTCTATTCCCTGCACGTGCACCAATACTTTCCCGTATACTTTCATTAAGTGTCTCTTCCAAATTTTCTAATTCCTCCATGAGCTGATCAAAACAGGCAAATACAGAACTAAAAATTTGAACTGGCAAGCACTGCAAAAGATGAAAAACAAAAGAAAAGACGATAAAGATAGCAAGGAGGTCAGCTTGGATTTCTGTATGCATGGTTACCTGTGTTATTCTTTGCTCATTGCGAGCAATCTGAGTTTGTTGGCCTTGTGTCAATCCACCTTGAGAAATCTCTTTAGCTCGGATGGCATCTATCTCTTTCCTCATATGGGCAATCTAAAGTGAAAAGCTTTTGAGTAAGAAAAAGATTTGAGCATTTAGAAGGACCACTGGTCGCATAGGATACAGAAATTAAAATAAAAAGCTATGAATCACCAGAAAATTTTATTTGACACCATCAAAATAATAGGCACTCCTAATAGTTAGGGAAGATAAAATATGAAAAACACCTGCCTTTTCAGTTCGCTTTAGTACTTTATCACGTGTTTTCTCCTGCTTTTCTGTAAGCTGCCCTTTGTAAGTTTGCCAAGTCACCTCATCAACTTCATCCTAAACACATGCAACAAACAATCATTGGATTCTTTGCATAAAAAACAGTTTGTGTTTTTTTTTTTTTCAAAAAAAGTCACCCAAAAAGTAGAGTTGACTTATTAAATTTCCTTGCATCAAGTGTGATATTGATATGCAACAACAGTTCAGTGCAGTCCATGGAATCTTTTGCATTAGACATCGTGTTAAAATTGTTCTTAAAGAGTTTACAACGCATGTAATCCAGACACGCCACATTTTTTATAAAGCACCAACAATGGCTATTTAATGTCAACAGAATCAGCAATAGCAACAAACATGTCAGAACTTCTGTAAAATCACATAAAAAATTGTCATAAGATCAACCTCATCTTCTTCAATGGCATCTTCTCCCATACCCCATGAGACACCATTAGCAAGAGATGTGTCCATTCTCGCCCTCTGAAGTGAAGCTTCACGATCAATCATCCGTTGCCGGATCTTAGCATCTCTAACAGTTTTTGCATCAATTTCCTAAACAAAAATCAACATGATATGACATGGGAAATGAATTCACACATTGGTCAAGTAAGATCTAATAACTTGCATTGGTCTAGAATACATAAATGCATGAGAGAAAAAGTGTACCATCAGTATTTTTTTAATTTGACTTTCCAAACTAATGCTAAACTTCTACCTTAAATGACTTTGCACAACCGAGTGAATTGAGAAATTTTAAGAAACCATAGGACTATTGGCATCTAGAGAAGGAGAAGAGATAAAGCTCCAATCCACTGGAGTAAAATAGTAAATTTCAAAGTAGGTCTATAGACATAAAAAATACACAATCAAATATCCCAAACGAAACCAATCCAGCACTATGTTATCCAGATGCATGTCTAATGAAAGCAGTCATACCGGTGGCATTAAGTCAGCTGGTCCCTGAAAGATGTATAATCGAGATGAACTGTGAGAAAGGAAAAGGTGATTACCAGAAAGAAATAGACAACTAACAATGATCATAGAGGAGAAGAAGGCATAAAACCAAAACAGAGAAGATATAATAATAATGAATATAAGCTGCTGAAAATAAGATGAAGCACCCATTTGATAGAAGGACAATCACATAAGGATACAAATGAACAAATCACAGAACCAGATCTTTCTATAAGAGTTCAGCGTACAAATATGAAGTGAGGATGTTGAGGAATAGATGAACAAAATGTAGTTAGCAATGCAGAATCTTATTCTGCACAATGTGCCACCTGAACTGACCCAGTGTTTGAAAGTCCCTATTTTTCAAAATATTGTCTAGCATCTATTAACACAAACATTTTTAGATATAACCTAAGAGATTTCTACCGCAGCAATAATAAACCCTATTCACATGCCAATTAACCCATCAAAGGTTGCTCCATGATTGGCCCCAGAAAAAAGATTATTCATGAGAGTGTAACATGAAATATTTCCATTCATCTCTATAATAAACTGTCTATGATCATAGATGATCTCCACAAAGCTGGTCAAGTTTAAGAAAAGACCAGCAAGAAAAAAGTAATTACAGAATTGCATGGTTAGGGAAGCAAATAGAAGTTGGTAGAATGTCAAACTA
This sequence comes from Erythroxylum domingense, assembly GCA_025594535.1. NCBI lineage: Eukaryota > Viridiplantae > Streptophyta > Magnoliopsida > Malpighiales > Erythroxylaceae > Erythroxylum > Erythroxylum domingense. The sequence goes on from JANQBM010000008.1 coordinate 15,309,750, forward strand.
TAAAGAGGGTGGTATAGGTACTAACTGGCCAAACCGAATAACATCACCAACATGCAGCTCCAGATATGCCCTTTTATCCGCCTGATAAAACAACAATCAGAAAAGTATTAACATTGTTACAGAAAGGTGATCAAAAGTACTAAACAAAAGTTACAACTGAAAAATATCTGCTCCTGACATTTTTTAAAATAGTCAACTTCATGAATTTTCTTTTGAGAAAACACAAGTGTTGTTCATCGGCAATATACTTGTCTAATAACGGAAGTAGTACAAGATAATTCCAGATCGTTACACAAGTCACTAACCCAAACAAGAGTAAGTTATCCTGATTTGCTAATTAAGTTACTGGGATATCTTGGCCAGCAATTTGGCCAGAGTTGTTAGCAAACTACTCGTTCTCCAGATTATCAAATTATAATCTTACTTCAAGATTTAAAAATGATATGAAATAGGACTAAATACAGCATTCATTGATGAGATGAGGTTATACAAGGCATTCAAAATTCCTTCGCGATTAAATGTTGAGAATATTATACCTGATGCTTGTTGATGAAGGTACCGTGGGTGCTGCCCAGGTCATAAATGTAAGCTTGTCCACTTCGTTTGAACTGAAGAACTGGGTAAAAAAGAAACAATTGAAAACAGCATATTTTAAGTTCAGAAAAGGATTCCAATTCTAGTGCAAGCAATTTTGGATGGATACAAGAAAAATTTTAAAGAGTTTGCAGCAGGAAGACCTAGTTAATCATGAAATTAAAAGTAAAGGATACCAGCATGGAAACGAGAGATTGTAGGGTGGTCAAGAACAAAGTCGCAGAGATCAATGCGTCCAAACATGTAAGCCCCCTTCTCAAAACTGAAAGATTGATTCAATGGAAATGAATATAATCAATGAGAAAGCATAAACAAGAAGAGGATGGTATTGAAAAGAGAAATGTTTGCGTACACGTTGAATTGATCGATAATGGAACCGTCTTTGAGAACCTCAAGAAAGAATTGGTGGCAAGGAGGTCCACTCCACTCAGGAATTGTGTAGGGAACCGAAGAGGGCTGCTGCTCTTTTTCTGGTTCTGATTTGTCAGGTGGCGGTGCAGTGTTGTTATTATTAGGGTTTTTAGGAGGTGGAGGTCCCATGGTGGAGGGTTCGTTAGGGCTTCCAGTAGGCGGAGGTTCCATGAAGGCTTTTAGAGAGGTTCTTACAATCAGAGAGAAGAAGAAGAAGAAGGCAGCCTTGAGGCGGTGCAGATTCCGATATCACGTGCTTTTTGCAGATTTCGGCTCCGATAACACCATTCTCTCTCCCGTCCAGGCCCAAATTCATCTTTGATAGAGTTATTTTATTTTATAGTTGCATTTGTTATTTTTTATTTCTCTATATTATTTGTAATGATATATATATTAAGCATCAAATTCATCTTTGATATTTATTTTAAATGATTATTTTCATTCATATTCAAGATATTTTTTGAAAGAATAAAAATCTTTTAATATAAATAACTTAAAGATAATGAAGTAAAATACCTACTTTAATTTCACACTAAAATTTTTTCCCTTTCTTTTTTAGAGATTAGTTAAATATTTTCTTCCCAATTATCAGCCTAATTTAGCTACAAATCGTAAATTTAGTTTTAGAAATAAATTTTATATCAAAATTTAAAGATTACTATTGCTTTAATTAAAATAAAGTGATATAATTGTTTTTAGAAAATATCTTTATAATTATAATTTTACTATAAAACCTATATAATTTAAAATTATTTGATAGAATTCTAGTAATGATCATACAATAAATTTATTGGACGTGTAAATATTTTATTTAACTATAATATAATTATAGAAATATTAAAATAGAATATATTTTACTAATTGTCAACTTTTGATCAAATTATAATTAAAAGATATTTTAAAAACAACATTACTAGGAAAGGATTTCATGTAATTACCCAAGTTTTAATATTTCTAAAGATTTTTCATTTGTATTCCAAATTTTCAAATTGAGAATATTAGAAGGAACTATCTCTCCACTACCAACTTGTAGTTTTTAAAAGAATTATAATTAAATTGTTAGTCTCTATATTTAAGAACTATGAAACATAAGTCAATAATATTGCTAAAAAATAAACATTAAATTTTGTTTATTATAAAGATAATTTAAAAGTGGTGAAGATAGGAAAAGACATTAACTCTTAACTTTCAGAACCTTTCTCATTTTAGGTAAAGTCTTAAGAGAATTGGGTTACTTCTTTAAATTATAACATTTTTTAGATATGAAGACAGATAATAATAATGGAAGACATTATTTGTATTTGGAGTTCTTAGCAATACAAAATAGTCCAGCATTGACAAGTATTAGCCAATTACATGGATAAAGAGTATGTATTAATTTAAATTAAACTAATATTAGAGAACAAAATAAGTATGAATCATATAGCCTTGTCTTTGTTACTATATCATAATGGTCCCTAAAACAAAAATCAGCTAAGAAAATTGTAATGCCTTGAACAACTTGCATAGAAGCATATATCATATTATCATATTGTAAATGTTGAACGTTGCATTGGAAACAAAGATATTTATATAAAAAAATCATGTATTGCAATATAAAGATTGACTTCACATCTTTAGCTTTAAAAATATGTGAATCAATTCACATATCCTTATTAAATTTAACAAGATTATCTGTTAGTATGAGTTACCAAAATTATTTGTTTATAAAAATTACATTTGTAGAAATCCCTTAATTCAAAATAAGATATTCTTAGATGTTGTATATCTAGTATAACTTCCAATAATCTCTCGTTGTTTATGTATCTATCAAAAATAAACTAAAGGAATGATATGAAAATGAATTATAATAGATTATTATTTGTCGTGGTACCAAAGCATGGTCTTAGGTTTCCTATAAACTAACTTAGAAAGGGATAGTAAACCTTACAAATTTGACATTTTAATAAACACCTCAAACGAATCCGTACTTGACAATCTGACAACCAAGATAATAAAATTCATTTTGTGAACCCAAACCTCATTACAATTACCAACCATTGATTCTTTAACAATGCCATTAAACATTAAGTTAGATGGTTCCAACTATGCCTTCTAGTCTTAGGTTATTAAGATCTACATCTCAGGTAAAGATAAAATGAGATATATTAATGGAGATTTTGAGCAGCCACCAAAATTGGTTCATCCTTTCAAAAACAACAAATTGAGAATACAATTATGAAAGCGTGGTTGATTAACTCAATAGAAGCCTCCTTAGTTAGGAAATTCATTCGATTCTCAATAGCCAAGTAGGTTTAGGATTTTATTGCTATAACATACTTTGATGGATCTAAATTATCACAAGTATATGACCTCCAATAATGTGTGATTCAGATACATTAAAGGGGTGGAACCATTAAGAAATACTATAATATATACAAGGATTATAATCAGAGATTGACTTTCACTGTCCCAATCCAATGGAGTGTATACCATATGTATATAAATATAACTCTCTTCCACAACAGGAAAGAGTTTATATTTTCTTGTATAAGTTAGATGATGAACTTCATAATATTAGAAGTAATGTTCTCCAACAGCTTTTCCCCACCATTGAGTGGTTATGCATATGTTTGAAAAGAAGATATTTACAAAGATGTGGTAGCATCTGTAATGGAGAATGTGTATAGTGGTGTTGTTGTGACCATTAAAAGAACCACTTCTATTCAACCACATTTAATGGCAGTAGGATCATCAAACAAACCTAAGGGCTAATCTGATGGAGGAAGGTGTACTCACAATGGAAATACAAAGCACACTAGAGATACATGCTTTAAATACATGGGTATCCATATTACAGGCATAAATTATAAGCTATAAAAAAACAAGGATACAACTACTATATAAGGCATAAGTTAAATTTTTGTGGTTATTAGTAAGCCTCAATTATCTATCATTTCCATGATAGATTATTCTACCACAAACTTTGACCGAAGTAATGATGGAAATTACTATATATCTTTAACACTCATAATATTAACAATTGTATTATTGATTCGGAGCTATGAATCGAATGACTTTTGATTCTATTGGTTTTTCTTATATGACATCCCCATGGTGAACTTAAACTACTAATTTGTGGAACTCACGCATAATGTCATTATCCATACTACTCAATAATATAATACGAGCCAATAAATTCTTTTTCTTCCATGTTTTATAAGCATCACGATCCTATTTACGTTGGGTTGTATTGGCTTCCTCAAGAACATCTATATTTATGGTTAACAGTTCGAGAGCCTCCTAATCTTACATTATATATAAATTCTAAATCTCATAATTATTGTCATTTAACTTGTTACCCTTTTTGAGTTCAACAACAATAATTCTTTGATATAATAGCCACAACATAAACTCAAAGTTTCTACAGAAATAAAATAAATGCACATTATTTTCATGTCATATATACATATATTGAATAATCAAATTTCAATTGTCTATGAAATCTAAAGAGTACATATGTTCTTAATCATCATTCATATGACAATTGAATACCAATTTTCATACTCAAGAAGATTTTTCAAACATAAAAATTAATATAGCATATATTCTAATAAAATTGAATAATATCAAACTTGACATACATTAATAAACATAATTTATGTTGTTCATTGTAACTTAGTTCAATACACAATAATGAGCCCTATATTGAGAAGTGTCAATGAAATCATTTGGTAAAGTCCTAGAAGTTCAATATACTATTGTTTTAATAATTTTGATTAGAAGGCCAGTTGGACATAAAGTCCAAATTAATTCTTTTATTTGAACTTCTCTCCTAAATTTTATCACTAAACATTTATATGATTTCAGAGTGTGTCAATCTTAATTCCAAAGTATGCTTAACAATTCTCTTTCTGGTTATGGAAAAGTTCAGAGTAAAGTTATGTACTTCACTTCAGCTTCTATGAAAGCCAAAAAACCTTCAAAATATATCTTTTACATTAAGTAATTATATGTTGTATTAGATCTTCGCTAGAAAGATATCACATTTGGAGTAACTACACTAACATAATGATGACTCATCTCATAGGAAGAGATCTCGTACATCATAATGTATAAAGGAGAAAAGGTTAACACTTTTTCTTCAACTCTACTATATGGGAACTCTTATTCAAAGTAAGTATTACACATTTAATGTCTATATCAATTAATACGAATTGATATTACACAATTAAGTTCTTTAATAACTTAACTTACCTAATTTAATTTATTTGATAAAGATAGAACTAAGTGAAACATGAGATAGGGACAAAGAGGTGATATGAGTACAGTTCCAGACTCGACGATTGGGCATGCAACTATATAGTCTACTTTAGCTATATGTTTTGGAGGCATCTTAGTTACCAATGTGAGGTCAATCACTATTAAGTTCGACACTTATAAGAAATAGTTGGATCAACTAATGCAAAAGCATTTGAGGTATATTACAAACATGATAAGTGAGATGTACGATGTTGGTCATAAATTATTAGATGGACAATAAGTACAAGCTATGATCAGTTCATTACCTTAGAGTTGGAAGCATATAAAGATGCATCTAACTTACAATAAGAGTATCAAGATAATGGAAGATGTTGTGAGGCATCTCATACTAGAAGAAGAACATCTTGAAGCCTCTAAGATGTCCTCTGAGGTATATGTAGTTGGTTCTAGCTCATATAGAGATGTGAATGGAAAGTGTAAGCATCATGGTGGATCCAAATAGAAAAAAGGTAACAAATTTACCCATTATGCTTAGGACTTAAGGAAGGTAAAAAAAAAACTACCATAGAAAAGGAAAATGTCTTTTTAAAAAGCAAAATATGAAAAGGGTCAAGTGCTTTAATTGTAGCAATAAGGGTCATTTTACTCATGAATATAGTGAGCCCAAAAAGTAGACATTTATTATGTGAATGTCTTTTATTATGTTTTTCTATCTAAATCACATCCTTTGTAGATTGTAGATTCGGGAGCAACCAACCATGCACGGAAGGACAAAGATGCCTTTGTGTAATTCTGAAAAATCTTGTATGAAGCAAAATGGATTTATGTAGGAGACAACTTAAGGGTTGTTGCACGAGGAATAAGCACTTAGAAATTAGACATGTGAGGAGGTTGATCCTTAATTCTACATGAAGTGTTGTATGCTCCAAAAATTTACAAAATCTTATCTTTCTACTAGTTTTGATTAGTATTGGTTTTGAGGTAAATTTCCACAGTGATAGTATGGATTTATATCTTCAACATATTTCTTATGGTTATGATTTTATGATAGATGGTTTTATTGTTTTGGGTATTGTTTATTCAAATAGTAATATAGGTTATTCTTTGTTTATATCATCTAATAATTCCTATAATGTTGCAATTTCGTGGCATGCTAAACTAAGTTATATTGGTCAAAACCAAATAAGTCGATTAACTAAAGAATGCTTCTTAGGTGATTTACTTCAAGTAGATTTACGTACTTGTGAACATTGTTTGGCTAGTAAAATATCACAAAATCCATTTGGAAAGGAAACATTAGCTTCTAATCCATTACAATTAATTCATCCAAAAATCTAAGGTCTAATGAATATAAGGGCATGATATGGGTTTATACACTTCATCACTTTTATAGATGACTATACTTGTTATGGTCATGTCTATTTAGTTCTCACAAATTGGGAGCATTAAATTGTATCATAAAATATATGAATTTGGTAAAGAATCAATTAGACAAGAAAATAAAAGCATTAACAAATGATTGAGGATAAGAAAACTTATCCGATAAGTTCAAGATGTTGTGTGATGAAAAAGGAAAGAAAGAAAATTAACTATTCCTCGAACCTTATAACAAAATAGCATTACAAAAAGATATAATAGAACACTATTGGAAATGATTAGGTCCATTATGGCATAAGCAAATCTACCAACCACCTATTGTGGTGATGCATTGTTTACAATCACTTATTTACCTAATCAAGTGACCAAAAAGTAAGTTATGAACACTCCATATGAGTTATAGATAGGAAGAAAATCTAGCACGAAACATCCAAAACCATAAGTTTGTACCACCTATGTTTATGATATCTCTTATAAGTATGGGAAACTAGGCCTAAAATGGAAGAAAAGTATCTTTGTTGGATACTTGGCACACTCAAAAGGGTATTTGTTCATAGGTAAACGAGATAATGAAGGTGTAATTGAATTTGAATCACGAGATGTCACATTTTTAGATTATGTCTTTCCAAAGCATAGTGAAATATGAGAAGACCTATTTCTATATATAACTTTTGATCATAATGATTTTATTACTGGGAATCATGAAAAGGGACTTTATCCAAGTGGGAGTAGTCTAAAACTTGAAGAATTAACTTAATGACAGCTAAGATTATAATCCATTAAAAGTTTAGGTACCATACCTGATCCGAGTGGAAGTAATCAAGATATTGATGAATTTATTTCTTATAAATCACATTAATTTTGAAGTAATCATTATAGATTCCCTAACATTGTTTTGAAATAGAAGGAGAAATTCACATGATAATCCCACAAGTAGATAGTGAGCTAAGGAATGTACATGAGACTCTTAATAGTCCTACTAAAAAAAATGGATGTAAGCAATAAAGAAGAAGTGACTTTTTAAAGCTCGAACTAAGTATGAGACTTGGTTGACTTCCGTAATAGGCACAAAGCTATTAAAAACAAAACGTTTCTCAAAATAAAACGAAATCCTGATGGTAGTATTGAAAGATACAAAGCACGCCTTATGGAAAAATGATATATACAACAGCAGGGAATCAATTATGACATAACATTTTGACTTGTTGCGAGTGTTTGCTTCAATTCGTTTAATCTTACTATCATAGCCAACTTGAATATTGAATTACATCAAATGGATATAAAGGCTGATTTTCTAAATGGAGAATTAAAAGAAGATATTTATATGAAACAACCCATAGGTTCATTAAGATAGGCTTACAACAGAAAGTGTGTCAGTTATTGAAATCATATATGTTTTAAAGCAGTCTTTTAGGTAGTGGTACATTCGTTTTCATAACATAATCATTTCATATGCTTAATAAATACCATTACGTATATATTAAGAGATCCAAAGATAAATTTGCGATTTTATCTTTATATGTGGATGACATTTTGATTGCTTGTAATGACTGAGCTTATTAAGAAAATCAAAGATTGGTTGTGATATGAATTGAGATAAAAGACACGGGTAAAGTTACAAATATTCTTGGAGTTAAGATTTCAAGAGATCGTTCAAAAAGATTATTGTCACTTTCTCAAGCGACTTATATTCAAAAGACTTTAGAACAATGTCGTATGTAAGGTTGCAAACCAATATATAATCCTATTATTAAAGGTAAAGTTCTTGGAAAGAAGTTTTGTCCATTTATGCCATAACAAATGGAATAATTAAAGAAAATTACCTATTCCAGTAAGTCTCATATATGTCATGATTATGTTATTAAGGTTGTATCTACATATACAAGGGTATTTAGATACATATTAGGAAGGAGATTTAAATGAGAGAAAATCTTCCTCTGGATTTTTCTCACTTAACGATGATGTTATATTATAGAAAAGAAAGAAACAATCATGTGTTGCTTACCTACAATGGAAGCTGAATTTATAACATTTTCAGCAGCAGTATAAGAAGTTATATGGCTTGGATGATCCTTCATTAGTTTAGGGGTCACTTAAAAGCAAGATTGATATAGTAACAATCAATTGTGATAGTTGTTGTGTCTAATTTCTATTGCTTTTAATGACCTTCATATCTTGATTTTGGTTACAAATCCTTGTATTTTGATCCAAATTTGAGATTAATTGAGTGAAAATGGTGTGAATATTATATGAATGTTAATTGATTTATTTTGTGAATTTTGCATTAAAACAACCAAAGTCATGTAATTTTTGCATTAAATGTTATGCACTGTGGTGACTTGGTAAGTCATCACTATGCAAGGTGGTGATTTTATGTCACCACTGTGTATGATTAATGCACGGGGTGACAAAGGAGTCACAGGTGCACGGGTGTGCATGGGGATGTCACACCTGTGACTCCCCATGCACGGGTGTGACAAAGGGGGTCACACCCATGACTCCGTATGCACACCCGTAAGAAATTTTAACATTAATTTTGGCTTTAATATGTGGCAGCTCACGACATTAAGGCACACAACCCTAAAACTAAAGAGAGGTTAATAAAAGTAAGAAGGGGTGGTGGCTGAAGAGAATCATCTTTCATTCGCTATTTCATTGGTTCACTCATACAGAGACACAGACATGGGAGGCGCAGAGAGATAGAGAAGAAGAAGAAGATAAACAGAAGAGAGAAATAGAGAAAGAAAATAGAGTGAGTCAGGAAGTAGAGCAAAACAGTAGAGAGGTGGAAGCTTGGGAGAGGCCAAAAGCAAGAGCTAGAGCTGAATCCCATTCAATTGCTGCAAACATTTATCTAGGAAAGAAGTTGAAGCAGAAGGCGAGAGCCAAAGTTGGAAGCTTAAAAAGGACTGTAGATCTCTATAACTCTTCATCCGATGATTTGTTTGCCTATTCTATTTCTCATTTGTTGCTTTGTTTCTTTCATTTTACTATCTGTTATTAACTGACTTATACTCTTATTAGTTTAGTCGACTGTTATTTGTTTATGTTGATAATCCATTCAGTATTCACTGTTTTATTATTTCTTTAATACTTTTGTTGATAGTAACATGCGATTAAAGTGTTTAATGATGGTGAATATGGTGATATCCGTGATAGGTTGATCTCTTTTCTTAAGAATTAATGCAGCTATTTAGTTTAATATGCATGATTAGGTTATGGATATGTTGTCTTATTTATTGCTATAGTTTTTGAACTGAATGGATGTAATAGAATGACCAAACTTTGCATAATTTTAGTGTTAAATAAAGATTCAAGAGACGAAGTTTAATACGGATCAAGAAACCATGGATATTTTGGTTAAGAACTATAAATATATTAACTTAAGTGGCAATTAGTAGTCGGGTTTTCATTATTAATTTGGATAATAACTTGTTGAATACGAAAGTTCGACTAGTTCATTATTCGAATCGATTTATAACCTAACTATTAATTTTAGTAAGACAACAATCCAATCATTTTCTCTTAATCATGCATAGGAGATTAAATTAGTGAAATTAATTCTCAAGAGTTTTTCCACTTCGGTTAATCTATTTGTCTTTGCTCCTAACTGGTTCCGTCTAGAAAGCTTTCACTCAACAATCGGGATAGAATGTTTAATAATGCATTGCTTTTATTTTTATTTTTATTTTTTAATTTAAAATTAATTTAAGTTGATCAATTTCACCTTTGTAGGAGACAACCTTAAGTTATCAGCTACAACTATCTCGTATATTTACGATTAGAATAGCCTAGGTCATTTTTTGGGCATAACAAATTTTTGGTGGCATTGTCGGGGAGGTGTTTAGTGTTTTAAACTTAAATTAAATTTGATTGTTTTTATTTATTACAGTGATTTTGATTGTTTCATCCATTTTTTTGTTTGTTTATACATACATTTTTGTCGTGTTATTTCATTAAGTTATTTTAGTAATTTTCTTATTAATTTACTGTTGCTTTTATTTAGTTTATGCGAGGAAGGAGGTCTCAGGAAGGTGAACTTGCTCCCTTTATTGACAACATACATCGGATAAAAGAACTTCCAAGGGACTTTGAAGCCAATCTTAAGGGATTTAAATCAGAAGATTAAAAGATAGGTGAAAGGCTACCAGTAATGAAGGAGTATGCCAAACCGGTAATTAGTACTACTACTTCATGCATTCGTCTAGGAGAGGCAGCCAGAAACCACTACAAAATGCTGCCCTCTTTCTATAGGGTTCCCAATGAAGACCCTTTAAACTTCATTCGGGAATTCTATACCACTCTCTAGACATTCCTGTTGGATGACTTTAATGAAGATCAATTTAGGATAAGGTGCTTCCCATACACATTGAAGGATCGGGCTAAGACATGGCTGATGGCCCTTCCACTCGATTCATTGACTACATGGGAAGAGGTGTATAATAAGTTCATGGGAAATTTTTATTCTCACAAAAAGACTTCTGAGTTATGGACAGATAGCTACTTTCACTCAAATGGAGGGAGAGTCATTCTATGAGGTGTGGGATTGCTTCAAACTCCTGCTCATTCAGTGTCCACACCATCATTTTTCACTCCACATGCAGAACCGGTTCTTTTATAATGGATTGACACAACAATGTCAGTATACGGTGGACAATGCAGCAGGAGGAGTTGTGGGAGAGAAGACAGGTGAAGAAACATATGAGGTCTTCGAAATGTTAGGGGCCAATTCTCAACAAAAGGGCCTAAGGGGAAGAAGAGATGGAGTTCATGAAGTGAGCTCGAATTAAGAATTGGTTATGCAGTTAGTTGAGTTGACGAGGCATGGGAAGATGCTAACTATAAGGCCACCCCAAAATGTTCCAAATCAAGCGTATGTGGTATATATGGAACTTGTGGTCATGGAGCTAACGTTCGTTTATATTCTTATGAGCCTTTTGCAGATGGGGAGGAGTAAGTGAACTCACTCAACGGTTTTCAACCAAGGGAGCGAAATGATCTATACTTAAACACCTACAACTATAGTTGGAGAAACTACCCCAATTTTTCATGGAAGACCAATTATCTGCCAGTACAACCCCAATACTAATACCAAAATTTTCAGAAGCCAAATTATTACCAGGGGCATTCCTCACTTCAAAACCCACTAAGCAAGCCTTCTTTGGAGGAAAGCATGAATGCTTTTATTCAGGTCACATCTCAAAATCAAGAAATGAACAACAAGAGATTCTATTCTTTTGAGGCATCTGTGAAGAAGATTGAGATCCAAGTAGGGCAACTCACAACTCAGTTACACAATAATTAAAAAGGAAAGTTCCCTAGTCAACCCGAGCAAGCACAAGCAGTTATTATTCTAATAAGTGGTAAGGTAATTGATAAGCATGTTGAGATCCCTTATAATCTTTATGGTGCAGGTAATCAAGAGGAGGAGAGCCTCCCCAACGAAGAAAGTAAGTAAAATAGAGGAAGCAATGGGCAAGACAGCTCTTTAAGTCAGGTTCAAAAGGATGAAAAACTGGGGCATGCAACTGACTACAATGAAGGACCAAGATTGCATAAGGCGACTAGTCCTTATAGACCACCTATCCTGTATCTGAGCCGACTTAAGGAATTGAAACAAGATAAGCAATTTTCTGATCTTTATAATATGTTTTCCAAAGTTAATATTAACTTGCCTTTGTTAGGTGCAATTAGAAACATTCCAACTTATATAAAATTCTTTAAGGAACTAAACACCAAGAAACGAAAGTTTAAGCCAAATGAGAAGATGATAGTTTCAGAGGTTGCAAGTGTGGTGCTACAACAACAATTACCCTCCAAATTGAAGGATCCAGGGAGTTTTCTTATGCAAGTATCAATGGGTAATGGTGATGATGTTACAGGTATTCTTGACCTTGGGGCTAGTATAAATCTTATGCCCCAATCTATTTATGAGAAACTGGATCTAGGACAATTAAGACCAACTAATATGTGCCTACAGTTAGCTGATAGGAAAATTCGTTATCCGAAAGGAATAATGGAAGATGTGTTGGTGAAGGTTAGCAGATTGATTGTTCCTATAGACTTTGTAGTCTTAGACATGAAGGAAGCTAAACAATAAGGGAAGGAGCACACCATACTCCTAAGGACGCCTTTTATAGGTACTACTAATACCTTGATTGACGTAAAAAATGGAAAGCTGAGCATGACTGTTTTAGGAGAAATAGTAGAATTCTCAATCTTTAATTTTGAACCTGTTCCTACAACTATTGTTTAAGAATAATGCTCTCGTGTTAACCAATTTAATCCTATAGACTTTGATTTTATGTTGCAGGAAGAAGAAGAAAAAAAGTTGAGTTTAATAAGGGAGATTGATAAGTGTTGTCAATTGCTGGATGATGCTACTGCGGGAGAGGTTGGAAAATTTTTATAGAAGAAGACCTATGAAGAGAAGGCAACAGGCGAATCGATCACTTTGGACGATCCACCTTGAGCGTAACGATTAAGGTGTCCAGCTAAAAGACATTAAAGAAGCGCTAACGGGAGAGAACTCATATCAGTTTTGTTTTGCCTTTTAATTTAGTTGTTTGTTATTTCTTTTAGTGAAATTCGACTTAATCTATTTGCTTTGTGTACCCAGGCCTTCTTTTCAATCTCTTTTGTTTGTCTTACTTGCAGCTATCTCCACTCCTCAATTTCGGATGCCATGCTTATTGCCATGCTTCACACCGCATCAATGCAGCTATCACCACACTTTCGTATCGTATTCCTTTCCCTATTCTTTTTATTGTTCGTACTGTACGCAGTTTAATTTCTTTTAGTCTTTAATGTTTGTCCTCGTTCGTGTTAATTTTTTTCTTTTGCCCTAGACTCCTTTTTTATCTTTTGTGTGTCACATTAGGAACAATATGATGTTTAAATGGGGGGAGGAGAGTATTAATTGTGTATTATGTGTTTGTTTTCTCATTTATTATTTAGAGATGCATGATCCTTAAATGAACTTAATCGGGATTAGAAATGCATAATATGAGTGAATGAGTATACTTACATGCTTAGAGTGATTAACTTTGATTTCAGCTAAAAGGACGTTAGTTTATTGTGATAGATGAATAACATTTTTCATTTGGTAAGAATTTAAGTCTTTTTGAATTATTAAACACTCATTTCGAGTATTCTTTGTTGAAAGTGTTCTTTCATGATTAAGGAACTCTAGAACTCACTTGCAAATACTAGTTGAGATCATATAACCTTATGCAAATGTTGAAATGATGAAGGTAATTAGGAATTACCCTATTAGCTTAAAAAACCACCATAATGTCACCCTTAGTGAGCCCTCTTGAGCTTAAATGAATCTATTTCTTTCTTTAAACCCAAAATATGAGCTTTGACCTTGATTGTTTATCCACTTCATTAAACCTACCATAAGGGCAAGTTGACCATTTGAAAAGGTATATTTGGGGTTTAAGGAATAAGTGTGGGGGAATCATAACTTATAGTTGGCTTTTGAGTTAAGAATGGGTATGGTTGTAGTAATTTCTCTCCTTTATATTTTTCTTCTCCTAATTTCCTTGTTCAAAATGAATAAATTAATACTATAAAAAAGAGAAAGAAAAAAAAGAAAAAGAAAAAATAAAAAAGAATGGAAAAAGAAAACAATGAATTGAAAAGAAACAAAGGAAAGAGAAAACGACCAAAAAATGAAAGAAGACGAGAGACGTAAAAATAGGGAGTGCTAAATTTATTATGTGAGAGGAAAGAATTGAGTATTTTATTTGTCATTTTCTTGAATTACTTTGAATGCTCAATTAGCTCTGTAGTTTTAAACTACAATTTTCCTTTTTTCCTACCCATACCTTGGCCCCATTACAATCGAAATAAAGACCTTTGGATTGATGTTTGTGTTTGATATGAGTAGTGGAGATTGGATTAGTAAGCAAGCCTATGGTAGATACCTTACATGAAATGAACGATGAATGAATATTTACTACCTTTGAATGCTTGAGAGGATGGAGAGTGGAGTGAGTGTCTATCACACTTGTTGATGGTTTGAATTGAAGTGCTTGTTGATTTTGGCTAAATATGCGAAGATTGTTAATGAAATATTATGAGTTTTAAGTTATTAGGTTATGTTTATTGGAATGATCGTTGATATCTTTGACTATTATTGGGAAAATTGTTGTTTTCATTGTTTGTTCTTCTATAGTCTAGTGTTCTTTATTATGCTTGAGGACAAGTATAGTTTAAGTGTGAGGGAATTGTTGTGCCTAATTTCTATTGCTTTTAACGGCCTTCATATCTTGATTTTGGTTACAAATCCTTGTGTTTGAATCCAAATGTGAGATTAATTGAGTAAAAATGGTATAAATATTGCATGAATGTTAATTGGGTTATTTTGTGAATTTTGCTTTAAAACACCAAAGTCACGTAATTTTTGCATTAAATGTTATGCATGGTAGTGACTTGGTAAGTCACCACTATTCAAGGTGACGATTTTGTGTCACCACCGTGCATGATTAATGCATAAGGGTGATAAGGGAGTCACACGAGTGTGATAAAGGGGGTCACACCCGTGACTCCCCTTGCATGCCCGTGAGAAGTTTTAACATTAATTTTGGCTTTAATACGTGGCAGCTCATGACGTTAAGACACACAACCTAAAACCTAAAGAGAGGCTAATAAAAGTAAAAAGGGGTGGCGGCTAAAGAGAATCATCTTTCATTCATTGTTTCATTGGTTCACTCACACAGAGACACAGACATGGGCGGCGCAGAGAGATAAAGGAGAAGAAGATAAACAAAACAGAGAAATAGAGAAAGAAAATAGAGTGAGTCGGGACGAAGAGCAAAATAACAGACAGGTGGAAGCTTAGGAGAGGTCGAAAGAGAGAGCTGGAGCTGAATCCCATTTAACTTGAGCAAACATTCGTCTGGGGAAGAAGCTGAAGCAGAAGGCTAGAGTCAAAGCCGGAAGCTTGAGAGGGATTGGAGATCTCCACAACTCTTCATCTGATGATTTGTTTGCCTATTCTATTTCTCATTTGTTGCTTGTTTCTTTCATTTTACTATCTGCTATTAACTGACTTATACTCTTATTAGTTTAACCGACTGTTATTTGTTTCTTTTGATAATCCATTCGGTATTCATTTTTTTATTATTGCTTTAATACTTTTATTGACAGTAACATACAATTAAAGTGTTTAATGATGATGAATGTGGTAATATCCGTAATGGGCTGATCTCTTTTCTTAAGAATTAATG
Organism: Erythroxylum domingense; assembly: GCA_025594535.1. Taxonomy (NCBI): domain Eukaryota; kingdom Viridiplantae; phylum Streptophyta; class Magnoliopsida; order Malpighiales; family Erythroxylaceae; genus Erythroxylum; species Erythroxylum domingense. The sequence goes on from JANQBM010000008.1 coordinate 15,325,610, forward strand.
CAGCTATTTAGTTGAATATGAATGATTGGGTTACGGATATGTTGTCTTATTTATTGTTGTAGTTTCTGAACTGAATGGATGTAATAGAATGGCCAAACTTTGCATAATTTTAGTGTTAAATGAAGATTCGCGAGATGAAGTTTAATACGGATCGAGAAACTATGGATATTTAGGTTAAGAACTAGAAATATATTATCTTAAGTGGTAATTGGTAGTCGGGTTTTCATTATTAATTCGGATAATAACTTGTTGAATACGAAAGTTAGACTAGTTCATTATTTGAATCGATTTAGAACCTAACCATTAATTTTAGTAAGACAACAATCTAATCATTTTTCCTTAATCATGCATAGGAGATTAAATTAGTGAAATTAATTCTCGAGAGTTTTTCCACTTCGATTAATCTATTTTTCTTTTCTCCCAATTGATTCCATCTACTTTTCAATTAAATTTCGTAATTTTCCCTAAAAGCCTTCAATCAATAATCGGGATAGAATATTTAGCAATGCATTGTTTTTATTTTTATTTTTTAATTCAAACTTAATTTAAGTTGACCAATTTCACCTTTGAGGGAGACGACCTTGGCTTATCAGCTACAACTATCTCGTATACTTGCGAGTACAATAGCCTAGGTCTTTTTAAAACTTTTTGGGTATAACAATAGTCAAGCAATAATCACTTACACAAAAGACCATAAATTTCATTGTAAAACCAAACATATAGATAGCAAGTGTAATTATGTGACAGATTTAGTTGCACGAAGAAAACTAAAAATGAATACATATCTACATGAGATATGGTAGCAGACCTAATGACAAAACCATTCTCAAGATGAATATAATGGGCGTGTGAAGTTACCAGGATTATTTGATATTAAAATGTAACTGATTAACATTTCTCTATATATGTTTAATCAATGTATTTTCATGTTTAAATAGAAATATGAGTTGACATTGTTTATTAAGTAATAAACATTGCATAGTACTTGATTTTAAAATATGTTTCTATTATATGACATTTTTTCATATGAATCAAAGAATATGTCAAATAAATAAAATATTGATATTCTCACATAGGCAATCAACTCTGGTATTTTTTATAACTAGAGATGAGAAAAGTTTTAAGTTTATTATCAAGGTGATAATTAAACTAAAGTAAGGAACTTAAACTGCGAATGTCAACTTAGATAATAATTCAAAAGGAATTAGTTTAGAGTGAATCACTATATCTTTCTTAAGTTTTGAGATGACAGATTAGAAAGATGAATTTAAAAGTAGATAAGTGAATTCAAATTAAACATAAATTATGTTTTAACCAACATCTGTACGGTAGACATACATTTCAAATTTATAAGAGTTAATACCGTAACACATGACTCTTACCATGTATGCAAAAATGATCATAAAAGGGCCCAATGTTAGTCATAAGCTATCAATTGACATTGTGTGAGAGGCTAGAGATTAAGTGAACCTCATAATATATTCTTATGACTTTTGTCTAATTCTTAAGAATTAAGTTTAAGCTTTGCTACTTTAGAATGTTATTCGAAGATTATGTTTCATATGATTTTATAAGACAATTATGAGAAAGTAAATTAAATTCAATTAAAGAGAAATTAGAGCAAAGGAAAGTCATTTTGATTAATAATGCGCATAAGAAAAATTATGTATTGAAAGGTGGCTACTAACTCTTAATAAGAGAATTGATTATATTTATGACACGATGAATTTAATAAGATCAAAGGAGATTGAAATGCAAGATATAACTTAAGGTATAACATACAAAATCTACTCACATTAATCGTGAAGTCATACATTCCTAATAGATATATGACTATAAGGTCTCGTGGTATATTAGTTGCATAGGTTATTAGATAGGTATGAGAAATCATAGAATGTTGATCATCTAAACCGATCATGTGTAAGTGGGAGATAATGACTATCGGACACATTGATGGTTTAGGGTACAATGTTTAATGTTAACTATTAAAGAGCAGTTAAATATTTAAACGTAACATAAAATGATTATTTAAGCTTCTTAAAGGATGAAATTATAGTTAGTATGTGAAGAATAAGAACAATAACATTGTGTTTTCTGTGCAAGAAACAAAAGATCTTTTAACCTGTGAGAAGAAAAAACTTTTCAACAATACATATCCAACTTTCTGAATCGTCTCTTCCAAGATTTAAAAAAAAAAAAAAACCATTGAGATTTTTTTTTTTACTAGTTACTTCATCTTACTCGTTTAAGTAGGGTTCATAAGGTCCACTTTTCTCTTCCATTAAACAACAGTTATCATCGAATTCATGAAAACAACTTACATTAACCAATCTTTTTTTTAAAATAAATACTTCTTAACTTATTCTTTATAAATATTTTTCTTTTTGGAATCATTTAGTTACTTGGGATTAATCTACATTAAAAGATTATAATAGCCTCCCTATAAAATTATAAAAAAATAAAAAAATAATTTTTTTGAATTTCTTGTTCAAAACCTATTTAATATATATATAACAAAATGTACTTCGATTGAATTGTAGCGTTGGAATGAAAGAATGTTGAAAAATTATTAACATGAGGCAATAAAAAGAATCGTAAAAGTTAGAAATTAATTAGATGTTTGAATAAGAGTTATTTCCCCAAAAGGGAACAGTTAATGTATGTGTTAACTAACTCTCTATGCATCTTTTAATTTTAATTTTTATATGTGTTACTGTTGAATGCATAATTCTTGTATAGTTTTCACATTAAATGACAGTTGAACCTTTAAAGGGCAAGTTCTGGTCAATAGCCGACAACATTAATCTCTCCAAAGATCATGGAGAAACCTTATTTTATTTCAGAAAAAACTCAAACAGGAAGTGGGAAACAGACAATGTTGGATCCTAAGCCAATTGTCGAGTTTTTTCTTTTTTATTTTGTTTCTGAACCAGCGGCGTCTTCACTGCTTACATTTTCACTCTCTGTTACGTTACACACACACAAGCCAAAACCCATCACCATGGCTCCAAGCTCAAGCTTTCATTTTTCAAACCATTAATTCCGCATTTTTTCCAGGTTTTTTATGTTTATTTTTTGACTTCTTTTTGGTGTTTTTGTTGCTCGATCAACTTTCTTTCTTTCCTCCTACTCTGATTCCCAATGTTGCCATTTCGCATTTTCTAATTAATAGATCAATGGACTTGTATGCGTTTGTTACTGTTTCATGGACGTTTGTTTTTTTCCAAATTCTGAATCTTGTTGTGATTTGTTAGGAAGATGAAGACAGGAAGCGCTGCCAAGCTGATCGTTGATGCGCTTCTCCAACGGTTTCTCCCGCTTGCTCGGCGGAGAATAGAAACTTCTCAAGCTCAGGTCCTTCTTTTCTTTCTCTTCCTATGGAAGTTAAACCATTTTTCTTAAAATTTTACGAGTTTTAGCATGCTTCGGTTTACAATTCAAGTTGGTGTTTCCAACAAGGCTGACTTTTTTACTTTGTTCCAAAATTATTGTCGCTGTTACGTGGGAACTTTCAGGATGGACAATACCTTAGACCATCGGACCCAGCGTATGAGCAGGTGCTGGATTCCTTAGCTATGGTTGCCAGACATACTCCCGGCCCTCTATTAGAAGCTCTTCTAAAATGGAGGGAAAGGTATTTCAGCGGCTGCATATTTTTTCAGATGTTATATGATATCGTAAACCTCTTTCCTGAATGTATCGGCGCAAGGTTATTGAAGAGCATTTTTCTCAGAAACATGATTATTTAATTATAGTGGTTAAGCTAATGCTGTTGTTTCTTCCAAGATTTGCGGGTAGTTGGGGCCTTGGGTGCAACGTGGTCCATCTTTATATACTTGAACTTTAGCAGTTTCATGCCTAACTGGTTGCACTGCATAAAAAATAGCACTTTTTTTCTATTCCCCTTACACTTTTTGGAAGAGAAAGTCAGAATTTGGCAATTTGCAACAGCATATCCATGCCACGACTATGATGTCATTAAGTAGCAGCCTTTTGACAGTTTGGTTGTATTCTGACATCTTTTTCATCTCCCTCCACTGAATATTTATTGCAGTGAATCTCCAAAGGGTGTGAATGATGCATCTACGTTCCAAAGAAAGGTAACTAATAGATCATGAATACTCTATTTGGATGTATCAGACATCAACAAGACTTGGTTATTTTGAATATTTGTCAGCCATTTGTTCCGTTTTGGGGCTATTAACACTTAGCAGTTCTAGTCAATCAAACTCTAGATTGTCTAAAGAACCATACAAGTCTCAAGTTTTCCAAGTACTGAATAAAGAAAATTCTGAAGAAAATTATCTTGTTCGGCTATTAAATGGAAATATTTCAAAATTTTATTTTCAAACAGTTGCACCATGTATAGTAATCAGTTAGATCAGATTACATGGGCCATCTGCTGGTGTGTGGATGTGAGACAACTTATTAAGTAGGGTAGTAACAGTGCTACTTAGCAAAGTCTTTATTCAGAAGATTCCTACCCAAAAACAATTTTGTACAACTTACCCACCGCGTTCAAGACTAACTGCTTGAGTAAAAAACTTCGCTTAAACTGCTTCACCACAGTTAAAAATGGACCAACTTTAAGAAAAATATTTCAGCAGATCAATACCAATTTGCATGTTGTGAAAGAAGATTAAGGAATCACTACTTTGCCAAGCAGAATTCTCTGTTTAATTTTGTTATTGGATGACTTTACTGCTAAGACACGAAATATCTCATTCCCATGAAACATGTAATATGCATACCTCTTTTTGTGCAAGAAAAACATGGTTTATTTGATTCAGATTTTTCACAAACTTGTGCATGGAATCAGCTGGCAGTGGAGTGTATTTTTTGTTCAGCATGCATTCGTTTTGTGGAGTGCTGTCCACAGGAGGGGCTCACTGGTTTGTTTATAAATTTGTGAAGTAGCTTTTCTGTCTGAATTGATACTCTTATATATCAGTAAGATGATAAGCAAAACATGGATATACTCGTAAGATGATTTTTTCCGTGCAGAGAAGCTATGGTCTGGGCTTGAAAATTTTGTTTTTGACTGGCTAATTAATGCTGACAGGTAATCATGCAACAGATGGCTGAGGAAGTTTAATGATGTTGCTGACTACTTATCCTCTTCTCCTGTACATAAATATTGCAGGCGTTGAATAGCAAAACTTAAGTGATTTTAGTTTTTTCTATTAGTTGTGTTGATAAGTCTTTTGAATACGTTGTCATTTCAGAATGGTAAGCCAGGTGGATTATCCCTCATTGGTTGATCTGCGTGGTTTGCTTTTGGACCTAGTTGCTCAACTCTTAGGTGCCTTATCCCGTATCAGGTACCAATTCGACAGATTTTTTGTTATTGACTATGGTAGTATTTTAAAACAAAACCAGACATCCACTTGCATTCTTTGCTTTTACTTATCCATACTTGAATCTTTCTAATAGATTTTGATGTTCGAAGCACACATTTAACCTTGCTGCCCCCATATGTTTGATACCTTAACGAATTTGTACGGTGCACGTTTGCATTTCACAGATTTAGCTCTGTAACTGAGCTATTCTTCATGGAGTTAAGCAGTCGTCGGATTGACACTAGCATTGCTCGTAGTGAAACACTGAATATCATTAATGGGATGCGTTACTTGAAGCTCGGGGTATGTGTATTAAGATTTTCTCTCTAGATAAATGCATTGAAAAATGAGCTAAGCTTCAATTTGATACAGGTTAAGACCAAGGGGGGACTGAATGCATCAGCTTCCTTCATGGCAAAAGCTAACCCTCTTAACCGTGCTCCACACAAACGCAAAAGTGAGCTTCACCATGCACTTTGTAACATGCTTTCCAACATCCTAGCACCACTTGCAGATGGTGGAAAAAGCCAGTGGCCTCCTTCAGGTGTAGACAATGCACTTTTTCTTTGGTATGAAGCTGTAGGGCGAATAAGAGGGCAACTAATGTATTGGATGGACAAACAAAGCAAGCATATAGCTGTAAGTGGATCCAGTGTCTTCTATTCCTTTGTCTGTGCTGCCAAGTGTATTTTTATATCTCATGTTATGCAGAAATTTGAATATGGATTATACAATCAACTCAAAATTGTTTGCATCAGCCTTCTTGGCCATGGATTGTTAACTTTTTGGTATCTTCTTCTCTACGGTATGTAGCAAGATGAACTATGTGCAAGACACTGAACTCTAGGTTCTGTGTCTTTTATTCCAATCTATGCATATTTACATGCCTGCGCAGACAGTAGTTTACTCAAAGACTTACATCAAATTAGATAAAGTTTTTCATCAGATTATTGGCAGTGGCACCGGCTAGACTCTGTGCTCCAAAAATTTCTTAAATGTTAAATGCTCTGACAGATCTTGTATTTTCTATGTATCAGTGTTGTCTACTTTTTGTAGCCTGTTTGGATACCTCTTTTTTTTCTACTATCTGTCTACTTTTTACTACTTCGGGTGTTGATATTTGACAGCTTTGCTTTCATCTCCTGTCCATATCTTTTTTGCTTAGATATTTGATTTTCAATGACTTTCTGCTATAAAAACTTACGTAGCATCCTATCTCATCTCCATGGACCAAGAGTTTTTGCATTTTTAATTTTCCTGTAATCTTCAATCACATGAATGAATTTGATAGGTCGGATACCCTCTGGTCACTGTTCTTCTTTGTCTTGGTGATCCTCTGGTATTCCACAGCAACTTAAGCCCTCATATGGAGCAACTCTACAAGCTTTTAAGAGTAAGTTCAAGTTAATTATGATTCACATTGAGGTCGAATGCAAAGGAGAGAAGTCTATACTTTTTTGGACTGACTTAGTGATATTGTACTAGTGAGGGCTCGAAACCAGATATGGGATTTCATTCGAACTATTATGCAATTTCATTTGCTTTGTATGAATAGGAAAAAACTCATCGTTTCATGGCATTGGACTGTCTTCATCGAGTTTTAAGGTTTTACTTGAGTGTTCATGCAGCTAGCCAGCCCCAAAACCGTATATGGGACTATCTAGACAGTGTAACTTCTCAACTGTTAACGGTACTGCAGAAAGGAATGATTACACAAGATGGCCAGCATGATAAACTTGTCGAGTTTTGTGTGACAATTGCTGAGCATAACCTTGATTTTGCCATGAACCATATGATATTAGAATTGCTGAAGCAAGATAGTCCAAGTGATGCTAAGGTTATTGGTCTTCGTGGTTTACTTGCCATTGTTATGTCACCTTCAAGCGAGCATGCCGGCTTGGAAATAGTCAAATGTAATGAATTCATGGTCATTTATTTTGAGATTGGTTCATGCCTCCATTTTGATGTCTAAACCATTTAAATTGGTTCGCTTTTGTCCGTATCAGGGCATGAAATTGGCCACTATGTACCCAAAGTAAAGGCTGCAATTGAGTCGATTTTGAGGTCTTGCCATAGGACTTATTATCAAGCTCTTTTGACTTCTTCAAAGACAACGATAGGTAAAATCTTTGTAGAATCAATAAAACCAAGAAGCATATTGAAATGAAACATGTATTTCATTTTAACTTTGACCTTATTACTTTTCATCTAGTGGGTACATGTACTTTGAAATTTAAGTGATATTTCAGTTTAGTGTTCTTTATTTGTATTCGGATTTAGACTCCTGCATGAATATGATGAAGTTGCTTTACTTGTTTAACATAGTTCAAGCTCTTTTGGATTTAGTTTTATTGTATTCTTATGACATCAGATATTGGCAAAATTGGAACGGTTGCTTGGTTTATATAAAAACAAGCTTATCTCTAAATTGCATACAACACCTGAAAACTTGAGCACAACGTAGATGTGGTTGTTCAATTCATTCAAGTTACTTATCATGAATCACAACTGGGTTGCATTGATCTGTACCTGAATATAATCAGGCTATTCATTTAGCATTTTAAAGATAAAGAAACGCCAAATTTTCCTTTTGAACAAGCAGGGAGAGACTTTAGCAATTCTATGACTATGCACTTTGTTCCTAGTAGTAGCAGGTTGTTGGTGGTGGAATGAGAGTAATATTGTTGCATGACTTTTCACTCGTTTTTTTCTGTTATCAACTTGCCAGAATATGGCTATTCGTCCTACATCAATTAGCTTTTGCTTATTTTCTATGTTCATGTTGCCCTGTTGTTAATCTTTGGTTTGTGATGTATTGATCTTTAAAAGGTAAATTTTGTGCTGCTTAGATTCTGTAACCAAGGAAAAGTCTCAAGGTTATCTGTTTCGGTCAGTGCTGAAGTGTATACCATACCTGATAGAAGAAGTTGGTCGAAGTGATAAGATTACTGAAATTATTCCTCAACATGGCATAAGTATTGACCCAGGCGTCCGTGAGGAAGCGGTGCAGGTTTTGAACCGAATAGTTAGGTATCTTCCTCACCGCCGATTTGCAGTTATAAGGGGGATGGCAAACTTTATCCTTAGGCTTCCTGACGAGTTCCCTCTTCTCATCCAAACGTCATTGGTTCGCTTGTTGGAACTCATGCGATTTTGGAGAGTTTGTTTGATTGATGATAGGCTAGAATCAAATGTTGAGGCAAATGATGAGACACAACAGAGTGAAGGATTTAGGAAGTCTTCTTTCCCCCATTCAGAAGTTATTGAGTTTCGTGCATCGGAGATTGATGCAGTTGGTCTCATCTTCCTTAGCTCTGCGGATAGTCAGATTAGGCACGCAGCATTGGAGTTGTTGCGCTGCGTTCGCGCATTAAGGAATGATATACGAGATCTCACATTACATAAGCAACGCTACTGTAATTTGAGGATTGAAGTAGAACCGATATTTGTAATTGATGTCCTAGAAGAACATGGGGTGAGATAAACTCTTCAATACTATATTTTCAGTTTTTACTTCAATAATACCTTCAATCTTGTGAATGTCTGAATAGATCTTACATTGTGTGGCACATTGAAATTTAGAGTGTATCGCAGGATGATATTATTCAGAGTTGCTATTTGGAGTCCGGCCATTCCTTTGATTTGAGACGAGAATCTGATGCAATTCTTCCTGATGTAACTCTTCAGTCCATAATATTTGAGAGTCCCGATAAGAACAGCTGGGCTAGGTGTCTTAGCGAACTAGTCAAACATGCTGCTGAGCTTTGCCCAAGCTCTGTTCAGGAAGCAAAGTAAGTAGATCTCCACTGTCATATTCATGTTACATTTGGTATTTCCTGGTTTTACGTTGTCTTTTTAACTGCCATGTTCAATGTAAATGGTGGCTCCCCTCGTGGCAAGTATTACGTCTGATGACTAGCTAACTATATGCCACATCCTCATGAATTGGTAAACCCAAAAACCCTCTGCAGTTTGCAATTAAAAGGCCCTGGACTTGCATGGTGCTGTAAGAAGTTAGCTCCTCATTTCAATTCTAGTACATATACAGCTTTTAGTTCTTAAGGTTTAGTTCCAATTTAAATTGTATAAACAACAAGAAATTGGAGTTGAAAATGTGAATTATGTTCTGATTATATTGTCATTCATTCTGTCACCGCTGTTGTTGAATCCTTCACGACATCTAGCCATTTTTTTAAATAACTTCTGCAATAAAAGAGAATTTATGAACTTCAATTTGAGTCTGTGTTCATTGGCAGGGTGGAGGTTGTGCAACGTCTGACTCATCTCACTCCAGTGGAGCTAGGTGGGAAGGCTCATCAATCACAAGATGCAGAAAACAAGGTGGAACAGTGGCTCATGTATGCAATGTTTGCTTGTTCCTGTCCACCAGATAGTAGAGAATCAGGTGGCTTAGCAGCTGCTAAAGAGCTTTACATTCTTATTTTCCCCTCACTAAAATCTGGAACCGAGGCAAACTTAGTAAGTTTACTTTGGAAAACACAAACATTTAGCCAAAGTCTACTTTTGTTTTTTACTATTTGGCGAACTACCACTTCAAAGTGACAAATCAATTAGGGAAACGTGGAAATGTTATTACTAATATGCTGATACGCGTTGGTTTTAACGGTTATAGCGATTGCTTAACCTGATTTATGATTTATGATGCAGCATGCTGCCACCATGGCTCTTGGTCACTCACATCTGGAAGCATGTGAAATCATGTTCAGCGAGCTTTCTTCTTTCGTGGATGAGGTTTCTTTTGAAACTGAGGGAAAGCCCAAGTGGAAGGTGTGAATCTGTCATTAATTACTGGGTTGTTTTCCTAATTTCCAACATCTCCTCATTGCTGCATTTATGTCGAGGCAATGCACCAGTTTGTGATTACAAATCCCAAGACAATTTCGGAGTAAGTGTAGTGATCTCCAACAAGTTTTAGGCGAAGTTAATACAATAAAACAGGCTTAGCTAGAAAACAATCATTCTTGCAATGGAAATCACTTTTAGGCTTAGTTTGAGAGAGCGGTGATGGTTGATAACTTGCTGAAATCATCATCATCATCACCCAGTCTGAAATCTCGCATTGAAGCGGGATCTGGAGAGGTCCGATAGTACGCAGCCTTACCCCTACACAGTAAAGAGGCTGTTTTCGGTGGACCCACATGCAAATGAGACAATATACGAATGATGCAAGATACAGAAAAAAAAAAACAGAAAATAAAAGAAAATACAAGGAATGGTGAATACCTGACGGGGGAAGGTTGAGCGAGCCGAATAGGCTACCAATTC
>JANQBM010000008.1:15336334-15361603 GCA_025594535.1 Erythroxylum domingense
ATTAAATTAAAATAAGAAAATATAAATAAAATAAATTTAGTAAATAAAATATTTCACCTTATTTAAATACTATTGGCCAAAACTTCCTTCTATTAATTAAGGGTATAATGGAAAATACTAAAATATCGTGAGGTTATTATTGGAAGGTAAAATTTTCACCGCATAAGCAGTTTCTTACCGCAGCCCCCTTTCTGCTTATCTATTTCTGCGGTGGCATCGCAGTTTTTCCCAACCTGCGGTTGTTAGCCACTAATCCAAATGCGTGACTGCGTTTGAAAACTGCAATGAATAAGTACTTATCCCCACTGCACCACAGATCCAAACGCAGCCTTAATAATGTCCTACAATGTTTTCTGGTCCACATAATAGAGAGTACGGAAGTCATGTGCATGATGTCCATTTGACATCTTCATAAAATTTTGCAGGGGTAGACAGAATAATGACATCATCAAGTATTGGTTGCTCTTACAGAAGCATCTGACAAGATATAGTGTAGCATTAACCACCTGTGTTTGAAATTTAATTTGACATTGCGTCAAGATCAAGCATCAAATGCACCAGTAGAGTCTCCTATATGGAAATAGGTTGGTTTTATCTACAGTACAGTGTTTTCCCTTTTTCCCTTTGACTGACTCCTTGACACATGAGGGCTGACTCCATTAAAATATACATTGAAATTGCTAATCCTAGTGTTCAGTGTTTTGTTCCAATTTTGAATGAATACGTAAGTTTGTGAACAAGTTAGCATTGTTAGAAGAATATATGATCCATTTCTAGGCTTTACTCATCAGCTTAAGTTTTTCGGATTGAATGGTTCAGGTTGAATGATTTCTTGACAACTATAAATTTTCAATTTGGCAATGGCTGAGTATCACGACTAACATATGTTTTACTTTCTGAAGACTGAATCTAGCTAGTCAGGAACCCGCGTTGTCCCCATGGGACTTGATCTAAAACCAGTTTTCACTCCGACTCATGATTTTTAGCAATATCCAAATGTAGTATGAAGAAGTACCAATGTGGCTTCTGTTGTGAACTTTGAATTCCTAAAATAAATGGCCTAGCAATATCTTGCAGAGTCAAAAATCACGCCGCGAAGAACTGCGTGTCCACATTGCAAATATATATCAGACAGTTGCTGAAAATATCTGGCCTGGCATGCTTTGCCGCAAACCAGTGTTCAGGCTCCATTATCTCAGATTCATTGATGAAACAATCAAACACATGTATTCAGCGCCACTTGAAAACTTTCAAGAAATGCAGTCGCTCCGCTATGCGCTTGCTTCAATTTTAAGGTTTCTAGCACCAGAATTTGTGGACTCCAAATCTGAGAAATTTGATGTCAGAACTAGAAAGCGACTATTTGATCTTCTACTCTCCTGGAGTGATGATGCTGGTGGTACATGGGGGCTGGATGGTGTCAGTGACTACCGGCGTGAGGTTGAGCGTTACAAGGCTTCTCAGCACAATCGATCAAAAGATTCTATAGACAAGATTTCTTTTGATAAAGAACTCAATGAACAAATTGAGGCAATTCAGTGGGCATCTATGAATGCTATGGCTTCTATTTTGTATGGACCTTGCTTTGATGACAATGCAAGAAAGATGAGTGGGAGAGCAATATCTTGGATCAATAGTTTATTTTTTGACCCTGCTCTTAGAGCTCCATTTGGTTACTCTTTGTCGACTCCGTCTTATTGTAAGTACGCGGGAGAAGGAGGCCGAGGAGCTGCTGGCTGTGATAGACAAAGAGTTGTTCATCATCGCATTTCCCTGGCAAAATTGGCTTTGAAGAACCTTCTTCTTACCAATTTAGACCTTTTCCCAGCTTGTATTGATCAGGTAATTTTCTTTTCTTTTCTTTTTTATTTTCCTTAAAATCTGTGGAAAAGGAATGCCTGAAAAGTTAAATACATGACTATCAAACTTGTCATCCTCTTGGAAGAAAACATGAAGATAAATGGGAGTTTTCAATCAGGATATTAGTAAGGTTGCTCAATTACAAAGGATGATGTTTCTTTTGGCTTGAGTTCATTGTACCTTATGGAATGATACAATCTATCTCTAATCACTATGTTCCTAACTTGGTTTTTTCTTTTTTTCAGTCTTTCTTTACTTTAACTAATGAAGTTATTGTTTCTGTCTTGTGGTCATTGCATTTATAATGGAATTATTTATTATCTTTCATTTGCTTTTTATTCCTAACATGTTCTATGTACAAAGGGGTTTTGACTTGAGAGTTTTTGCAGTGCTATTACTCTGATCCGGCTATAGCTGATGGTTACTTCAGTGTGTTGGCGGAGGTCTATATGCGACAAGAAATACCAAAATGCGAAATACAGAGGCTGCTCAGCCTGATCCTCTACAAAGTTGTGGACCCAAATCGACAAATCCGTGATGATGCCCTTCAGATGCTGGAAACACTTTCTATTCGTGAGTGGGCTGATGATGGCCCTGAAGGTTATCAAGCTTCTGTTGTTGGTAATCTCCCTGATTCTTATCAACAATTCCAATACAAACTCTCTTGCAAACTAGCTAGAGATCATCCTGAACTAAGCCAACTTCTCTGCGAGGAGATCATGCAGCGGCAACTTGATGCTGTGGATATAATTGCTCAGCATCAGGTTTTAACATGCATGGCTCCTTGGATTGAAAACCTAAATCTCTGGAAGCTGGAGGATTCAGGATGGAGTGAAAGATTATTAAAGAGCCTTTACTATGTGACATGGCGACATGGCGATCAATTCCCTGATGAAATTGAAAAGCTATGGAGCATTATTGCTAGCAAGTCCAGGAACATTAGTCCAGTTTTAGATTTCTTAATAATGAAAGGGATTGAAGATTGTGATTCTAATGCATCTGCTGAAATAAGTGGGGCATTTGCCACGTATTTCTCAGTTGCAAAGCGGGTAAGCTTATATTTAGCACGAATTTGTCCACAACGTACAATCGATCACTTAGTCTATCAATTAGCTCAACGGATGTTAGAAGATAGCATTGAACCCGTTGGGCCAAGTGCAAGCAAGGGCGATCCGAATGCGAATTTTATTCTGGAATTCTCCCAGGGGTCTGCAGTTCCCGAGATTGCTTCTGTTGTGGATACCCAACCACAAATGTCACCATTGCTTGTTCGGGGCTCTCTTGAGGGTTCCCTCAGAAATGCAAGTGGAAGTCTAAGCTGGCGAACAGCTGGCGTCGCAGGGAGAAGTGTCTCAGGCCCACTAAACCCGATGCCTTCAGAGTTAATTGGTCAGCTCCTTCCAGCATTAGTGAACATGCCAGGTCCATTAATGGGTGTTGGAAGTTCAACGGGAAGTTTACGCAGCCGTCATGTTTCTCGGGACAGTGTAGATTGCCTTATTGATGCACCAAACTGTGGTGATGATGGTCTGCATCCTGGTGTTGGTGCATATGGTGTTAATGCTAAAGAACTTCAGTCAACCTTGCAGGGGCATCAACAACATTCTCTCACACATGCAGATATTGCATTGATTCTACTGGCAGAAATTGCATATGAAAATGATGAGGATTTTCGGGAGCATTTGCCTCTTCTTTTTCATGTCACATTTGTTTCAATGGATAGTTCGGAAGATATTGTGCTAGAGCACTGCAAACATTTGCTGGTTAATCTATTGTATTCACTGGCAGGCCGGCACTTGGAACTCTATGGTGTAGAAAACAGTGATGGAGAAAATAAGCAACAGGTTGTTAGCCTGATCAAGTATGTCCAGTCAAAACGAGGGAGCATGATGTGGGAGAATGAGGACCCCACAGTTGTTAGAACTGAGCTACCTAGTGCAGCTCTTCTTTCTGCCCTTGTCCAGAGCATGGTTGATGCTATCTTCTTCCAAGGAGATCTTCGCGAGACTTGGGGTGGTGTGGCTCTAAAATGGGCTATGGAGTGCACATCAAGACACCTTGCATGCCGCTCACATCAGATTTACCGTGCACTACGACCTAGTATCTCAACTGATACTTGTGTTTCACTCCTCAGATGCCTTCACCGATGCCTGGGAAACCCAGTTCCTCGAGTTTTGGGATTCATCATGGAAATTTTGTTGACATTGCAAGTAATGGCGGATAATATGGAGCCAGAAAAAATGATTCTCTATCCCCAATTATTTTGGGGCTGCATAGCAATGATGCACACAGATTTTGTTCATGTCTACTGCCAGGTGCTTGAGCTATTCTTGCATGTGATTAACTGTTTATCATTCTGGGACAGAACAACTGAAAATGTACTTCTTTCAAGCATGCCTCGTGATAAGCTTCACACCAGTGTAGACATTGGAGATTTTCGAAGGACTGAATCGTTGGCTGCAACTTGTAGTGGAAAATTACCAATCTTTAAAGGTGTGCAGCCTCTTGTGCTTAAAGGACTCCTATCAACTGTTAGCCATGACATCTCTATTGAGGTGCTTTCCCACATTACAATACACTCGTGTGATTCCATATTTGGGGATGCGGAGACAAGGCTCCTGATGCACATTATAGGTTTACTTCCATGGCTTTGCTTGCAACTTAGCATGGACCTTACGATGGTACATACTTCACAACTCCAACACCAGTGGCAAAAGGCTTGCTTTGTTGCAAAAAACATAGCAGTTTGGTGTCGAGCAAAATCATTGGATGAGTTGAGCACTGTTTTTGTAGCTTATGCCCAAGGGGAGATCAGAAATATTGAAAACCTCCTTGGTTGTGTATCGCCGCTATTACACAATGAATGGTTCCCAAAGCACTCAGCTTTAGCTTTCGGGCATTTGCTACGACTACTTGAGAAGGGGCCAGTAGAATACCAACGCGTGATACTGCTCATGCTCAAGGCACTACTGCAGCACACTCCCATGGATGCCTCCCAGAGTCCACATTTGTATACAATTGTGTCGCAGCTGGTAGAGAGTACTTTGTGTTGGGAGGCTCTTGGTGTATTGGAAGCACTTTTGCATAGCTGCAGCTCGGTACCTAGTTGCCTCCATCACGAGCCAGGGGCATATGATAGTGAAGTTCGAGCAGACAACAGCATGCTTGTTCCGCACTCCTCTTTCAAGGCTCAAAACAGATCCTCGCAACCGCAATTTGTTATGGGAGCAGGCTCCTTGTTAACTGCACAAGAATCGGAGATTCCAACTAGAGAGGTGGCTTCGCAGAACACACGCCTGATTCTTAGCAAAGTTTTGGACAACTGTGCACTAGGAAGGAGAAGGGATTATAGAAGACTGGTGCCATTTGTGACCAGTATAGTATAGGAAACCTACACACACAACCAGCTTATTAAACATGTACATACTAATTGAAACCCTGAAGAAGGATTAAGGAATGTTTCCTATACATAGGCATCATTAAATTTATTCTTTAACATCCCTCTTGCATGCTTTCTGTATTATTGCTATGTTATATTAAGCAAGTGGTTGAGGCTGAGCTGAATTGAATGCTAGAGAGTAGACAAACAAACAAGCGAGACGTCTGCTATCATGTTTTGGAGCTTTTTGTTAGTGCATAGAAGGCATTAAATTTTGCCTACAAAGAATCCACTAATTGCATTTTTATTCTGAAAAAAAAGAACAAATATTCGTTAATAAAGGACATACAAAGTATTAGTTATTAGAAAAGAATAAAAATGATTTCTCCACTAATAAAAGACATCAAAATATGTATGATTAATAGTTAATCATTTACAAAAATTGGTCGATTGATCAAGTACTTCAAAATCAAAATCCCTTTTGGAATGCTCAGATTTGAAGTAAAATGTAGCTTTAATATTCAAGAAATTTCTCTCTTTAATGATTTTGTAGAACACTTTGACGACAAAATTCCAAGGCAAAAACTTGTTCGATGTTTTTCTTGTTCACATCACTCACATGCCATTAGCCAGTCACAAAACTTACTGTATCCATATAAAATCGTATCTTTGGAGCTTCATAAACAAATTGGATATCATCTAGATAAACCAATAATTGATTATTCTAAGAAAACAGAAGTTATTTTGAAGATTCACAAACAACAATGCTTCATCTTTGTTTCTATAATTTCATTCTGATCCACATAACAAACTCAAAATTCTGATTACAAAACAGTACCATAATGCACATAACAAGAGGTCCTTCAGGATGCTGAAGCCTCCATTTTAACTATATACATTGATCATCTGGTCCAAGTTTTCATATTATTCAGCCAGCCACACCTTCCCAGAGGACTTGGATCCTCTAGTCAGACTAAACTTAGTCAGGTACCATCATTAAAGATGGCCATACCTCGGAGAGGAATTCTTTTTGAATAGTGCATAGGCATCACTGTAGACGGCCACTAGGTTTGAGAATACAGCAAGGACAATCATGAAAATGCACAAAACTTTGTCCTTCTTTGTTGCTATATTACGAGGATCCCTAAAGCATCAAAGAGAAATGGAGCACATTTTAGATAGGAAGTCATCAAAATCGTTATGGTTGAGGAAAAAAATAGGAACAAATAAAAATGAAAATGACATTTTGTACTTGTTACTACAATAAATGTCTGTCTTACTAAATCAGCAAACTCTAGTAGAAACTATAATCAGAATGAGTCCACTGAATGAGCACTACAGATTACCTTCAGATTAGCAGCGAAGCAAAGAAAAAAATTAACAACATATATCGCAAGACAATGCCCAAGCAGGAAATAAGTACCAATTGTCTCAAACTGTTTCTTTTTTTCTTTTTAACAACTTAGTGTAAGTGAAAAAGTAGTAACACTTTTACATTTATGACATCATAAACTTTGCATGTCAAACCCAAAGTGATTCGGTACAAGGTTCAACATGAAAATATTAAAGCACATAAATAAATTGAACTAGACCAGAAATGGCATCTTCTAATTCAAAAGGTAAGAGCACCTTATAGTAATGGAAGTAAGAAAGATGGATCCAAGACAAACTGCTGTTGTCGCTCCTATGAATTGAAAAGCATCCCAGATGCTTGGAATAAAGTTTGCAACCAAAAATATCAAAGTGATAACCCCAAATTTGATCAAGCAAACCTAAGATTTTCCTGATACAGAGGACGGGCTGAGGGAAATAGGAGACCATCTAAGTTGAGTCGCAATGGGTAAAAGACAATTGGAAATACTGGCATGAGATGAGCCGCATAACTAACATGAACAGCATCATTAAGTAGAGAACTATAAGGAATGCCAATGTTGGTATCGAAGTTTGCAAGCACATCATCTAGAGTTGCATCACCAAAAAGAAGGAATCCAAAGATGCTTGTCATTATATAGACAGTTGAGCATAAAGCAAGTACTGTTAGTACCAAATGTTTTATTTGAGTGGAATCATCTAGTTAATTGTTAATGCTGTGAACTGTACGCGAAATGCTCAAAAGATTAGCAACTTGCTCAATAAGCACTGGCTAATTTACAATTTTAAGCCAACCAAAAGCTAATTTTAATTATGAAAACCTTTATAAACCAGAAATGTTTTGAAATACCAATTCTAATATCAAAATATGCCTATAGTAATTAAGAAATAAAGATAAAATGATCCTTAAAGATTCAAGTATTCAGACACAGAGTAAGGCATTCAAAAGTTCTCCACATAACTAATGGCAAAACCAAAAAGAACACCTTAGTAGAATCTTATCATATTCATGATAAACAATCAGGTACGTTGGTTGCTTTTGTTGGCTTCTTGTTTCAAAGTTGATGGGAGGTGTTGCAGGATGTCATTAAACTAGCAGCATTAACTGGATGTTGATCAAACAGACATCTCACTTTTATCAACTACCAATTGAGCAGGTTAAATATGCATGCACTTAGTACATCCAATATAAACAAATGATCACAATTGCATATCATTTAGTGGCAGATGTATGCAGTGACAAGAACTGGAACTATAGTGAAGAGATTCATAAATGATGTCAAATCTGTAACATTAGGTAGTAATATGGGCATTGGTATACTTCCATTTATCAACTTGACGAATGTGATTCTCACTGTGATAACAACAAGAAGTACAACTGCCAGAGTAACTGATAAGGTAGATGTGTATCTTAAAGAATCTACAAATAAAAGTCGGGAAATTCAATCTCAGTGTTAGAGAACCAAACAATAAAAGATGCACAAGAGAATCAACAACATAAGGCCTTAAATTGAATATGCGGCAGAAGTACTACTATCCATGTTAAATGTTGCTGTATGTGACAAGCATCCATCTTCATGTGGAAGAACTACATATAAAAATCAACAAGGAAATACTATATACCAAACCTTATAAGATGGATGAACTCATGAAGAGAAACAGATATGCTTTGACAATTTATATCGCCCCTGAAGGATATAAAAATTCAAAGTTGCAAATAAAGGAGGTCAAGTGTTGTGGCTGTGTACCATCAGAAGAAGAAAAAGTATAAAAGTAATTGGAAGATAAATTGTAGTTTGGAAACATTGAAAAGTTGGAGCAAATAGCTTAGACTCTTAACAATTGAGACATAGCACTAACCAATTCGCTTAAAGCAAGCCAGTGGAGAAAAAATAGCAAGTGTTGTTACAAGAAGAATAAAGAAGCGTCCATTCCACCAATATTCTCCAAACGACCCTTCAAGCACCCCGGCATGGTGAACTCCACTTGAAGATGTTCCAGACAACACATCACCTTCAATAAGCAAGCAAGAGAGCAAAAAACAGATTTTGAGTCCTTCCATTAACAACTAGTAACTTTTAACTGGAGTAGACATTAGAAACATAGCTTCACAAGTAGACAGAGTCAGACTATGTAATCATCAAACAGCAAGAAATTTGAGATAATATACCATTAATGATCATGTACACAATAAGTACACCAATGTTATTGATCAAAATCGTAACTTGCAGCAAAATCCTGCCATACTTTCCAAAAGCATCTCCCATGAGTCCTCCATAAGAAGCAGACTTCCCTACCCTGCTAAACATAAGCAATAGCTCAATTGAGGCCTCTGCCAAGAAGGCCATGAAGATGATCAAAGCAACTCCAAGAATGAGGCCTAAAACCTTCATAGTGGTGGGTAACGCCATAATCCCCGCACCAACTATTGTAGTGGACAAATTAAAGACCGCCCCCTAAAGGAAGCTCCGTTAAACTCGTCAACACTAGCATCCTTATGCCTCGGCAACAAAGGAGATTTCTCATTAACTTGCTTGCCCTTCCTTGCTTTTCTCTCCTTATTTGGTGCAATATTTTCAATTGTCATCCTTTTAAAGCCTTGTTTAATTTGTGAAAACTCGAATTTAGAGCTTTAAAACAACAAGTGATTGATACCAAGCATTCTATAAGATAAAACCTGTGATACATATAATAGGATTATCTTCAAATCAAGTAGCAATTCAGTTCAAAGATACAACAAATAATTCATAAATGAAAAAAGCACTAAGCTGTCAGAATTGAACAGCCCGGTTCTTTATGGTTAATTTAAAACGATTAATACCTCGAAAATGATACCAGAACGATTGCGAACAAACCAATATACCATAACAATATGAAAGCTCTAAATTCAGCCTGAATAACGATTAAAGCTTCAAAATTGACGACAGGCATTCAGAATTAAAAGCTAGAATCTTTAAGGCTGCATCAAATAAGGAAATCAAACCCAGATACCCTATATCTGCAACATAAAATCGAATATAAGAATTCACAGCGAGAAAGGATGACGATAATTGAAACCTAGAACACGGAATCAAAGCTGAGTTTGGTAAAATGAAAATTTGACAGGAACCCAATTGACAATAATGAACAGAAAGTGGGAAAATGGAAGAAAGGCCGCAACTTGGAAGACAATATGGACCCTGTAGGCTAATGCTGCTTATGCCTGTGATGAGCTTAGCTTTGATTGATAAGAGGCCAAATTAAAGAAAGCAAAGCAACACATTTTTGTATAATATTAAAGAAAGCAAAGCAACACACTTTTGTATAATATTAATTATTAATAATAGGCGTGGATTGTCTCTGTTTGTCTGTCCATCTTGTGATGTCCAATTAGAATCTAGGATGCCTGCTACCTTGTACAATATCTACATTCATTTGTTGATTGGACGATAATTTGCTTGTTAGATCTACAATTATTTCCTATTTCGCCCGCGCTTCCATATTCTGATTATTAATTAGAAGTACTTGTCTTTTTGAAACAAATAGAACATAAATACGAAATAGCAATATCCTATTTTTAAGGTGAGAAATCCAAATCACTTAAAAACTTTTCTTGTTATCTTATCTCAAATATGGATAAAACTGCTAAAAATAACTATTGATCCTAATAAATATTATGAAAAGTGACTCTTTACTCCGCTTTTAATTTTAATTTGATATTTTATGTAAAATTTGAAGCCATTGTTGATTTTATCAAATGTAAAAATAAGAAAACTTCTAAATTATCATCATCAACACTCTCAAATAATATGTCACACTCTAGCTAATAGATTTGGTTGTGAATTCTGAATTTATGATTTTCTTTTTCTTTAGGAACCAACCAACTTGCTTTTTCGATGTTCAAAAAAAAAGAAAGAAAACAAAACCTGCCATTGAAGGTTTCTTTAGCAACATGTCACCGGTTGGTGCCACGTTACTTCAAACTGCAATGAGCCCCTTCATTTTAGTAAGTCACGATCGCTCACCATTTCTTATTGGATACCATACTATAACATCACCTAAATTCCAAGTCGTACACATAATATGTAGGATTTGACATCTTTCCAATAACATACGAGTATTATACATTATGAGTTTTGAATTCTGAAGAACACATGGATGACGTTTTCTCAGGGTATTACTATTATCATGATCTAAATTCATTTTAATGGAAGTACTTAAATTCCCTAAACAAACAAAAAAGAAAAGAGAGACAGAGTGAGAGAGAGAGCAAACAGGTATAAATCGATTCCAAATATCTAATCTAACCTATTATTACAGCAAAACAAGTTTTTGCAGCAGCTAAGTAGAGAAATGAAGACCAAAAATACCCTTCTTAAGGCATCCAAATTCCATGATAATGATGTATTTTCTTTGTCCACGGTTAGGAAGAAATCAAAATCAAACAAAGCAGAAGCAGGCATTAAAAAGAAAATAGAAAAGGAACTCAAGAATCATGATTCCTCCTGCGTAAGGTGAATCTCCACCTCATTTTTTATTTTTCATTTGATAGAGTTGGATGTTGCGTCCCAGTGGTGAACTGAAGAAAGATGAGTCGCCTAAGCTTCCGATTTTTGCCCAACATCAATAACATAACATATGATATGATATGGATATGGTTCTTCAGAAACAACAAAATCATACGTGTGCTGTCCATCTTTCCCACTACGCAAATTCCATATGATCTAACCTACAGCTTGTATGAGATAGATGCTCCAGGTGGTACAGGTCAATGTTGCCTCAAAATGGATCCTAAAAACAACTCATTCAGGCTGATAAGAAGTAACAAAATCAAATGTCAGATATTTTTTGACCAATTGAAATATCTGGCAGCTGCTTCATGTGCCTGGTGTGTGGACAGGCTTATAACACCAGACTTGCTTGGCTTTCCCCAGGTGTTTGCCTGATTGGACAGTCTTATAACCAGACTTAAAGCACCCATTACTCTTTCTATTTAGCCTCACCAACGACTCTATCCAGCCTTCCTAAGCTTCTGAGGGTTAGAAACTTGTCCATTGGTGACCTATCATCTAGAATCAATGTTGTCTCATCATATTTTTGCTCATCTTTTAACCCAAATAGCAAAATTCAAAAGAATACTATTGGTCTTCTCCTCAGAAAAGATTATGTCAACGAACAATCAATTAATACAATCGAAGAGCTACTAAATAGAAAAGAACTCTTTCCTGATCAGTCAATTTCAGAAACAAGCAAATAAAAACAGAACGAGATGCAAAGAATTAGGGGTTTTGGAAGACAAATGAAACCCGAGAAGGAACCTGTGGAAATTGGCGAAAAGCATTGCAGTTGCCCCCACGACATCACTGCAGCCTTCGCTTTATTGGATTAGACAGAGCAAGTTTCTCCCCCGAACTTCCTTCTGTGATAGACTGATTGATTTAGTATTAACAATGACGATGTCATTAATTTTCAACAGGGCCCTTCGTCTAGAATGTCCTTTACTTTTCAGGCTTTCTTGCTGATAAAACACCAACTAAGTCTAGATTTCAGCTTCCAACAAACGTGCCAAATCTGCTCAGTATCTGGTTGTTAAATTGTCAATTATTCTTTATCAACAAAACTTTTGAAAATTAACTTCTCAAACCTCTGGTCAGCCATGTTAGCAGCTAGAACTGTGGTTGTAGATGCATGTTTCTTGCTCTTCAAGGTTATCATATTCTCCTGCTTCCTCATCAGGAACTACGAGATCTATATGTGGTAAATATCCAGCCCATTTAATCTCACCAATTAGCACATCAAGCTTTTCATATATCTCTTCACATCTTGGATGAGACTTGTCTGCAACCAGAAATGTGTGTACCTCATCTTTAACCTCAATCCAGCTGCAACCTGGCTCCTTCCTTAGGTTGTTATACTTCATTATCTTTCTCATCTCAGAAACCCTATCCCACATCCCAGAATCAGCATAAATGTTTGATAGAAGAATATAAGCGGAAGAATCTTGTGGATCTAGGTGCAAAAACATAGCCAGTGCCTTTTCTGCAATCTCTACATTCCCCTGGATCTTGCAAACGCCAAGCAAAGTTTTCCAGATAACAGCATCAGCTTCAAAAGGCATCTCTTCAATTAGCTTTAGTGCCTGTCCAACTCGACCTGCTCTACCTAATATATCAACCATGCATGCATAGTGCTCTGCTTGAGGTTCTAAACCATGCTCACTTAGCATGGAATCAAAGTAATACAAACCTTTGTCAAGAAGCCCCATGTGCACACAAGCCCTAAGGACTGAAACAAAAGTTGCATGGTTGGGATTTACTTTTGCAGGTTTCATCCTCTCGAATGTTTTTAAGGCTTCTTCCCCAAGTCCATGGTTAGCATAGCCACAAATCATGGCATTCCATGTAACAAAGTCTCTTCTATGTGCTTTCTCAAACACTAGCCTACAATTTTCCATGCTTCCACACTTAGAATACATATCTACAAGCGTGCTCGAGATATACACATCGGATTGCAAATCCAGCTTGATGATGTGAGCATGAATTTGCTCCCCAAGGCCAATAGTTGCCAAATTTGCACAAGTATCGAGAACTGCTGCAAAAGTGAAGTTGTCTGGTTCCATACCCGTTTCCAACATAAGAGAGTAAAATTTTTGTGCATCCTCACTTTGTTTTAACAATGAGAATCCAGAAATTATCGCATTCCAGGATACCATTGTTTTTTCTCGAGTTCTGTAGTGAACTTTTATTGCCTCTTGAATCATCCCACACTTGCAGTACATATCAACAAGAGCACCTCCTACGAACGACTCCAAACCCATGCCAGATTTGATGATTCTGTCATGGATCTCCATACCAGTGTTCAAGGCCTGCTGAGCTGCACAAGCCTTCAATACACTACCGTAAGTGTATTCATCCGGCTCCATCCTTGAGCGAAGCATTGACGCAAGAAGGGATAGTGTTTGCTCTTCACTTCCATTTTGCTCATGAGCAGAAATAATTGCATTCCAAGAGACAGCATCTCTTGTTTCCATCTCATCAAACACACAAAACGCTTCATGTAGAGCTCCACATTTACCGTACATATCAAGCATGGCATTTGCCACACAGACATTTGACCTAAGAGTAGTCTTAAGTGCTAAACCATGAACTTGATGGCCCTCTATACTCCCTTTAATTGATGCACAAGCACTAAACGCCCCAGATAGACTTATTTCATCAAAAGCAAGGCCAGACATCATTAAAAGGCGAAATACTTGTAAAGCTTCTAAACTTTTGTCACTTCTAGCAAACCCGATAATGATAGCATTATAAGATTGCAAACTATGATTTGGCAACGAGTTGAACAGTTTTTGGGCATCAAGCATACTGCCACATTTTGCATACATATCTAATGTTGCAGTTCCTACTATGATGTCTGATCCAAAGTCACTCTTTAGAGCATGGGCATGCAACTGAGAACCCAGTCTAATGTAAGACAACCCTGCACAAGACCTGAAAACACTAGCATAGACAGATTGACTGACTCCGACTCTTTCCTTTTGCATCTCCTTAAACAACTCTAAACCCTCAATATGTTGATTATTGTGAACACAACCAGCAATCAAGGCGCTCCAAGAAACCCAATTCTTCTCGGACATTTCACTGAAAACACAGAGCGAATCGTATAATTCCTTACATTTTGCATACATATCCACCAAAGCACTCGTTGCAAACACGTCATTATCATATCCCGTGCGGATTACAAGACCATGAATTTGAACCCCAGTATCACACATACCCAAAACTGCACACGACTTCAATACAACAGCAAAAGTCGTTCGATCAAACTTCACACCTGATCTTCCCATCTCCAAGAAAACACTAAGTGCTTTTCCACACTCATCATTTCGCAAAAACCCTGAAATCATGGAATTCCACGACACGACATCTCTTTCAGGCATCAAATCAAAATATGTTCTTGCCATCCCCATCTTGCCGTGGCTCGCATACCCAGCTATCATCGAGTTATAAGAAACAACGTCCCTCAGAATCATTTTATCGAACACGTTTCTCGCATCACCCAAATGCGAAGTTTTGATATACAATTGAATCAAACAATTTGAGGTGAATTTCAAAGGGGAAACCCCAGAAACGATCATGCAAGCATGGGCTTGCTTGCCCAGTTTCAGAGAGTTCAGTTTGGAACATTCCTGGAAAAGATGAGCAAAAGACAGGATCTTGGTGGGTAGTTCTTCGAGGCCTGTTGGGAGGGTAGAGATTGCTGAGAAAGTGATGATGTGCAATAGTTGTCCGCGGAGAAGTTTTGGCGGGCAAGTCAAGAGTTTCGTTACGAAGCATAAGCGTGAGTTCTGATGA
Source organism: Erythroxylum domingense (assembly GCA_025594535.1). Taxonomy (NCBI): domain Eukaryota; kingdom Viridiplantae; phylum Streptophyta; class Magnoliopsida; order Malpighiales; family Erythroxylaceae; genus Erythroxylum; species Erythroxylum domingense. Next base: position 15,351,278 of record JANQBM010000008.1, read on the forward strand.
TGTGCCATGAGCCATCAACATTAGCACTCATCCTTTTGTGGGAACAGATCTGTTCCTTCTGTTCCAATATATCTCAATGAATCAATTTATTGCATTGAATCGATGAGATCTTACGGGAACATGAAGGAATTGGATAGTGGGAACAGAAGATCTGTTCCCTCCCTTTGTGAGCTGGGTTCTCGGCCAGCGGTTCAAAGATGTCAAAAGTTCATGATTTCTAACGGCTTAAATATTTGGACTAATTAGGGGTCTAGTGATGAGGCTGACTATTTTAATAAAATTTCGTTGTCTCGACCCATCTTTTCACGGACATCAATTTTTAAGGTCTATTTTTTAGAAATTTAAAATATCTAATTTTTGTTTATCTTTGATCTATTATTGATGATCTATTTTATAAATCATTAAATAATATAAAGGTTGAAAATTCCTGATGCAATTTCGTTGAGAATTATCAGTAAAGTATTTTACGAGTTTAAGAGTCATAGCAAGAAGATCCTTTCTTGATTCAAGTGGTCTAACAATGCTATGTAACTTGGTGATGCTATCCTCGTGTAACCTTTGACCAAGGGGTAGCCCTTGTGATATTAGAGCAATAAGTGTTATTAACTGTGATTGCATTATTTCGGATAAAAGAAGATAAGAGATTTTGTTCAGTCATAAGTGAATCTTTACCCAGTGATCCTATTAATCTTTCTTCAACTTTCTCTATTGCCAATCTCCTTTCCCATGTTAACGACACTCTTTCAAATAAAATTGAAAACTTTGACGAAATTACTCATCTTCTTGCAAAAAGTTGTATTTATGATACTTCATTACCTTTGTTCAATCCCTACAGTATATAATCCCGTGGTCATTCTTGGACAAAAATTATAAAAACTATTCTCTTTACACATCATCCAAAGGTTATAGAAATCATCCAAAGTTCCCATTTGAAATAGTATGGTTTAAAAGCTACCATAAAAGAACAATATGTGAGGCTAGAAATTCCAAAAGAGCTCATCTCTCTTTAGAGAGAGCAGAACCATACACATCCTTATATTGGTACTATTCTCTTTGTTCTCACTCTCCATAGTAGAAAAGAAATTCCGGCTACCGAATCTCTCTTTTTGACATTCTCTATACTACATACCAAAGGCATTAATTGGTACTTTGTTGATAACCCTTAATAATGAAAGTGTTATCCTTACTATTGCCCCTGATTTTAATATCAAGTTGGATGATCCCACTTTATCTGACAGACTCCAAGTCTAAATCTAGATTACTAAAGCAGAGCAAGATTCTACAGCCATTATGGCTACTCTTCACCACCAAATAATCTGCCGTTTGTAGATGTAGTATATCTGAATTTTCCCAATTCTATTTTAGATGCTTTGTATATGGTGGCAGATAAAGCTCATGATCAAACCACTATCATACAAATTCTGAAGCAGTTACCACCAATGGAGCTTGAAAAATTAATGTCGATTGAATGAATTACTAACTACCAGAATGTAGTTCATACTTATCATAGGCATTTTTTTCACTCCACCACTCCTCTTATTCTTAAGACTCTATGAGATGGATTAGTAAAATCCATCTACACCAGGCCCAATGATAATCAACCAAAATCATTCAACACATCTGACCCTATTTTGATGCTTCAATCGATCTTCTCTCATAAAGAAGGCAAAGATGGACCTCCAATCTATTACTTCAAACTTGATGGAGAACCATTACACATCAATCATCATCGTGGACATTTTGTCTGGGCTGTAGATCCATCTATGTGTGAACCAGACTATGAAATTTGTCAATCAGGTGATTATGATTCAGACATTGATGATGAGATCTATGCTCAAAGAAGAAAAAGGAAAAACAAAAAAGGAAGACAATGGTAAAAAGAAATTTATCGTTGTCAACCTACTCAACAATTCCACCATTGATTCTAGACCAAGGATCATGATTAAGAACCCAAGACCCAGACCAAAGACTCTAACAAATTACTCAAAGTTGTTCGTAAAGAACATTTGTTCTTTACAAATTTTGTTCCCAACAAACCATAACCAATTATTCCTTCTATTCTCGTTACCTCTCCAACCTTTATTCCTTGTATGATGGCCAAACCATATGAGGAGGAATTTCCTACACTAGAGAGACGCACTGGTGAACATAATAGGGTTATCTCAAATCCTTATGTCCGCGTTACAGGAATTACTTCTCATAGGACTATTATCTCAAATCATGTTGATGAAGTGCTTAATTGGCAAATTGATAATGCAATAGCCCAAAGCAGAGTTCTTTGACAAAGTGATTCCAAACTTATTAGGCTTAATCAACAAACTTAAGCCACTAAAAACCAAGTTGAAACAATTTCATCTTAGGTATGAAAATTATACAAATTCTTAAAGGATCAAATGGCTCAACTTGACATTGATTTTAGAAGATACATTGACACTTAATATTTCGGGCCTGATTTTACAAATAAAGAACAAGAACTCTGAAAAGTGAAGGATACACTCTAAAGAATGGAAACCGATATGCATACGAACAGTTCAGGACTGTTTATGGAGCCTATCCCATAACATTTCCAGTAATCCAACCTATTTATTCCTCTTCAACTTATCCTTAAGCTGTTGATTATGAGCAAGTATTCAAAATGAATTATCCCTTGATCAGACAACATATCCATCCTACCACTGCTAAACCCAAATCATCCAAATCCTTAAAGCCCAAACTCGCAAAAACCAACTAATCCATGGAAAAAACCCTTACAGATCAAAACTCCACCTTCTTCTCCACCAAAACCTTAACCTTCTCCATCTATAAGGAAAGACAAAGCTCCTCAATCAAAGTTCATAGCAACTCTTACACCAGCATCAATTCTATCTGAAGAATGCCCATTTGAGCATTCTAACATATCTGAGCAATCTTCTAAAATATCTTAACCATCTTCTGATGAGTATGAACAATTTGCTGATTTGTTTGACCTAGCTTAAATCATGATGACTATGCTTGAACCAATTGAAGTTGAATAAGATATCAGTGAAGCTGAATCCACAGGAACTGAATCATTCAGAACCTCACCACCAGGAGCACAAGTACCACCAACCAGATATACTTCAGGACCCTAGTTTACCTTCGATGATCTTCCACCAAAGAAATAAAGAGAATGTCTCCATAAATTTGGAGCATGGATTGATTTGCAAATGACTCAACCAAATAATCCATTAAGGGATATTTTGTATGAGTTTACTTCTCGTTTTACTAGCACTTTGCAACAACGATGGCAAAGTTTAGACGATTATTGCAAACTTAAATACATACAAGTCACATATGTTGGACTACTTCTTGAGGGTAATTCATAAAGAATTCATAGGTGATTTTCAGTTCATTGACAAACAAATCTTATTGGACCCCGTTTTCGGAGCCCAACTATCCGAATGTCATGAAAGCGTGAGCGTGTGAATTCCCTGTAGGGTTATTTCCATGAACTCTCATTAGCCATCTTCAGTTCATCTTCATTCTTATTACATCCCAAAAGTTTCCTATTATATAGATCAAGATATGCTTAAAAGCTAAAGTAGGCTCATAACTAAGTCATGCTCCTCCAATCGATTCCCTCACTTTCTTTTCATTAATCTTTTTCAAAATTAAGACCAAAGGCTACCAACTTTTTTTTGGAGGGATAGAAAAATGGGTTAGGAATCTATTGGTTCAATAATCACTTCATTTGGAGGTTGGACGAAGAAGTTATTGCCAAAAGAGTCAACCACGATTATGATCTCAATCATATTGTACCTATCTTGGGACAATTGGTATAACTACCACTAGAGATATTGTATTGTGGTCATTTTAGGATGGTTTCGAAAAGGACTTCGAGATCCACAACTTTTGTGAAGACCTTGAAGAAAAATTTTGTCATCTAGAGGGTTAAAATTGCTTCGTCTGATGCTTTGTCTGGTACCTATGCTTCACCTAGTACCTATACTTTGTCTAAAGGCCATATCTTTTGCGTTCGAGTTCCAAAAATTCCAAACTTTATATCGTTGGAAAGATAAGAAATAGATATACAAATTTTATGTAGATCTTGAAGAGCAATTATGTCATCTAAAGGGTCAAAATCGCTTCGTATTACACTTTATATGATATCTATGCTTCGTCTACAGGCCATATCTTTTGCGTTTGAGGTCCAAAAATTCCAAAATTTATATCTTTGGAAAGATAAGAAAAAGATCTACAACTTTAGTGAAGACATTAAAGAGGGATTTATCCATATAGAGGGTAAAAATAAGACAAATTTGTCTTAAATGAAGTAATTAGGTCTGAAATGGATCAGACGAATCAGTCTAAGACGATCCAGACTAAGACGATCCAGACTAAGACAATCCTGAATAAGACGATTCAGACTAAGAAGATCTAGAATAAGACGATTCTGACTAAGACGATCCAGGCTAAGACGATCCAGACTATACAATCGAACATACCAAGCTCCTCAAAGCATCTCCAATGATTCCTACATCCACTCTAACATCACTTTCAGTAATAATCTTCCCAATTTCACTTCTTCTAATGCAATGTCCCTCCTTAAACATTCAATTACCAAATTGATTTCATTAAACTCCCAAATCTCGACCCCATTGTTTCATCACATACAACAAATTATCATCTTTCACTATAGTTGTCCTATATGCATCCTAAAAAGCATTACAAACTTATAATGATCGCATCTCCCAATCCTAACTTCCAACAATTTCATACTTTATATCGTTAGAAAGCTAGAAAGATAATCTACAACTTTCATGAAGACAATTTTGGGTAATTCAGCCTAGATCAATACAGATTTTTCCTAGAAGTCAAAATACAAAATTTTACCCTTATGAATGCTTGAAAATGCAATATACAAACTTTGAGAGTCATGAGCAAAAACACAATCCCATTTCATTATCATCAAAAGATAAGAATTTTACAAAGCTTTAATGGGCATTTCAAACCACAATATGTCATAGTCAAAAAATACACAATTTACACAAAGTAGAATTGCTCAAAATGCAAATAAAGCCTTGTTTTACAAAAACTAACTTAAAATACAAAATAAGCATAATCTGGAGTAATGCCCTTATGCTCGATCACTCGATCTCTTGCTCATCGTCTGAAGATGGGACGAAATGGGAGGTGAGCTTAAAGCTCGTGGTTAACAATTTTCTAACTGGTAACAAGCAAAACCATTGAAAAATTCACAATGCATCATGAAACACATATTTCTACATTCTTAATTTATCAAACACTTTATAAGCAACCCAAATCATGCATTCAATAAACTTGTCAACACATAAGCACATCAAAATAGTTTGGGATGTCTATAAACAGAACAAGCTAACACATTCCCATGAAATGGTCTTGTGTAGTCGTGAACAGAACGAACTAACACAATCTCACATAGTGATTTTGCGTAGTCGTAAACATGAGGGAGTCCCAGAAGGAGCTCCATACCACTTGTGGGCAGGCGGGAGAAGCCTTTAGTCAAAGTGCACTTGACATACATAATGGACTAGACCAAACCCACATAACATGTATTTCATAACTTGTAAACTTGTTGCCTCAAAATGACACTTTTTTCGAAAAGTGATTTCATAGACATAGTAAAAATCCATTTTCGCATTCTTTTTATAAATCGTCAACACAATATTCACATACCAAACACATAACACTTTCTCAATTCATTCAAAGAGTAATAAATGCACATTTATAATACAATTGAAAAATATTTACGTTTTTGATTTTGAGGAAACATTAATGGCTTATTATTCAATTATAAAAATGTAACCCACTATGAATTACTTGCTTAACAATTATTTAAAGATGCCTATCTTCTTGCTCCTCTTGCCTCTCCTCTTGATTTCGTTCAATATTGAAAAAAAATCCCAATTCAATAGGAACTCAAATTGAGAACGCAAAAAGCACATTCACTAAAAATTGATTCTAGAATACTTAAATCCATGCATTTTCTAACTTTATGAACCAAAATCCTTTCAAAAATCCAAAGGGTTAAAATTGGGCTTACCTTGAATCCTCACCAAACAAAGATATGTTTGGCTCAAATGGAAGCTCTTCTCTTCCTCTTTCTTTTTCCCTTCTTGAACAACTTCAAAATCACTCTTTAAAATTGAGAAAATTGGAAACCTAGTTTAGCTTTCTCTTCTTTTCTTCTTCTCCTACGGCACTCTCTCTTCCTCTCTTCAATTTTTGTTTTTCACTTCATTCTCTCCTTCAATTCACATTTTTCTCCACCTTAAGAGCAATAAAATGCTTTCTTCTTCCCATTTTACCCTTAATGAGCGCTAAAAGTCATCTTTGCCCTCCCTTTTATGCTTCTTGGTTTTTAAACTTAAATGACACGCCAAAAATTCCCTCAATTCATTTTTAATGCATTAATTTCACTAACTAGTGAAATAAAATCCTACTAACATTGACATAAATAAATAATTAAACTCCAATAATAATTCTATCATGACTTTATAATTTATTTAAATCATGCTTAACAACTCCATTCATTCTAAGGAAAAAATTCAAATTCCATAGAATATCACACTTAGCAAAAATATTTCAGGGGCCAACATTTCTCCCTCTCTTAAAAGAATTTTGTCCTCGAAATTCTTACCTAAGTCATCAAAGAGGTGTGGATACTTCTCCTTTATGGTTTCCAAGGGCTCCCACGTGGCCTCTTCCACAGAATGGTTTCTCCAAAGAACTTTGACTAGCTGAACTGTCTTGTTCTTGAGAACCTTGTCCTTAGTATCCAAAATCTCCACTAGAGTCTCCTCATAAGTCAGATTATCTCTCAACTGGACCTCAGTGGTCTGAATGATGTGAGAGGGATATGATCTATGCCTCCTCAACATGGAAACAAGGAAGACATCATATATCTGTGATAATTCTAGTGGCAGTGCCAACTTATAGGCTAGCGGTCCAATTCTCTCAAGAATCTCGTAAGTACCCATATATCTTGGACTCAACTTACCCATCTTACCAAACCTCATGACTCCTTTCCAAGGAGATGTCTTAAGGAAAACTTTCTCACCCACTTCATACTCCATTTCCTTCCGGTGTGCATCAGTATAGCTTTTCATTCTATCTTGTGCTGCTTTAAGCCTCTGCTTAATTAAATTGACCTTGTCAACTGTCCTTTAGAGTAACTTTGGTCCCACTAATCTCCTTTCTCCTTCTTCATCCCAGTATATAGGAGTTCTACATCTCCTCCTATATAGTGCTTCATAAGGAGCCATCTGAATGCTCGAATGGTACGAATTATTGTAAGAAAATTCAACTAATGACAACTGGTCATCCTAAGCTCCTTTGAAATCTATCACACATGCTCTGAGCATTCCCTCAAGGGTCTAAATGGTCCTCTCAGATTGACCATCTGTCTGGGGGTGAAAAGTGGTGCTAAAATTCAACTTAGTTCTCAGAGCCTCCTGTAAGCTTCCCCAGAATCTGGAAGTAAATCAAGGATCTCAGTCAGAAACTATAGAATCTGGAATCCCATACAGTCTCACTATTTCATTAATATACTTCTTTGCTAGTACATGCAGAGAATTAGTCTGTTTAATTGCCAAAAAATGGGCTGATTTCGTCAAATGATTAACAATAACCCATATAGCATCATGCTTCCTACTGGTCTTGGGCAAACCCATCAGAAAATCCATAGTTACCCTTTGCCACTTCTACTCAGGAATGGACAATGGCCTTAACTTACCTGAAGGTGCCTGGTGTTCAGCCTTGACTTGCTGACACACTAGACACTTACTTGCATATTCTGCTACATCCCTCTTCATGCATTTCCACCAGAAATGCTCTTTCAAATATTTATACATTCTAGTGCTACTTGGGTGCATAGCTTAAGGTGTATTGTTGAGTATCTCATCCTTTACCTCCTGGACATTTGGAATACAAAGTCGGTTGCCTACAACGATTAGTCCATCCCTCACTACCACTTCAGATTTCTTACCATTCTAAATTTCTTCTTGGAGTTTGTTCGATTCTGCATCCTGTGCTTGCAACTCTTTAACTTTCTCCCTGAGTATCGGTCTCATTCTAAAATTTGTCATAATGCAATCAAGCTCCTCCTGTGTCAAACTTATATTCAGCTTAGCCATCTCTGTCAATAACGACAAATAAACTGTTTGAACATAGGCTATGGAGGATTTCTTACTCAAGGCATCCGTCAGCACATTCGCCTTTCCTAGGTGGTATTTAATCAACATGTCATAATGTTTGAGCAGCTCTAACCACCTTCCCTGTCTCAAATTTAACTCTTTCTAGCTCAATAAGTACTTGAGACTTTTATGGTCTGTAAAAATCCTCGTCTAAACTTCGTACAAATAATGTCTCCAAATCTTCAGGGAAAAAATTACTGCTACCAATTCTAGATCATGGGTCGGATAATTCAACTCATACGACTTCAATTGCCGCGAGGCATAAGCTATTACTTTGTCTCCCTGCATTAATACACAACCCAAACCCTTCTTTGAAGCATCACTGAAAACTGTATAACCCTCATCTCCCATAGGCAAAGTCATAATTGGAGCACTTGTCAATCTGTGCTTAAGCTCCTTAAAGCTTTTCTTACATTCATCACTCCAGATAAACTTCTAATTTTTCCTTAATAACTTGGTTATCGGAGCAGATATAATAGAAAATCCTTCCATAAACCTCCTATAATACCTTGCCAGACCTAGAAAGCTCCTAATTTCTGCAACTGTCTTTGGTGCATGCCACTTCACCACTGCTTCAATTTTCCTCGGATCAACATGTACTCCATCCTTTGAGATCACATGCCCAAGAAAGATCACCTTGTGAAACCAAAATTCACATTTTCTAAATTTGGCATAAAATTTCCTCTCCCTTAGTGTTTGCGACACCATCCAGAGATGTTTTTCATGTTCCTCTTCGTTTTTGGAATAAACCAGAATGTCATCGATAAACATTATGACAAATTGATCCAGATACTCTTTGAAGACCCTATTCATAAGATCCATGAATACAGCCGGAGCATTAGTCAATCCAAATGACATGACTAGGAACTCGTAATGCCCATAACAGGTCCTAAAAGCTAGCTTGTTCACATCAGACTCCCTGATTCTGAGCTGATGATAGCCTGTCCTGAGATCAATTTTAGAGAAGACCTTTGCTCCTTACGACTGGTCAAACAGATCATCGATTCGTGGTAGAGGATACTTATTCTTAATGGTCACCTTGTTGAGTCTTCAATAATCAATACACATACGCCATGTCCCATCCTTCTTGTTAACAAATAGAACATGTGCTCCCCATAGCGACAAACTGAACCTTATATACCCCTTCTCTAATAGCTCTTCTAACTGTTCCTTGAGTTCATTCAATTCAACTGGAGCCATTCTATACAGTGGTATAGAAATGGGTGCAAAACCGAGAATCAAATCGATGGCAAACTCAATTTCTCTCACCAGTGGCAAACCAGGTAAATCTTCTGGAAACACATTGGGAACCTCCCTCATAATTTGAAAATCTTCTAACTTCCTTTCATTCACATTGGTATCCACGACGTGTGCCAAGAAGACTTCACACCCCTTTTTCATCATCCTGTCAGCTAACAAAGCTGAAATCATTCTAGGTGACGACATTCTTCTGTCTCCTCTAAAAGTCACCTTCTCTCCATTACCAAAGTCAAACTCTACCTCTTTGAGACTACAATTTAATTTTGCACAATATTTCTCCATAGCATCCATACCCAGTATAACATCTAGACCCTTTAACTCTAGTGGTAATAAGTGTACTACCAGTCTAGCACCCTCAATAACCAGTTCACAATCTCTATACTCTTGACTTATTATTACCTTCCTCCGTAACGGAGTGCTAACAGTCAATGGATCTTCCAAAGGCACCAAATTCACACCATATAATGTCATGCTTGCAAAAACAAATGAATGCGTGGAGCCAAAATCAATTAAGACATATACTTCAAAATTAAATAACTGAGCCATACTCGTGACAACTTCGGGCACGGCTGCGGCCTCCTCTCTTGTCATGGCAAATACCCTGGCCTATGCCTGACTCTTTGGCTTTCTTGGAGGGATAGCCTTTCTTGCAATCCCAGAACTGCCCACCTCAGTGACTGGCCTGGTTCCCACTGTTTATGCTCTCTTTGGGGCTTGCAACTATGACCCCTCTTGCCTTGTCATCTGAGGACATTCCTTGATCATATGTTCCTTCTCCCCAGATTGAAAACATGCTCCAAGTAACTTGAAGCACTCTCCTTTGTGAAACTTCCCACAATGCTCACATTGAGGGTTTGTGTACCTGCTCCTCTCC
>JANQBM010000008.1:15361703-15378938 GCA_025594535.1 Erythroxylum domingense
GCATAAGACTAGTTTTAGTTTGAAAATAATCTTTTTAATTTTAAATTTTGATAATATTGGTTTAAATTTTATTTTAATAATTTAAAAATTAAATGATGATATTTTACAAATTGTAAAGACAAAATAGAATTATTATAATTAAAATATCGTCAATGAACTCAATTCATAATATGTTGTATTTATAATTCTATTTAACCACTTTCTAAAAATTAAACTCAACTCAATTTAAATTATTGTTATTATTATTATAAGTATTATTGTTATAAAATTATTTTTATTATTATTATAAGTATTATTGTTATAAATTAATAATAATATTATTATTATTATTATTATTATTATTAGTATTATTGTTATGATTTTAATTTTGATTATTATTATTGTTATTAGTAAGTGTAACGTGTTCAATTTATTATTCTATTTTTTAATACAATAAATTCTTATTGGTTAAATTTTATTTTAATTATTGTAGAGTCAAATACAACTCCAAGGGTAACAATGTGATCGGATAACACTATACAGGCGCACACACTACAAGGAAGGGCAAGGCTGAACGTCTGAAGAGGCACAAAGTAATTATGTAAGTACAAATAAATTTATATTACAATTTATGTTCTATATAATATTAACTAATAATTTTTAAGTTAACTCTATTTTCTACTTTACATTGTAGAATCAGATGCAGGAGTTGTTGCAGATGCCATTGGCTGAGAAAAATCAGCCCAATATTGATGATATTTACAACAATGTCCTTAGTACACGATCAGGTTATATCAAAGACCTTGGGTATGGCCCTAAATCTGTTGGAACCTCTTCCTTACGACCAACATTATTGACAGCGCTTTAAGAGGAGAACCAGATACTGAAGACAAAATTACAATGTACATAAGATAAGTTAAATCGGGAACTAAAAGAAATTAGCAACCTTAAAAAATTGGTTAAACAAATGTTAGGTTCTTCATATGTTAGTGCTAGTGACTCAGATTCAGACTCTTAGTTTGTAAATGATGTAAATATTGTTTTATATATAATGCATTCCATTTTATATGTTTATTCAATTTCAATTTATGATTATTTACAAAATATCAAATATATCTTCAAATTTGTAATAAATTAAAATAAATTCATTTTTAATAATTATAATAATTTTAAATTTTAAATTTGTTATTAAATAATACAAGCTATCAAAAATAATTCGTCAAAAAAAGTCTTCAAAATTGTAATAAATTTAAATAAATTCGTGTATAAAAATTATAAAAATTATTAAATTAAAAATTACATTTAGTTATTGAATACTATTAGCTACCAAAAGAAATTCGTTACAAAAACTAATTCACTACGTATGAAAAACGTCGATAAAAAGTTTTTGCTACAACAAACATTTCGTAGCTAAATCTTTTTTGATACAAAAAATAAATTGTCATTAAACAATATTAGCGACCAAATATACTTCGTCACAAAATATTTTTACCTAGATTTAAAAAATGTCTCTAAAAACATTTGCCTACAGGATGAATTAGTAGTTAAAAGTTTTTTGCTACTAAACTAAAATTGTCACTAAAAATAAATACCGACGCACAAGTTTCCGTGAAAAAAGACTTTTATTTACCAAACGTAGATCTCACGCAAAACTATTACCAACGTTTTTTTTAATCGTCAGTAATACATTTTTTCGATGAAATTAGTTTGTCGCAAAAATATTTTGGCGATGACTTCTATTAAACATCGTCGATGTTATTTTGCTATTAGAATTCGGCGATAATTTGAGCAACCAAATAAAATCGTCGTACATTGGTAATTGCGACGATTTTTCCTTCTTTAGCGACAATTTAAATCATCGCTAAAAACACTAATTGTTGTAGTGACCGTTTGGAAAAGAGAATATGGATAACTGTAAGTGAGAATGACTTCTTTTAGGTAAAATAGGTTCGTGTCTTCTTCTTGAGAGGCAAAAACATCTGGGCAGTCAAAACGATGTCTAGTTCCTCTTAGATCACGAAATAAATTATAAGGCTAAAGGACTCTATTCAGACTTCCATTCAGGTCAAGATTGGTAATGGTTTTAACACTTCACTTTGTGATGACATTTAAAGCTCTCTTGGTCCTCATTATCTGCTTCCAAATTTCACTTCTTTAAGGCTTTTCTTCTCAGCTAATACTACAATGAATGCCTTAATTGAGGGGGAAACAGAGATTGTTCCAACATATTTTATATCAATATATATGTAAGGCTGCTTCCCTCCCTACCTTCCTAACCCCAACAAAGATGACAAAGCAATTTGGTTGAGACATCCATCATGCTTATTCACCAATATTAAGTCCTTTATGGACTTACTCAGACAAACTGCTCCCAAAGTTACCTTGTTTAATTTGGTCTATAGCAAACTCATGTCACCTAAACTGTCCTTTGATTTGTGGCTAATAGTAAAGGAGAGACTTACTACTCTTGATGGAGACAAGATAGTTGAGCTAGATGCGGGACTCAATGTATAGTCAATGAATGAAGAGATACCATTCAATGGATTTTAAAACTTCAGATCAAATGCAAAGTTGATTTGAAATTCCTTCAAATGGCTATGGGATGTACAATGCATAACTTATGGTCGGAGATGAACTAAAGAGTGTTCAAGAACATTAATAAAGATATCAAGGTAATGCAGCATAAGAATTTCACTGTAATTAGGAGATGGCTTTGGTGAGAGGTGGTCGCCTATATTCCTTCCCTACTCTAGTCTCTAAATGGTACTTATAAGGGTCGTCCTTGCTTCTTATAGTGGTCAATATCTTCAGTTCTAGATGTCAAATTGTCCAAACTAAGTATTGTATCACTTGATTTAGCTTTATTTTACTTGGTCAGCTGCTTTGTTTTATAGGGTTGTACATATTTTTGTATCCCTCCAAGCTTTTGCCTTATCTTAATATCTTAATACAATTTTAATTCTGAAAAATAAAGAATTATTAATTTTCTTTTAAAATTATTGTAGCTGTCTTGTAGTAAAAAATAATGAATATATTAACAAAAAACTTAGTGTTTGTGATCCTAATTAAGTGGAAGAAAGAACATTATATAAAGGTTCAAGTATGGTGATTGGTGCCAAGCGTGCTGTTGTTCTCTTGCTCCACGTATTGAAACAAAAAACTAATCAAAAAGTTGAAGTTGTCGCCACTGAAAAATAATAAATAATAAATAATAAAATCGACAATCGAAAATCGAAAATCTTGCAATATCATAACTCCTTGATTCTTCTGCACACAGAACCAAGAATATAGACTAAATACATGGACGCCAAAATAGAACTTGCTGTTATTTCTCAACATTGAAAAGCAAAGACACAAGTAAGTTGCCTGTGGAATGAAGCCATACTTTCATCAGACACTCAACAGAAACTTGATGCATAGGCATGGCTTTGAAGATTATTATTATTATTGCTTATTGATATATCAGAAGCCATGGTAACTGTTCGATAGTTATAATTTCTCATTTTTGGGCTCGAACAATTGATGAAATACCAGCATAGGAGACCATCAGAATGAGGATTATCATCAGCATCCATGGGACACCACTCAGTTCTCCTTTAAGTGTTTCTCCAAAAAGAATTGTAACTGATACCATGGCGGATAGGAATGCCATCAGCAGGAAACCTGTGCCAACCCTCCTGAATGTATTCCATAGGATGACTCCGGCGACAGAACTGTAAAAGTTCACCGCCACTGCTACAAAGAAACTGCGATGGGGGAAAGATCCCGGTGCAAAGTAGCAGTTGCCACTTGAAGCAAAAACATTGATGATGATTGTTAATGGAATCATCACCAAGGTTCCTGTCCAAGTTTTAATAATGTTCTTTTTCTCCTCATGCACAGTAACAGAAACTGTCGCCTCAGATTCATTTGCATCTTGGCTTGCATTAACTTTGTGGCTTTGTTTACCCTCCTCGAGAAAAATATTAGTACGATCCTCGGCCTGTATTGCATAAATTGGCAATCAAACAGCAAAAAACAACAGCGCAAAATATAGCAATAGATAACTTTAGCTCCTAGAAACCTTTAAATATTGCACTTATTAATAAACGTGAGTCATGTTCTTCAGGAATTCAGTACTATACTTGCTATAACTTGTAACGGGGATTCAAAAACAGTTGGAAGATTGAGCTTTCACTGGGAGCCATGGTTTATACTAGTCAAATGCATGAGTGTAGCTAAATCATATGATGAAATTCAATCAAGGGTTGAAGCGGCGCCTATTTTCAAATAGGGGGATATAGAACAAATCGCCTTCTTAGAAGAGGGATTTGATTAGAAAGATACAATGAGATTAAGCGAAACATAGCTGCTTGTAAATCGACTTGATTCTTTTGAAACCAATAACATTTGTTCTGAAAATGGTAATATAAGTTAGTACCTAGTTAGCTAGCCGTTAAACCAATGAAAGGAAAAGAAACTGACGATCGGAAAAAAAAAAAAATGACAAGAAAGAAAAAATGTACATGTACAAGTGAGTGGACTGATGAAGTATAAGTTGGTGATTAGAGAATGCAATTGCAAGAAGAAGTAGCTACTAGAAATGAAAGGAGAAAGAAATGAAAAATGGAAGAAATTGACCCCCTTCTTCGTCATATTGGAGTGTGTGGGAGATAAAATTGGACAACAACGGGAGATAAAATCGGAGTCGAACGGGAGAAGAAAGGCTCCTATTTCCTCACCTTAATTAAAACCCATTTATAAGGATTGATTTTATGGAACTTTGCTAATGTCTCATTTACGGAAGACATTGTTAATTACGATGACAAGTAAGGACAAGTGGCGGTTTCCTTAAGATCATAGTCATATGACCTGCTGCTGATTACCACTATTTTGTCACGAAATACGATCATAGACATAATCTACGTAGCTTATAATGATCTATACACTTAATCCAATGGTTTTGATTCCATCAAATTATTAAGGTTATCAACAATTCCAATCTGTATCTGACGTTTGTTAAAACCTAATGTTTGAAACTAGGTATGCCACCTCGATTACTCCGGCCGGACTACCAAGTAATGGAAACAAGTTTTGTTTCTCAAAATTAGGTGGTGAAGGTGTTGTTACACGAATTAATTAATAAAATCTTAAGAGAATCTATGCATAGTAGCTGGTTGAATTTGCTTGCTGTATAAATTTCCTCAACTCGAATCCCAATTTGTCTTTTTAATTTCTCAAATCAGGTGTAGACTCTACTTTGATTGGCTCTGAGAAGAGAGTTAACTAACATGATTCTAGGCATATAAAATCTTATTTTGAAAAGGAAATTAAAATATAATAAGTAACGTTAATATTGTGGGAGCGATACAAGACAGATTGCAATGTCAATTCTACTGAGAAAAAAAGAAAAGACTGGTGGCTAATTGGAGCAGGCAGGATGTAAAGGAAGAGACATAAAACTCCAAATGCATTGGTACAATTTCCAAATTTAGATGTCGGAATTTTTGAGAAAATAATATTTTGTTATGATAGTTAGTGCTTGATGTCGCTTTGTGGTAATCTCTAAATTCTACTTATGAACGTGGATATTGTAGTTGGATAGATTCGTATTTAGCTACAGCCTTGGAAAGACTTCAAGATATAATTGATGAAAGTTTATGCACAAATCACAACTAGCTAGGTAGTATCAAGAAACAATGTTGAAGTTGACTCCTAGCCTTGGGTCACTACAATAAAGTAGAATATTGGCTACGGAAAAAACAAAACATAGGTAAATGTTTTAAAATTATTGCTTACAGTTATCTGTGACGTTTCTGTTTTGTCACACAAGTCGTATTTTGAATTAATTTTTTTTTTAAGAATTTAATCTTAAGCCTTGTGATAATTAAAGCCACCTAGATGTTTGAGATCAATAGAATCAATTGTTCGATAAATATCACTTGATTAATAAGTTATTATGTTACCCTACAATATAGTGTTAAAAAGCCAAGATAAATAATTTTTAAAATGTATTTAATATAAATTCAAAGCATAAAAGAGTAATGACTGTAATCTAATGCATCTTAGTTAATTTCTAGTATTGGACACGAATAGGAATATACAATTCCTATGTACAGTACACATGCTTGACAAATACTAAAATATATCGAATTCGAATATACACACGTACATGTGCTAAAATTTGACGTTTATTGGCATGGCAAACATATCTAGACATGTACGATGTTGAACACTTCAATTACCTAAAAACTGACAAAGACATGGAGGAAAGTATATATATAAGATTCTATATGAATGGTTGACGTTTAAACTAATTAGAAGACAGTGATAATTATAATACTCAGAGACCACTTACATTACTTCCAAAGTGGTAAAAACTATTTTATTTACCTATATCATAATTATTAAATAAAAACTCAAGTGGCGAGTGAAATTGTAATGCAATTTCTGGTGACATGTCAACAAAAGATGAAGTTGTTTATACCGTCGGCTATAGTATTCGGCTTCTACGTAGCGGTAAGCTTTAAATGTGACCAATTCTTGTTAGTATCGAAGATATAATGACCTATCCTCGTGTTAAGCTACATAAAGATCCCTTATTTTAGACTTAATTCTAATATTGCACTTCTCACATTTCAGAGTCCAGAGTAATAACTATTAGAATTTGAAAATATGAACTGAAATATACAAAATATGAACTTCTACGAAAGCATTAATTAAACAATATTCTACGGCTTGAAGATAGGTTTCCATGCTCAAAATTGAAGTTCGATTTGGGTAGAAAATAAGACTTACGAGTGCTTGAACTTTACTTTGTCATTCCAAAATAATAAAGGGGGGCCGGGGCCAATTCTAGTATAAAAAGCTCTCCATTTTATGAGAGTCAGAGGTGGATATAATTTTTTCTTTATATTTTATGAAAAATTATTTTTATCATTTAAACTCATAATTTTTCGGTCACAAAAAAAGTAACTTTAAAATAATGAAAATATTAATTAAACCTAATTATCTGAGGCTTCAAGTTAACATGTCAACTGTAATCCTAAAATATTGCCAGGTCAACATCTCACTTGACTCTCCTGTCATCTCTCTAAGCTAAAACTTCTAGGCTTGAAACCCTAAAATGAATCTCTAGAAATGCAACTCCTTCACCCATTCCGGTCCTTCCTGAAGAATATAGAAGCGCGGCTACATTAGTTTGCTTCACATTACACGTAGGGAAACTTCTGATTCTTGAATTGGGATAACAGACTCCTTGGGTCTTAGTAACACGGTTGGTAAATCAAGGACTTTTAACTATGCTACATAACACGAGAACGGTGATGACCAAACTGGGATTTGCCTCTTTAATCTATTTAGAGTGTTCGGTTGTTGCATTACACTAATATATGTGATTTCCCGAAAACGTAATAGTCTTGATATGAATTAGGAGCAAAGATAAGAACCACATTCGTTTTAAAGATACCAGACGGCATAAGCCATAAGCAACCTTGATAACAACGGTTTTGAGATCTACAAGAGATAAGGTTATTGATGAATCATCGTCAACAAAGCTGGTTGTAGGGGTAAGAACTAGAATTCTTAAACAAACAGGAAACCATAGACAAATTGGGATTTATAGGAACGACGAAAGTAATTCTCAGAGACCTGTAAATGCCACCAGGTCCATATCCAGATTTCTCCACTGCAGTCTTAAGCAGAAAGTGTTTCAGGGGTTTCAACTCGATCTCTTTGGGGATTTATCTTTAAGGGTGTGTTTGGTTTTAAGTAAAGTTTTTAATAAAATGGAATGAAATGATTTATAATAAAGTAAAATGTAAATAAGTGTAATATTAAAAAATTATTGTTTGGCAGGGATGGAAAAGTTCATAATGTAATATAGTAAAATGTTATTTAGATGAAGAGTTTATAATGTAATATAGTGTAAAGTTATTTATGATTTTATATTTTATCCTAAACTCTCCAAATCGGAAGTTTTTTATTTTTACTATTTACGATTGAATAGGATGTAATATGAAACACTTCTTTTTTATCTCATCCCATTTCATTATAAACTCTCATCCTAAATAATAAAATAATATTACATTCTATTCTATTTCATTAATAAAGCCCTAACTAAATCTATTCTACGATTTATTTAGGAAATTCATTTAGAGTGTTTTAGATATTTAGACTTTAGATACGGTGATCGTTGGGTAAGAGAGATGCGTACGTGACAATATTTTGTATTGTATATGTTAACATTTAAGCTTTGAATGTCAAATTTAGTTCGAGTTGACTAAGTCACGGATAGGCCACAGGTTAAGATCAGCCTGAGCAAGTCAGGCCATGGACCACCCAATTGTGGGGTTGACCGAGCCAAGCCGAGATCAGCCCGGGCCTAGCCCGGCCATTGGCATCTGTACTTCCAGGTGATGTGGCTGTATTGTGAATAATACCTCCATTTACGTCTAGTCAGTATTTCTGTTATCTTAAATTAGAGTCACAAAGGCATCAACTTACTTATATTTAATGTTTTGAGTATTTAATTGACGAAAAAAATCTTTAAGTACTATTTTCACTTTTAACTTTTAAGCATATGTTCAGAAGTAAGATGATTTTCCTTCTCTTTTTTTTAAATGGAAAGATGGCATTCAAGATCAAACTGATCTTTCAAACTAATTTATACATAGTTTGATTTCTTAAAATTGGTTGAAGTAAAAACAATTATCATTAAAAAGGGTTAATCACCCATGATGTCCTTATAATTATTATTACTTAAAATTGGTTGAAGTAAAAACAATTATCATTAATCACCCGTGATGTCCTTATAAATTTTAAGTCATATATTTTGAAAATTAGTACATAATCTCTTAACATTTGATCAAATTATCACAAATTATTTACTTGTCAATTATGGTTATATTATCATCCAACTTACGCAAAAAAAGAAGCAATTTTGAAAATGATATGACAGCTTCTATAGAATTAAATCATTGTATTGAGCACCCGATATTAGTCTTTGATATAAAAA
Organism: Erythroxylum domingense; assembly: GCA_025594535.1. Lineage (NCBI taxonomy): Eukaryota > Viridiplantae > Streptophyta > Magnoliopsida > Malpighiales > Erythroxylaceae > Erythroxylum > Erythroxylum domingense. The sequence continues at coordinate 15,370,678 of JANQBM010000008.1, forward strand.
TTTTTCAAAATCGAAATTATGTCTTTTGGATAAATAAAATTATAATATAACAATAGATTCTTAGGAAATTACTCCATATCAAATTATGAGTACAATATAATAGTTTTATGATTTTCTGATTTGATAACTTTAACAGAATAACTTGAAACAAGCATTAGGTAATAATAGGATTAAAGACAGACCTAAGTCGATTTTACTACAAAAATTTTTCTTCTTTGACAAAGGAATCAATCATAAATTTTTTAGTTGTCTAGCCTTTAACTGTATCAACAAGGCAAAGAAATAAAACTTTAACTTTTAGAGAGGAATTGACATAGAGTGCCAACTCTTTTAGTATCTTACTCAACTAACCAAGTTATTATTATAATTAAGAATAAAAGAATATTATCTCTAATTAAATAAAGCGATGAAAATTTATTAACTTTCTTAACTATCTCCATATATTTCATACTATATCCAACTACTATTGATTAAGCTACCCTAATAAAAAAAATAGTAACATTAAGTTTATCAATATCAAGTATAGGGATCAATTATACAAATATCATAATGAGGACATCCATAGATATATAAGTAATATCCATTCGGGATCCCTTATTATTAGTATAATTACAAAATTACATAAATATAGAAAATGGCTTTATTAATTAAATTTATAACCTTATATATAAAATTATAATTAACCAATTTGTTGCAAGATCATAAACTAATAATCTACCAATTTCACTAAATTCAATTACTTATGTATATAATATTATATCCATCCATATGTTGATTATATCTCTTTTAAGATAACAAATTAATAAGAGGAACTACAATACTCTCTTTAATGAGAATTCACTATAATATAATGTTTTTTTACTTCATTATCTTTCCAATCAATTGAAATCTTCTAAGTACATGCTTGAACTGTTGATGAGACCATGGTTCCTTTATATGCGTAATGACTCCATTATTATCATAGTACAGTACTATTGGGTCAATATTGTTAGGAGCCACTCCACACTTGGTTAATCAACTTCTTGATTCAAATAACTTCCTTTGTTGCCTCAAACAATGGAATATACTCAACCTCGATCATATACTACAAGAAAAATGTCGTTTTATGATGGAAATTATCGACGGAAAATGTTAATATTTTGTCAGTAAGTCAGTTTAGTGATGGACTTTACTGACAGACAAAGGCATCATAGAAACGACCATAGCTAATAATTCCTGACAGAAAACAAAATTTTCGTTAGTAAAATTACCGACGGACAACAAATGTACCGTTGGTAAATATGCCGACGGTTTCTTCTGCGATTGACCGTCGGTAACTTTACCGTCAAAAATTATATTCAGTCGGTAATTTTACCGATGGTTTGCGATTTTTCATCGGTAAGTTTATTCAAAACTTACCGACGGTTACGATTGTTCCGTCGATGATTTTACTTACGGTTAATTTCCTTCGCCAAATTTACTGATGGAATTGATTACTCCGCTTGTGATTACCGACGGTTAGTCGTCTTCCGTCGATAAATGGTACTAATTTTACTGACGAAACCGCAAATTTTTGTCAGTAAATCAAGCAAAAACAATTTTAAAAATTATACCATCAATAAATTTTATTTGATAATGTTATATTTGATTGGAAGTTTTTATATCCGAGTTGAGGTACCATTAGCTTTGTTTTACTTGCATTTAACCATTACGTCGATATCTCTCATAGTTACATATGTACGAACTAATAAGAGTTGTTTGTGAAGTAACAGCAAGAAGACGTGAAATGGAGAAAACAAACAGGTAGCTACGAGCAACCAAGAGTCTAGACAATAGCTTAGGCAATGCCAAAGCAAAGAGACTAGAACAGGTGGTGTGTTAATATAGATCAGCAAAAGGATTCGTGGGCTAGTCAAAATCTGCGACAACTAGATAAAATAAAAGGCTAAAATATGAGTGCATCTTGCAGGACTGGAGTCTCTTTCCTCCAAGGGTCTACAATACGGTAATGCTAAACGACTCATGCAAGATGGTTGGCCTAACTTTCAATTACTTTTTCATGCGGCACTGTGACCTTGATCATCTCCTGTAGGTCTTTAGGTTGGATTATGATTAAAAGAGGAAGCAAAAGGAAACGGCATAGAATAAACATTTAAGATTATTATTGTTTTTTATTTTTTAATAAATTTATTAATGCATACAATTTTAATAATATAAATATTTATTTGATAATGATCTTATGAGTTCAATATCGTAATTTAAAAAGATTAAAGGATAATTATACTAATTTTAATATGTCAAATTGATATTATGAAATCAAATAAAATTTATTCAAATTTTAACATAAGGAAAATACACGTTAACATTATAATAAAAGCTAATCAAAATTACCGATATTTAATGGAAAAGCTTTATACATCACCTTACGATTTGAATCATACTCATACATGAGTTAGTCATACCTAAGGGCTAAGTATTATGTCATTTAATTATTGGATAGTTCCATTTAAACTGTCTAAACCACTTGTAATTATCTCAATTGTTTAACGTCTTATCCTATAAGTAGTTAACGCTTAGCGGATATAATAAATATGTTGTAAATCCATTAGACCTGTGGGCGTGTTATGTCTTCATCTTTTCCACAATTGAAAGTCCTTTGTGATGGTTTCATACTAGAGACGACATTTTAAGATGCTAAAGTCTATAATCTTTGAAAGATGAGAAGTACACTAAATCTTTCGTAACGGTAAGTAAATTAGGTGTGAAATTCAGATCTCCGGTTTCATAATAAAAAGGTAATTAAAATATTTTCAATTTAAATCTAACAATAATTTTAATCTGGCAATAATAAATTTTTCAATGCTACAATAAGGAAAACATTGCTTTAAAAAACAACACATTTGAATATTACCTGGATTTAATCAAAGTAGGAGCTAATATTGTCTGATGTCAATTTTTGGAAAGTATATTGTCTAAGCTAATTTTAAAAGACATGATAATCATATACCAACTTCTATTATTTGTTTTGTGTATCTTAAAGAAAGCTCTATTTGTAGGTTTCAAATACCATATCTTAATATATATAATACGACAACTCCAAACATTCAATACAACTCCTATGAATAAAAAATAACATCACTCATAACAAATAAGTAATACTTTCACTTTATAATGAGAATAACATGTTTAAGTATAACAAACACTATACATCAACACATATGATACTATAACTCCAAGCATTCAATATAACTCCTATGAACAAAAAATATCGTTGCTCACAACATATAAGTAATTCATTCACTTTATTATGGGAATAAAAATTTGACTATAATGAATAAATGCCTTAGAGTAATATTTGAATGTATGGCCAAACAATATAAAAGGAAATGTTTGTTTTAATAGACATTTCATCAAACAATTCATAAGCAACCTACATTATCTCTAACTAATAACAAAACAACTACATTTTTTCATTATCTACCATCAACAACACATTTAAACAACAAATAAACTATCAATTCAAATAAAAAATGCATAAACCAACAATTCAAACAAAACCCACCCACCCACCGACGATCATATAAATAAGCATCTAACACCTTCAGTTTTTGGAGACAAAATAAACCCAATAGAGTTGTTACCTGAAAATGATGCACGATAGACCAAAAACGAAGCAAAAATCAAAGGTAGAAGCACTCCAAGAAGAGAACTGACGGCATTAATGGTAGGAGGAGAGAAAATTAGCAAAGGGCAGGGAGAAGAAGGGGAGCTTCGGGTCTCATAAATGCTGGTGATAAAACGACGTCATTTGGATTAAAACCAAATGATGTCATTTTATAGAAAGACATTTTTGTTGATAATTTACAGACGAAAATATTGTCTCATCGGTATTCAAGTTGCTTATTTTTCTCTTCAACTGATGCCACTTAATTTTACGATGGACTCTCATTTTTTGTCACTATAATACGACAAAAGACACGCAAGGATATTTTCCCTCCACATTTACCGACGAATGTTTTGGCCATCAGTAAATCCGTCAACTTTATCGACAGAAAGTTAATTTTTGTCTCTAATTTTCCTTCAGTAATTTGTTATTTTCTTGTAGTGATGATAGAAACAATAATGGAAGGTTGTTTGGAAATCTTACAACTTAAAATACTATCATCAAGAGTGAAGATATCCTCTGATTCTAGTTGGAATGAATACTAGCATCTAAGCAACCTTGAACTTTTAGTTTAGCTTCTCAATAAGCCAAGAAAATATCTGTAATTCTTCTCTAGTACTTAAGATGTTCTTCATAACCATCAAATGACCATCATCAAGATTGGCTTGGTATCTATTTGTTATACTCAAAGTATAAAAAACATTTGGTCTCTTACGTAACATTACATACATGATTGATCTAATAGTCAAAATATATAGAACACAATCAGTCTTTGGAAATATATTCATTGAGAGAGAAATCTATATGATGTGAACGAGAATCCCCTCTTAGAATTATATATGCTAACCTCTTTAACACTTTGTATATGTATATAAATTGGGATATGCTAAGCAACTTCTTTGATCTTTCTTTCTACAATAGTTATTGTAAAAATGTAGGTTGTTTATCCTATATCCATCATGGAGAAGTTTTTGAATAACTAATTATTAACAAATAGGAGCATTAATTTTTCCAATTATTAAATTTCATTCATATATGGCACTAGGAAGACAATTGCACTCCTACTAACCTTTTTATAAAAATAAGGTTCATCCATTTTATTATAAAATCAGATTCTTTGGTTGTCTCACTAAATAGATGTTCCATTCTCATGATATTTACTTAAGTCAATAAATGTACTTTTGCAACTTACATATATGATCAAGAAATTTTTTGGATTCAAAACCTTCAAATTATTTTATATCTATATCATTAAGCAAATGTCCATTAAAAATGTTGTTTTAAAATCTACTTTACAAATTTCGTAATCATAGAATGTGAATATAGCCAATAAAATCTTTATGAACTTAACCATTTCTGTTGGGGAAAAGGTATCATCAAAATTAACTCCTTGTCTTTGTTTGTAACTTGTAGTCATTAGCCTTGCTTTTTCATGTGTATACTTTCTTCCATATTAGTTTTCTCGTAAAAACACACTTACATCTAATATGTTTAATTTTATCAAGTACATCTACTAAATATCATTCGGTTGGTGTATATGAATTCTATTTTGGACATCATGAATTTATACCATTTTGAAGAATCAACGTTAGACAATTCTTCCTTAAAATTAGCAAGCTTATTGTTAATCAATACTACATCATCTTTCCTATTCTAGTTTAGGTATACAACATATCCTGCTAATTCATCTTAGACTATATGCCCCTTAAACCTTTGGTTTTCATTATTTATATTAAACTGAGGTTCTTGTTCGATCTAGATGTGAATTTATAATTCTTGAACTTTTCTATATGCTACCCTTACTCCTACTACTTCCATTAAGAATGAATTCTCTTTCTAAAAATGTAGTACATTTTAAGATAAACACCTTTTATTTAAAGTATGATAAAATTGATATTTCATACTTTCTTTTAAATACCCCATAAATTTTGTATTTTATGAAAACTAAAATAAAGTAGATTAAAACTTCCCTAGGAGAGAGCAATAGGTCTAAGTCAGCTTACAAAAAGGAACTATATTCATAAACAAATAAAAATAAAACATAACCAAAGTTTGTGGGAAATAATTGAACTACTTCCTACAAAGGCTTTAAGGGTCTAGCTATAGAAGTTATTACAAAGAAGAAATTAAATAAGGTTCGAGAATTTTATACTGAACTAAAAGCTATTGGAGAGTAAACCTTAGTTAGGCTAGAAGAATTATGTTCCCTTTAGTCGAGAGAGGTAAAGGGCAAGTTCTAACTTGATTTAAGATAATCATTACACTATAAATATATAACTTCAGCAATTATAACCTCCATAACATAGTTTAGGATGAGCTCGATCAATGAATAAGTATCTAATTCAACTTATTGAAGTGTTCTAATGCTCCTTTCTAACTAAATGTGATACACACAACAACTCAAACCAAGTTTAAAGATGGATGAATCACTTACATTTTGAAATTTGAGCCAGAAGACCAACTTATCACGTGGGAGCAATTATCCACTTAATAACATAAGCTACATAGGTTAGAACCTAGTTCTAGATGACAATTGTACAACTACAATGGATAATAGGTGTAATTTGAAAAAAGTTTCATAAATGGTTGTTAAGGGAGCTAAAGTTTCCAAAATTTGAAGAGTCAGTATTAATTTATGCCTAATTGCTCCACATATAGTTCCTCTAACCACATTTTCTAAGCGAATCAGAGCTAGCCCATATTGATCTTGTAATAGCTCCGCTACAAAATGAATACTTATTTATTTTTGTGGGAACCTTATACAAAATGCTTTATATGCAATGCTTCCTTCAATACTCGAACTGGGCCTTTACGGTCTTAGGTTGACCAACGTTGTATTGATCTATTTCCAGGTATTGTCCTTCTTTTCCTCATTGCCACCTTATCTACTTTTTACATATCTATCGAAGAAAAGGCTTTAATCCTGGCGTTTAAGAATAAGTTTTTAGAACTTATATAGCTTATTACCATTGAACTCCTAGTTAATTTTATCCACGATTTTGAGTCTCTTTTTGATTGCCAAACAAAAAAAATGATGCTTTTAGTAGATTCTTATTGAAACACACTAATTTTCACTACGAGACAATTTGCTTAAGTAATTTAAAAGAGGGATAAGTAGGAGCTATTAGTGAAGTTTCTATAGTCGCATCTTATCTAAATGGTTGAATCCTCTTTATTTAGATCAAGATTATAGTTAAGCATTGAGGCCATGATTCATTGCTTCCCTGATGATTTCTCTTACTTTTGTATAAACATTAATTGAAATATAAAGCATGTTAAATTTAAGGATAAAATAATGAGGACACAAGTTCTAATTATCAAACTAAGGCTAGTTCTTTCCCAATAGTTTTTAGGTTTGATTTTTATGTTCCAAAAGCTATCTCATTTTCATGTTGTAATTGAACACTTCTTTTTTCATTATTCTAAAAGGAGAAGATTCTTCTTTTTTGACCAAAAATATTTAATATGCATCCATTTAATCCATAAGAATTCTTGGTCTTTAAAGAGCCTCTATATTTTTTTGGAAAGTAGAACTTTTATTGGTATCTCTTATGGATCTTAAATTAAGTCTTCCTTGATCATTAGGTAGACACACTTCTTTCCAACTAATATTGCTTATTCTATTAGACCATAAAAATTTCTTGAGAAATCTCTATTAATCAAGTTCTAGGTTAAGAAGAGATGATAGCTCTAATAAATATGGAGATAATTAAGCACTAAAGCTATAAGTTGGAGCCTTCCAGCATAAGATAGAGCTTTATTTTTCCAACTTCCAAATCTTTTATAAATAGAGTCAAGCAATGGTAACTATTCTCTATAAGTAACTATGTTAGTTATGATAAGAATAGCCAGATATTAAAAAGGAGAGCTTGTAGCTTTAGGCCTAAAATGTTGGAAAACTCTTGAGATAGATTAGTAAATGTAGCATATAAATTTAATTAGTTTTTAGAGCTACTAACTTTAAGACCTAACAAAGATGAGAAGTGATTAAGAGATTCTATGACAGTTTTATCAGATTGTATATCATATTGGCAAATTGATAAAACTTTAAGCCTTACATGTGTGATGAAATTTAGAAGGCATACCTTGATTACTATTATGAGTGATAAGTTAAGTTAAAAACTCAATATAAAGTGTGAATATGTAAGTTAAAAGAGGGTCACTTTGTTTGATTCCTTTAATTCCTTTAAACATAAAGTTAAGTTTCACCTTTGACTAGGACACTATATGAAGGAGTATATATGCATTGATCAATCTATATAATAAACACTTTTAGAGACGTAAAATTGTTTAGGATAAATTTTCAACTGATGCAATCAAAAGCCTTGTGAAAATTGATTTTAATGGAACAACTTCTAATTGATTTATTCCTATGATACAATTTAAATATCGCTTGAGTAACTATAATATTTTTAGCAATTTATTTCCCTATCATAAAATCTTCTTAAGTAGGTTTAATTATGCTTCTTAAAGTAAACTTTTAATTTGGTAGCTAGAATCTTAGAAATGATCTTGTAAATCGTATTACAAGAGGCAAGATGTGTAACATCCCGTTTTCAGAGAACGGGTCGGACCAGAGAAACGGGTCCAAGTGTGTTAATCAGAGGAATTAGAATAG
>JANQBM010000008.1:15380538-15398340 GCA_025594535.1 Erythroxylum domingense
CGGTCAGCTGGGATTTCTGGATTTTTGGGATGACCTAGTTAGGATTGATGTACTTCTTCCTCTTTCATACAGTATATTGTATTAGGCTTTTGGGATTTTTGTACAGATATTACAGTATGACTGATATACAGACTTTTGTTTTGATCAATGAAATGAGGAAAAGTTTGGTTTTAAAAATATTGTGTTTTACAATTACTGCTTTAGTTATTCAAATTGATATGATGCCATGTGGAGTAATTATAGTAATCGCACGTAGCGCTTCCTTATCATAGGATATATACCGGAATGACCTACGGGCGTCCCGGTGCGTACCCTACGGTGAGGGGGTGTTACATTTAGGTATAGACTACCCAACGGCCACAGTGCTGTGTAGCATAGATCTCATATCGGTTGGAGAGGGAAACGAAGCATGCCTTATAAGGGTGCGGATACCTCTCCCTTGCAGAAGCATTTTCCATGCCCCAACGCGCCGGATCCCATCAGAACACCGAAGTTAAATGTGCTAGGGCAAGAGCGGTACCAAGATGGGTGACCTCTTGGGAAGTCCTGCGGGAGTAATGCCCTAAAGAGGCTGACATGTTGGAAAAAAACCGTGAGGGCGCGAGGCTCGAGAGGTCGAGGCCCAAAGCGGACAATATCTGCAAGCGGGTGGTCTGGGCTGTTACATTGAAGAGTCAGTTAGAACTTTGAACTTGGAGTGCTTTTATAACTTAGGGTTTTAAGCCACTATAATTCTCCCATTATAATGAATTGAGTGATTGGAAAAGGGTATTTAATTTTTCCTTAAAAGTTATGGTCACTTAATATGTACTCTTTTAATTTGGCTTCCAACGGGCTAACCTTAGCTATTTTTTATTTTATAGATATTCCTAAATTTTATGTTACTTCTTCTTTCAAGAAATAATTACTAAGGTATTTAAGGTTGAAAGCCTTTTTTCCTCTTGGTTTTTGTACTAGGCTTTTTCCTTTTTACAAACTTGAATTCTTTTCCTTGATTTGTATTTTTATCTCCTGATGCTTAGACAGCTCTAGATTTTGTTCCATACTATCCTTATTTATGTAGGCAATGGCTTAGTTTTGATTGAATGAACTTTTAGAAATGTTACTCATAGGAGACACTTCCGGGATCTTAGTAAAGGTAACAATTTTAGGATCTTCAGTTTCTTCTAGGGTTGAACTAATAGTTGTATCTTTCTTCTGGTTCCCTATGATATTCTTAGTATTAAGGATACTTAAGCTACTTGAAGGGATAGAGGTAGTATCTCTATTTAGGATGTTGGTATCAATCCTAGCATCATACTTATAAATCAGTTCTTTCTTAACCTTTACTTGCACTTTTGGAAGTGATTTTTTCTTTGTTGGTTTCCAAATCTTAATAAATGATCTTATTTGATTTCCAAGGGTATGCCAATGATATTCAAAGGTCATTAATCCCACATCTTCATATAATCTTTGGATACATAAGGTATTTAGTAAATCTCATTCTTTCTCCACTTCCACGCATATCTTGACATAGCCTATTCTTCTTAGACTAGCTTTATGCTCTTCAAAACAAATTGGCTTACTGATAGAGCTAGCTAAGTAACTAAGACTAGTTTTGACTAGTACTCAAGAGAAATATTATGAATGGGTACCTTTTTAAGTATATATTTAAGACCTTTTTATCTAACAATATATTAGGATTCCACTTGAGAATGAAGAGAGGTTTTCCATTTTAGTGCCAAGGCCTACTCTAAAACATTCAACATTCCTAAGGTATCATTGAATTGAACAAGAAGTAGTCCTCCCTTATGATGGGTGAATTCTCTAGACCCTATTTAAACTTAGACCAAATTTTAATATGAGGAAAATATGGCATCTTATCCAGAAAGTAACCAACCAAAGTTGATTTCCATCTAGCAACTCCTACCTTAAGGAATTTTAGAGGTAGAATAAAGGCATAAGTGACTATATTCCTAGCTTGAGAGATAAATCTTACTTTGTATATAGATTCAAGATCACCTAGTAACTGATTCCAAGTTTTACTAGTATAGTTATAGCCAGAGGAATGCATGAACCATGGAGGAGTCAATAGCATCCTTAATAGAAAGCACATAAAAAGGAGTTATTGTAGAGGAGTATGCTTTATCATATCTTATAACAACAAAGGTGGAGATAGGAGTGGAAGTAATGGAAATGACAAAAGATGTTTGAAAAGTGGAAGTAACTGAGAGTAGAGAAGAGACAATAATATATAGTTTGAGAGTAAGGGTTAAAGATGAACTAGGGGGAGGAGTCAAAGGTGTAAGCAATATGTCTGAGGAGAGGGAGGAAAGTAGCACTTATTTCCCATCACTAGAGATGGCCTAAATTGAGGATTAGGCCAAAAAAGGTGAGGGAGCAATGCCTGAGATCTAACTTGTTTCCATTCCTAGATGGGAATGAAATCAACTTTTATGTTAGGAAAGAAAATAACAACTAAAGCTTGTTGTTGAACTAGCGGAGATTCTAATTAATGTTTTGATGATAAAAAAACATAATTACTACTAATGTATTTATTATTTTGCTAAAAAAATATTAGAATAAAATGAAGTCATAAATACAAAAGCATAGTGTATGAAGTTGAACAAGAGAAATTGAAATTTACAACCAACAACAAGAAGATCAAAATAAGTTTAAGGCTTATCAAGGTCATTTTATATTTTTATTAATATTTGTAATCTCACATTGTTAATTTAATGGTCCAAAAGGCTCACCAATCATAAAAATTTCATTTAACTTTAAGACATAAGTCTTTTCATTCATCAAAAGGCATTAAAGCTTTTATCTTCATACAAAAGCCTCTTAATCTTTAAAACACGATTTAAGGATCATTTTGGAAGTTTTTAATTCATTTTTGCATTAATCGAATTGATTTTGAGTATTTAAATGTGTCAAAATCATGCTTTTGGGGAGATTGCTTAACTTATACAGTTTAGTATTCAATCAATATAGGTTAAAGTTGTCAAATTTGATGTACTGAGAGTTTATAACAATATTAGTTGATGTATTGGTCAACCAATATGTGTACTTATCAACTAGTGCACTGCAAATAAACATTATAATGACTAGGTGGGGTCTTAAAACACTGTAAATATTTTTTCCTTATTGGTCTTAGCATCAAGGAGGTTTTGTGTATCGTATACACACATTTAGAGTTTTTAAATCATTCAAGCACCATTGTCTTATATTTATGTGAGTGAGTATTTTGAGTTATCGAGGGAATCAGTGAGATTTTTTTTACTTGTAATCTTTTATTAGGGTGTTGGATATTATATTTATAAGTGTTCTAAGTATGATTAAGGTTCCACTTTACCTTGGAAGAAGATTATAAGAAAGGTTTCTCCTTATCAAGAAAGATTTTACAAAGATTATTATTGGCTTTGAAAGAAAAATTATAGTGAAATTTTAAGAAGAATATTAGAAGTGGATGTAGGAAAGGATTGTTTGTCGAATCAATATAAATTTATTTGTATTCTCTCCTCCTTATCCTTTTTAAATTATTGTTCAATTATTTGATTAGTTTATATGAAGTAATTTTCTCATAGTTATTTATATTGATTTTTATTAATTGAGTACATTGGTTAAAAAAACTGTTGAATTTTATAAACACCCAATTCACCCCCTCTTGGGTGCCATTAATGACTAACAAGTGGTATCAGAGTGGGTCCATTAGGAAATAATTTTTAATGAAATCCTATATCAAAGATCTTAATAGCATATTTAGGAACATTATCATCATCATTCAACCAAGAAGGATAAAACCTTAGTAGACCACCTTCTTTTGATGACAATGATTACCTTTATTGAAAAACTAGGATGATATTCTTCTTAATAGTTGAAAGTGTAGATCTTTAGGAAACAGTGTCAAATGGTCCCTTTATTCTTACTAAAATTGAAAAAAAAAACAAGAAAGGTACCTAAATTAAAGGAAAAATGGGAACCTCAAAATAAGAGATTAGTTTTGTGAATAGTAAGGTCATACACATCCTTTTTATGCAATAGGTAGAAATGAATTCAATATGGTCTCTATGCATAAAACGACTCAAAAATTTTGGCACCCTTTAGAAGTTACATAAGAGGGAACTAATCAAGTAAAAAAGAGCAAAGTAAGCATGGTAACACATCAATATGAATTGTTTCAAGCGAAGCATAATGCAAGTATATCTAGCATGTATACTAGATTTATTAATATTACTAATGCTCTAAAAGATCTTGGAAATACCTATACTAATTTTGAAATGATAAGAAATGTTTTTAGGTTACTTTCAAATATGTGGGAAGCTAAAGTGATGAATATACAAGAAGTCAAGGATTTGACAACAATGTCATTGGAGGAACTTGTTGGATCTCTTCTTATATACGAAAGTCTTAAAGGAAGAATTAAGTGAAGAGGAAATAACGTCAACTAACGAAAGTAATGAAGAAGGCATTGGTTTAAGCACTATAAAATTAAAGAAGTTCTCAAAGAACAAATTCTTCAAAAGAAAGGACTTCAAAGAAGGTAAAAAATGATTTAAAACATAAATTCTCTAATATTACTTTCTTTGAATGTAGAAAACCTAGCCCTATAAAGTCACAATATCCTCAACTCAAAGATAATGAGAAGTATTGAGACAAAATATAAGAAGGAGAAGAAGGATAAAAGGAAGCATATAAAGCATCAACTTGGGATGACACAATAAATTTGAAAACAAGCATTTAAAAGAAAAGATAGATCATATGTGCTTTACTTTTATAGATGATTATAAGGTAACACCTAACAACAACTAGTGTGATAGAGAAATTGATTTGACTTATGATGAATTAGTTAAAAAAAGCTTAGAAATCAGTAGTAAGAAAAGGAAGAATTGTTTGATTGATTTATATTAAGTGATTTCCCCGTACTTATTTATATTGATTGTTGTTAATTTAGTACATTGACTAAAAAAATTATTAAATTTTACAAACACCCAATTTACCCCTTCTTCTCTTAGGTGCGACTAGGGACGAACACCTATTAACTAAGAAGGCAAGTCAAGTTGACTTTAACCTTGACTAAAACAAAAAGGGGGCTGATTTTAGTGAGAGGGGAGATGACTTTGTTTTGATTTTTTATTAGGAGGATTGATATTGTATATAAGGAAACAAGGTATTGTTTCCATAAATTTGTATTTATTTAATTTAAATAAAAGCTTGTTAGATATTACATGTTTCATATAATCATCACATCCTAAAATCTTTAGGTCTACTTCTCGTCCATATTATATATGGAATCTTATCAACTGATTTGTATGGAACTCAATTTAAAAAGTAGGTAGTAGTTTTAAGGGCATATCCTTAAAGGGAAATAGGAAGATCTATATGGCACATCATTAAATTTACAATACTTAATAGAGTAATGTTTCTCCCTTCAGACATTTCAATTAGTTATGGGTTCCAATTAGAGTCCATTATAAGAGAATCTCATCCTCTTTTAGATAATTTGAAAATTAATGCTTTAAGTACTAGCCACCTCAATCAAATTTAAGTGCTCAATAATTTTACTTTTTTTTCTCAATTTAAAGTCTAAATTCTTTACACCTTTTAAATGATTTAAAATTGTATTTCATTAAATATATATAAAATCATATCTAGAATAATCATCTAAAACTGTAATGAAATATAAGTACCCATCTTTAGTGCTAATAGACATAAGGCATTATACATTTGGATGTATAAGCTTTAGTAATTCACTATCATATTATCCCTTTTCTGTTAGCTCAAGGCTTAGTGATTTTGATGATAACCTTTCAAAATTGGATTTATTTCTTTCTATTGCTAACTAATTAATTCTCCAAAAGAAATAAAATCATATGATAAATGCTTCCTTCTTGCAGAAACCTTCCTTATGAACTTACCAGATTTATTAAAAATGATTCCACAGTATCTAGAAGGATAATACAAATCACAATCAGCTCTATTATATGATCATTTGTCTTAACATTTGGATATTGGCAGATTTTATCAAATATAGTATTGAAGATTCAAAGTCAACACAAGATATAAGAGAAGGAACGATTAGTTGAAGAAGATGTCTATTTAAGGAAGAGCCACTGCATTTGTGAAGGAGGCACATAAGCCAGAATCTTTCAAATACTTTAGAAGCATCAATATTTCCTAAAGTCATATCTTGATCAAAATCTCTTGTGCCTTAGAAAGTGACAATTCTTTTTGTGAGAGATCATTAAAGCTTATATGGAGCAAATTACTTCTTCATTTCTTGATAGCTTGTAGAGGCTAGCAAATACTACTAATGTGGAAAGTTGGAGAACCTTAAAAAATATGTACTCGTAAGCTTGAAGAGTCTCATCAAATTACTACTTGGATTTTCATAATAAAACACTCAAGTTGGATACTTAGGAACTGGACATAGGCTTGGGTTGTAAGTCGAACCAGTATAAATCAACTGCATCATTCTCTCTCTTCTCTTAACTTTTATATTTTCACATTATATTGTATGTGTGTTTATTTCAACAAGAGGATCCTTCACTAATATAGTAGGCTCCTTCTATTTTCAACTTGCTTTAGGTTCCTTTCATTTTAACAGGCATCTTCTGTTTTAAATTGTCTTAATTGGATTTATACTTTAGCAGGCTTCTGTCGTTTAACCAGCTTCTATCACTTAACAGGCTCCTGTTGCATAACAAGTTCCTCTTGCTTTACAGGCTCCTATTGTTGTTTTAAGTTTCAACGGGCCCCTGTTGTTTTATTTGAATTAAAAGTATCTCTTGCATATGTTTGCTTTATCATTTTCCACTAAAGAATATTTTGGTCATCTTACCTAACAAGCAAAATTCAATGTTTCATATCATTTATAATTAAAAGGATCCAAATATCAATTTTTAAGTAACTTTCTTATTCTAGTTTTTTTGATTTGATCTAGCATACAATGCCATTTGGTTTATTTTCTTCTCTTTCCATTTATGTCAAAGATAGACCTTTTAAGGTCTAATGCATATAGACCATTTGTAAGTAGTCCATATCCATAATAATTGCCATTTTCATAAAAAAGAGTAGCTTTTACTTTTAATAACAAATACAAATTCATTCATATTTATATAAAAATGTAAATAATATTTCTAGTAGAATTGAAACATACTAAAAATTATTTATCTCTAGTACTAGGCTAAAAGACATAAGTAAATTACAAGTTCCTATAATTAACCCAACATTTTTGCTTTATTGCTAACTCGTAAGTGAGATACTTAACTCTACTTATTTTAATTTGTTTTTAATAATTTCATGTTTATTTTTTTCCTATTATTTTCATGATATTTTCTCTATTAGATTGAATTGCATGTTATAATTCTAAATATTAAATCTTTATTTTCTAAGTGATTTTACGTTAATTTGAAATTTTGATTACTTATTATTCTTGCTTAATTTACTTTTGATTGTTTTGGTTTTAAGTCAATGATTTTTAATTTTATTTTCCCATAATTAAATTTTATATTTTTATTTGAGTTAATTTTATGAAATATTTAATTTTCGTTTGGATTATTTTATACTTAAATTTTTAAGTTATAAAATTTTTAGAAAATTCACTAAATAAGGAAGAATTTTTAAGATATTGATTCCAAAAATAAAAGGTAAAATAGACTAAAAGACATGAAAAAATGATTGAAGAACTAATTTTAAAAGAAAACAAAATTTTGGGCTGGAATGAAAAATAAGAAAAATGGGAAAAATCACACAACAAATTTGAAGTGAGATTGGCATGCATTAGAGGAAAAAAAACAAAGAGAAAAGAAAAAAGTAAAATAACAATTAAGATTAAAAAAAGAGAAAGCATGGAACAAGAAAAGAAAAGTAGAAAAATAGTTGAGATGGAATAAATGAGAAAGAATAGATAAATGGAGGGAGAAAGAGGGAATAACTAGTAGAGAGAGAGTAAGGCATGAAAAAAATAGGCATAAAGTGAGCCAAAAAAGATGACCATGAAATAGAAAAACAAAGATTGAGTTACGAAGGAAACCATAAGAAAGAAAAATAATGAACCTTAAGAGAATATGATAAAGAAAAAGCAGTTGAGGAAAGAAAAATAAAAAATAATGATCCATGAAAATAAATGAGAGAGAGGAGAGCCATCCACAACTATAAAAGTCTGTTAGGAGGAAGAAAAACAAATAGGATAGAGAGAGTAACAGATCTATAGGCATCCAATATCATTATTGAGATATTAGTTCTCTTGTTTTGGTTGTTTGCTTCATCACACTTGAAAACTTATTACTGAATTAAAGATGATAAAAAGATTTGAGTCTGTTTGACTCTATATCTAAAAAATAAAATTTAATTTGATTGAACTCAAATTTAAATAAAAAAATTCAAACTTCAAACCTAACGACTCTGGCTTAATATGATATTTTTTTGAACTTAAACTTGAAAAAAATACTCAAAGCCTAATCAAAAGTCAAGTCGGTCTTAGGTATTTCAAAAACATTTGAGTAAGCTTAAGCCTTGTTAAATCCTGTGCATCACCACTTCATCATATCTCTCTTCCTCACCACCATTATCATTATCATTACCATGAACATAAATATGGTCATAATCATCAATTAGCCCAATTTATCTTATTAGAGGAGTTAAGGCAAGATGAGGATATAAAGGCTCGTTTTTGGTTGCATTCACTCGCTTTTAGTTAGTTTGGTTTCCCTGATATGTTTGATTATTTTTAGGATAAGTTCTAATTATATTAAGTTTTTAACATAAATTTAAGAGCATTTTGCTTGTGTTTTCATGATTTTTTATAGAATTTGGTGCTCAATTTGACCTATTTCTTATTTTCGGGCCTTGTTTTAGCCTCCCAATGAATAAAGCATAATTTCAAGAAAATTAGAATCAAGGTGGAGAAGTTTTAGCATGATTTTAGAGGAATGATTTAGAACATGGTTCAGAACATAGAGTCATGTCTAATTTGCATTTATGGTTTTAGTAATGTGTTTTTAAGATAAACTTGTATACTTAAAGGATTAATGATTTAAAGTTCGATTATTGATGAATTAAGTAACACAAGCATAACATGGGTCTGTTTTAGGATCGATAATAGCAGTGGTTTATGAAATTTGAGTGTTTCATATATAATACAAGTGAGGGGAGTAACTTGGGTAGTGAGGGGAGTAACTTGGGTGTAACATGGACATTGTTAGGTTCGTATTAACAATAATATTTTAAAATTTCTAAGGTTTTTCAAGAATAAAAGAATTGGGGGGCTAATATGATGACATTAATCATTAAAGAGACAACTTAGAGAAATTAGAGATAGAAAGGAGAAACTTTTGAGAGAAAAAAGAATAATTTTCGTCAATATTTAATTTAAGATAAGATTTCAAGATATATCAGAATAAGTTCTTTTTATTTTGTGTTTTTTTCTTAATTTTGGCTAGTTTTATTTATCTTAGTATGAACTAAATTGTGATATAGATAGGATGAATCCTAAAACTATTTGTTTATATTGATTCCTTGATTTAATGTAAGACCCAAGTTTTCTTACAAAATTTTCATGATTAGTTCTTAGGTTTAAATTTAAAATTGCTAATGTTTTGATTCAATTTCATATTTCATATGTAAGGATTCATAAATCATATGTATGAATAGATCTTGACATGAAGAATAAGAGCTGTATGGAATCTTAGAGATAGGACCATGTAAATCTTATAGGTTAGAGTCAAATATAATAAAGAAATTTATAGAACAAGTTAATGCAATCTTAAGGGTTTTGATTAAAAAAGATTTTAGTCAATCAATATTAGGCAGGAGTTGTATTATTTAAGAAAGAATATAGTTATAAATTTATAATTTCTACTTACATAAGAAACTAGGGTTAATAATTGAATTAAGATAAATTTAAGCGTAGAACGTCTACATCTATATCTTGATTATTAACTAATTGATTCATTGGTTTTATTTTCTTTGGATTATTATTTTATATTAATATTTTTAATTTATTTAACAATTTTTTAATTTAATCATTCATTTTGATATTTTAGATAAAAAGATAGTTATTATTAATACTCGTAGTCTTCATGGGGATGGAATTCATATTAATTTGACTATACTATAAGAATGATAGATGCACATGCCTAGTTAATCTTTGTTAGGGACTAGGATATTATAAATACTTTCTTTTTATTAATCAAATCAATATTCTTTTTTATGTATTATTTTGAACTTTCTTTCTTGATATTGTATGTATTTATTATGAATTAGGTACTTTGGTTTATAACCAAGAGCAATCCCTGAGTATTACTTAAGTTAGATCTAACTAGAAATAGTGCTTTGACATTAGAAGTTCTAGGTTTACAGCTACTAAATACAATGGCAAGATATGAAGGACAACAAGCTATGGGGACTATGTTATATAGGGAAAGAATCTAATGTTATATTGTCACTTATAAGTTAAAAGTGGAGGGCCAACAATTTTGAAATTAATTCCAATGTAATTTGGATAGTTTAATAACTTATTTAATTTGATGGCTTATGCAATGATGATCTAAATACACATAATGCCAACATTTTGGTGATCAGTGATAATTTCAAGATTAATAGAGCTTCGAAGGATGTTGTTTAGTTGAGAATTTTCTCTTTTACATTAAGGAAAGAGATAAATCATGGTTGAAATACATGCCTCTTAGATCTATTACCAACTAGAATGGCCTTGTTGAAAATTTTTAAGTAGGTATTTTTCCTCCAGCAAAAATGAAAAAATTAGGAATGATATATTTCCTTCTTAACAGTTAGAGATTAATACATGGTATGAAACTTTTAAGAGATGGAAGGAGTTACTACAAAAGTTTCTATACTATAGACTTGATTTAAGATTGGAAATGTAAATATTTCGTAGTGGATTAAGTTAGTTATCTAAGTAGTTGAAAGATACATCATCAGGTAGAACTGCTAGTTTTAAAACTCCTAAGAAATTACAAAAGCAGATTGAGAATATAGCTATAAATAAATACTAATAAGGGAACTCAAAGCCAAATCCAAAATTATGTGGTATTCATAATTTTCATGTGGTAACAACATTAGAGGATAAGTTAAAAGCTTTAAACAAGAAAATTGATGATATAAGTTTGATGGCTTAACCAACACAAGTGATGAGTTGTTATATTTATGATGGTGAACACCCTAATTATGAATGTTAGGTGCCCAAAAATATAGAACAACCAATTGAATAAGTTTATTTTGTAGGGAATTGAACCTCAAAATAATCTTTCTATTAATACTTATAATCTTGGTTAAAGATCATCCTAACTTTTCATGGAATAATTAAGGACAACAAAGATAAGCATGCTTATTCACATTTCAGCATCAACAGTAGCAACAAAGGAAGCCAAATCTTAAAGAAATTGTGATAAAATTCATTACTACATGTGGGGATCGCTTCCAAAATACTAAAATCTCTTTAAAATTAAGAAGCCTCTAGCCATAACTTGGTAAATCAAATTTAATAGCTTATTAATCTTAGCTTCTAAAAGACTGCTGTATACTTTTCCTAGTAACACCATGTCAAACCTGAAAGAGCAAGTGAAAGTAATGACTTTAAGGAGTGGAAAGGAGTTTAAAGTTGAATAAAAAGAGAAAGAAAAGAAGGAAAAAGGCTACTATACAAGAAAAGAAGGATGAGTACAAGAAAAAGAGCAGATTAGATAAAGAAGAAAGCGATCAAAGAGTATGAATCAACTATTCCATAACTGAGCATACTTAAGAAAGATAGAAAAGAAGATCATTTTAGTAAGTTTTTGGAGCTTTTTAAATGATTACATATTAACATTCCTTTTATTGAATCTCTTTTGTAGATGTTAAAACATGCCAAGTTCTTAAAGGATCTCCTTTCTAATAATAAGAGGCTAGAGGAGTTGTTGATAGTTATTTTAAGTGAGGAGTGCTCTGCCATCTTGCAAAATAAACTAACCCAGAAAATGAAAGATCTATAGAGTTTACTATTCCTTGCATTATTTTTAATTTGTCAATATAAAAGGAATTAGCAAACTTAAAAGCTTGTATTAACTACATTTCATATGAAATGTTTAAGAAGTTAGGACTAGGTGAATCTAAGCTAACTAGGATGGGCATTCAATTAACGGATAGATCAATTAAGTATTGTAGGGGCATTACAGAAGACTTTTTAGTTAAGGTTGATAAAATTTTCTTTCCAGATGATTTTATGATTATAGATATAGAGGATGATGTAGAAGTTACATTCATCTTATAATGACCTTCTTAGCTATAATTAACGTTATTATAGATATGCATGATGGAAAATTAATCGTAAGGGTTGAGGATAAGGAAGTAATTTTTAAAGATGTTCGAAGCCATGAGACATCCCCTTGATAAAGTTGATTCATTACAAGAAAAATGTCATTTTGCGATAGAAATTACCGACAGAAAACTTCAACAATCCTTCGGTAATATGAATTACTAACGAAATTTACGATAGACGAAAGCGTCATAGATTCAACCGTAGCTAATACTTACCGACGGTCAAAGCAGATTTCGTCAGTAACTTTACCGACAGTAAATTTCCTACCGTCGATAAAATTATCGTTGGATTATTATCTTGCTGTCGGTAACTATACCGACGGTTTGCTCTGTGCTCGACCGTCGGTATAATTTAGTGACAGTTGTGTTCTTCCGTCGGCATATTTACCGATGGTAAAAAAACATACCGTCGGTATATTTGCTAAAAGCTTAACCTACAGAAATGAATTTTCGTCGGTAATTCCTTCTATATTAATAATGGAAGTACTCTTGTGCCGTCGATAATTTGTAATTACCGAAGGACGTTTTCGTCGGTAAATGCGTTACTTAACTTTTTTAAAATATGTAATATATATTGTCATTATATTGAAATAATGGGTAATTTTAATAATTAGAAATTTATAGTATACATTTAATTTGCAGAAATAGAAATTTTGATTAATGATTAAAAGTAAAAATATCTTAATTGATAATAAAAACATTGCATTGTAAATAATAAGTATTTGTAATACAAACAAAATGACCAAAAGTACACTATTGATCTGGAGATGGCGGATGCTCTAGTTGGCCCTTGCGCTTCAACTCATCCACCTCTTGACGGAGCTGAGAGATGAACTGCATCGACTATTATTGTCGTGCCATCTACTATTGCAACTATTCTAACGTTTGTTGCAACTGGGTCGATAATGGTTGCACTGTGCTCTCAAGTGCTTCCACTTGACTGGTGGTGGACCACCTAGCAGATGCTGCTGTACTAAACGTGGAGGATTGCGAATAACAAGTGTTCACAAATGAACCTAAGCTGAATATCCTCCCACGACGGTCCCTACCACCCACTGCTTCAAGATAAGTTTCAGTGTCATTAACAGCTTCAGATTGTTGAGACTATCGTTCAATGCTTTGTTATATTTGGTCCTATCAGAAAGCAATGTTTATAATTAGTAAGTGATAATTATTAAGCATTATTAATATTAAATCATAAATTTCACATACATTGAGTTCTCTACAACGATTGTTGACAAATGTCACACCGTCATGCTTCTTAGTGTGAGTGTGTAGAAATAGTTGACGGGGTGTAGGCCATGCCCATAAACTTTTCCTTCATAAGAATAAAATGTTAATTATAAGTGAAATAGATTTTATAAAAATTTCGACAGAGTTTCCTCTATTTTTATGAAATCTACCCCCTACTAAACAAATAACAAAACTAAAACCACAGTCATATATGACACCAGTATAACATACAAATTTTAACACGGCAAATTCAATTAAAATACAACCAAAAACGAGATGCGAATATAACTGTAAATTGTAGATACTTACAAGTCTCTATGCATGCTCTTGGTGGGTAATAGATCCTCACGTATGTACGAGAAGACTCTCTCCCTCGGGTCCTCCACATTTGTTGGTCGAATTACACTGTGAAACGGACATGGCCTCAGGTGATGTCCAATACTGCAGCTAACGACTCCATATATCTTCAGAAATATAAGGCGGTTGTATAGCTGCCCTGCGCAAAGTCACGATAATGTGTACACGCTCTCGACTCCTATACTTTATAGATAATCTCGTCAAATTGACAATCCCAAAAAAGGCTTTCTATAATAAAAGGAAAAATATTCGATAAATATTTTTGATGTAATAATATTTATGAAATTAATGTATAAAAATGTTAATTAACAAAGGAAATAATAATTTCTATCATACCTCAAACTCATGAAAGTAAAATGCCTATGTCGCTTGAGAGATATTCTTCCATGCATAGCTCTCAGGATCAATCTTCTAATTGAATTTCGACATCATGTTTCTTGAACAGGGTCTAGATGGAAAAAACCTAATATAAAAACAAATAAATTTATACAATATTTAAAATTTAAACCTATAACTTAATTGTAACATGTAATGGTTCATGTATTTTCACTTACATATTATTGACAATTGTGATGTATTTGCGCCCATCGAGTCCCTCAGCTCCAGGTTGGCGGCCGTCTCCTTCATCCGTATTATTTACCCCAAATGCAGATGAAGGAGTGGTGGATGATGTACGGGTAGCAATAAATGATGGAGTGGTGGATGGCGTAGCCTCATCTGCTAGTGTAGTAGGTGGAGGGTGTGGAGATGTATCATCTCTAGCTGCTACACTACGAGATCATATACCTGTACAGTAAATACCTCCAAATTGTGGCCTGAATCTTACTCCCGAAAAATTCTGTCTTTTCTTTAGTGCCATATTTCAATCTGAAATCAATATTTTGATGAAGTTTGTAGAAATATTACAATTTCATTTCAATAATTTATACAATATATTAAAAAGGAAATAATTGGTTTGTTCATATAATATTCAATTACAGACACAAATTAATCGCTATCATCACTTAATTGTAAATCAAAATCATCTTCTTGTTCTGAAGAATTTGAATCAAACTCAGGCTTTACTTCAGATCTCTGGCCCTCCTCATCGTCTCTAGATAAAATTTCAACTTATTCATTATATGGATCGTTCAAAGGTTCATTATCCTCATATACGACAGATTCATTTATTTTATAAGTCTCTTCCTGAGACGCTTCACTTTCAACTCTTTATTCTCCTTTTTCATGTGAATCAAAAACACCTCTAGGTTTAACTTTGCAAATAGCCAACCAATCTAACTTATCTTGTCGCAAGCCGGGAAAAGTGACATAATACACTTGGATCGTTTGCATTGCTAACACAAAAGGTTCAAAATGTCGAAATCTTCTTCGCTTGTTGATTTTAACTAGATTGTATCTGCTATAGACTTTTGTACCAACAATTGGAGTTGGATGAAACCACTCACACTTAAATATCACAGTTCGCTTTATTGGCAATGTAGGATACTCAATTTCAAGTATCTCAATTATTTTTCCATAGTAATCAATCACTTCTCCTTGTATGCAAACTCTACTATTTATTGTTGCCATGCTATGACCATGATATTCTGTATGATATTTGTATCCATTAACGAAATACACTGAATATGATTTCACAGTTCGCAAAGGTCCCTTCGTAGGATCACAAATGAACTTGTTGTCAATTGAATTTTCTAAGGCCTACAGAAAAGAAAATATCATATTAAATAGTATAATGTCATCTTAACACTTAAATCTGATAATACAGATACATTTCAATATTTTGAAGTGAAAACTTACATATTGCTCGAACCATCGAGCAAAGTGTCTCCTAACTTCTTGATTGATAACATCCTAATGATTTGTCTGGCATGAGCTCCCTTAACAATTCCTCGTATAATCTAAAAACATTATTATATATTCCAGTTATGAATAACAATACTAAATTTCAAAACCAAAATAATAACTTGATAATTGCTGCGTAAAAGGTTGAACCTCTTCACAGTTCAATAAAATGTAACTATGGGCAGCCTTAATTTCTTCCTCTATTAATATTCTTATTATTGAACGTCCGTATGACCGTCCTGGATAAGTGAAGATGGATAAGTTACCATCAGCATCAATAGTTCCTCCCTCATCGTCATTACAAGGAACTTTTCTTTCTCTTGTGAGAACATGCGGCTCAAAATAATGTGAACAAAATGTACTAGCTTCCTTCACTAAATAAGCATTACATATCGAACCTTCAACTCTAGCCTTGTTCTTCACATTTTTCTTCAATTGATGTAAATACGTATATGAGTGACTAGGGTTATATGAATTTCGTTATGAAAACATGATAATATGACTTCAATTACAATCAATTTTGTTGAATTATGTACCTCTCAAATGGATACATCCAACGATATTGCAATGGACCGGCTAGTTTAGCCTTGTGTGCCAAATGGACAAGTAGATGCTCCATACAGTCAAATAAGTTTGGAGGAAATATCCTTTCTAACTTGAACAAGATTACTGGAATTTTCCTTTCTAATTTCTCCATTTCAGCCAACTTAATTTCAGATGATGTTAAGCTTTTAAAAAAAAACTTAATTATGTTATTGCTTCCCAAACCTTATTCGGTAGCAACTCCCAAAATGTAATTGGAATTAGCCTTTTCATAAACACATGACAATCATGACTTTTCATCCCAAATAATTAGTACTTCCTCATGTCCACACACCTTGCCAATTTTGAAACATAACCATCAGGAAACTTTAGACTTCTTAACCATTCACATAATATTTCCTTCTGCTTTTGTCCAAATTGTAACATGCTTTCAGATATTTACCGATCCGAAGATCTTTATGTAACTCATTCCTTCTATAAAAAAGTTTCAAATCAGCTCGTGATTTTGCACTGTCTTTTGTCCTCCCTTCAATGTTCATTATGGTATTGAACAAATTGTCAAAAATATTTTTTTCAATATGCATCACATCTAGATTATGACATATCAAATTAGTTTTCCAATATGACAAATCCCAAAAGATGCTTCGTTTTCTCCAGCCAAAGTTTTGACTAATGCTAGTATTAATTTCATTAGCTTCAAATTTTGTAACTTTCAGCAAGCCTAATTCTTCAATCTCTTGCAATATCTCTTCACTAGATTTGTTAGAGAGAGGAGGTGTTTTTACCATCCTATTCTTAATAAAATTTTGTTTATGGCACCTAAATGGATGATCTGGAGCAAGAAATTTTCTGTTAACCAATTTATTTTGCTCCGTTTGGAAGATGAAATGCATCAAAATCATTGCCACAATAAGGACAAGCCATTTTTTCTGTTGTGCTCCATCCAAATAACATGACATATGCCAAAAAATCACTAATTTTCCACATCAAAGCTGCTTTTAGCACAAAATTTTGTTTTAAAGACACATCATATGTCTCCACACCATATTCCCAAAGATGTTACAATTAAGATATCAATGGTTATAAGAAAACATCAATTTTATGATTTGGATTTGAAGGCCCTGTCACAATCACTGTCAAGAACATATATGCCTCTTTCATACACATCCATAGAGGCAAATTATAAGGAATAATTATGATTGGCCATGATGAATATTGCTGTCTGGATTGACCAAAAGGTTGAAATCCATCCATCGACAAGGCCAACCTAACGTTTTGACTTTCAGCTGCAAACTCATCATGGGTGTTATTGAAATGTTTCCATGCCAATGCATTTGATGGATGACTCATTATCCCATCTTCCTGTTCGTGTTCATTATGCCATCTCATGTGAGACGTAGTAACATCAGAAGCATATAGTCTTTGAAGTCTCGAAGTTAGCGGGAAATAATATATCCGCTTCTAGGGTACTAACTTTCCTTTCATAGAACGCTTTCTAGGCTTGAACCTAGATTGACCACAAAATTTACA
>JANQBM010000008.1:15398440-15422923 GCA_025594535.1 Erythroxylum domingense
AGAACATTGATACTACTAATAATAATAATAAATGATACAAATAATAAATTTAATAATAATAAAATTATTAATAAGTAGATCATTAATAGTAAACTAATAATATTTATCAATTTCATAAGATTAATCAAACTAATAATATTAATACTTATTAATAATAATAATTATTAATAATTAAGGACAATAATAATAATCATAAAATTAATTATAATATGAATAATAATAACTAAAAAAGTTATAATAATAATAATAAATTTAATAACAATAATAAATTTAATATTAATAAAATTAATAATAAGTTGAAGATTAATAATAATAATAATAAATTAAATATGAAGAACAAATTTAATAATAACAAGAATAATAATAATAATAATAATAATAATAATAATAATACATCATATAAAAATAATTATTAAATTAATTATAACAAAAATATTAATAATAACTTGATTAAGAATAATAAATTTAATAACAATAATAATAATAATAATCATAATAATTATAAGAATAGTAAGAAAATCTTAGGCTGATGGATGTCAATAGAATGTCCATAATCCGAAAAGTTATTAGTGAATTAAATCAACTCGATCTATTATAAAAATTCACACTTAAATGTCAAATTCTCATATTCACACTTCAAATTAAGCATTACAACAAATTTTTATTACAACAATTACAACAAAACATTCCAACAATCATAAAGGGCTTTTATCAAACACCTCATAGGCAATATGTATAATCTCTAACTAATCATAAAACAAATGCATTTTTTCATTATTTACCAACAATAACACATATAAACAACAATAATCACATAAAAATCCATCACCCAAACACCCACGGTTCATGTATAAAACTTGCGTCATTTTTCGGTAAGCTCTCTATAAAACTTGCGTCGTTTTTCGGTAAGCTCTCTATTGGGTGTATTTTTTCTCCAAAAAATGCAAGTTTTATACATGAAACGACGTCGTTTGGTTTGAAACCAAACAACGTCGTTTTATTTATTAACCAGTCGACATTTACCGATGAAATTTAAATTTCGTAAATATTTAACTGAAACGTCTTGTTGCTTAATTTTGCGACGGACAATGTTTTCCTTCGGTAAACTTGATATCAATTTAACGACGGACTATTCCATCGGTAAATAACAGACGCCGATCTAAAATCACCGACGGAACATTTACCGTCAGTAAATGTCCGAAGCTATTTAATTGCGGGAAGCATTCCCGCAATTTTTACTGACAGTGATGGTTACGTCGTCGTTATATGTGGTCAGAGATTTTGCGCGAAATTCCTTCCCTCCAGTTTTACCGACGACAATTGTTTCCATCGCTATATCTAAACTTTGACGACACATTTACTGACGGTAATCTTTATTTTGTCAGTAAATAGCTACGGTTTTTATTCTGTCGGTAAATTTCTGACGCTATTTTTTAATTTTCTTATAGTGATTCTTGTTTTTATATAGAGATGATTAATACTAAAAAACTTTATGCTATGTAAGAAGCAATCACATATGACCTATTGAAGACTTGTATCATATAAGAAGAAGAAGAAAAGGAGGAGATTGATAGCCTATTTTAATGGAGCATATGACATGTTTGGAAGCTAATGAGCCTATAATTATAAAGAAGAACTTTGAATAGATTGAAAGACCAAAGGAGAGTAAATATGTGTACAATTAATCTTGATATTGAGTTAAATGCTTTAGTTAGAAGTACAACTAAAATACTCATAAAGAAGCATTTACTAGGAATAACCTAATGGTTTAGGTGGTTTTTTTTACTTTCATTTATTAACATTAAGGGTCTTTAATAATAGCTTTTATTATATTTTTGTATGATGTTGATGCTTGTTGCATGCTTTTTAAGTTAACAAAAACAACTTTAAAGTTATAGACATAAGCGTCTTTTAATGGTCTTTCATTGTTAATGATTATTTTACTTGGGGTGATATTTGAATGAGTTTTACAAGCTACAAAGATAATGTGATATCTAATGCCAATTTATGTTTTTCTCGTGTTATAAAATACTCCAATGTGTCTAATACATACTGTCAACTCGTCCTTCAAAAAATGTAGCTACAAAGTCAGCAATAAAAACATATCTAAAGAGTGAGCCAACAATTGAGAAACCACTAGTGACTACTTAAAAATTAATGATTATTAATGAAATTCAACAAGTTTTGTGATCTTTTATTTCCTATGAACTGTTGTTCATCCTAATTTTCTTTTTTTTTTAATTTTTCATTATTCTTGTATGTTGTGTACATTAAGGATAGTAAACAACTCAAAGGTAGGGGAGGGAGTGAATTACTTATAGGCCTTATGTATTATACCCATCAATTTTGTCATAATTTGAGTAATAAGGAACAATTTTAGGAAAAATTTAACTTGGAGTGAACATTGATTGAGATAATTTATCATAAGTTTGGTTGTTTTGTGATTTTATTTGTTTAAGGAAATAGTTAAGAGGCATTAATAATGAAGTTAATTTTAATTTGCTTTATGAATTCTGAAAATGGATACTTGTTTGGCATAATGATACTTTTTATATAATTTGGCATACAATTGAGTTATAAGTAAATTCTTTTAAAGTATTTTTACTATAAAAAATGTGTGAATAATTAAGCATAAAATAAATTCATTTGGTTGGATTCAACCTAAATAAAAAGGTTAAATTTAAAAAGTGGTGCTAGTAGCAATTTGAAATAGTGTTGTTATTGAATAATTAGGAATATTCATAATAACGTGTTCACTTTTGTATCAAAAGGTTATGTGACCTTTCAAATAAGCCTTTAAATGCTCCTGTGTTAATTTAAAATTAATGTTTTGCTTTTCTGTCCAGAAAGGATATGAAAATATTTTAAAATTTGAAGCATCTTTCTTATGTATGTTCACTTTATAGATTGGGTTGAATTTTTTAAATGGAGTTAAAGTTTGAAATATTGTGGAGTTAAATTAAATTTATTTACAACTTTATGCAAGTAGCTAAATGCCTAGCAAATTGATAAACATTGCACTTGAATGAGTAATGGATTCTTGATTGATCTAATTGATTTGTTTAATTCTTTTCTAAAGTTGCCATCTATTTGAGGTGCAAGTGATCAAATTGATTTACTTACGATCAAGCGAATGTTTAAGTGTAGCAAATTTGTTAAGTGCTAATTAGACTATATACTCAGTATGATTTTCAGAGAGTTTGTTTTTTATTGTTGTTTTTATAAGATTTGGTACTCAATTTGACATATATTCTATTCTTAAATGTTGGTATAGGCCCCAATAAAAAGGGAACAAATTCAGGAAAATTTAACTCAAGTTGAAGCGATTTTGATATGATTTTCGAAGAAGGATATGGAACATGATTTAAAATATGGAACTATGTCCAAATTGTATTAATGGTTTCAATCTAATGTTTTTAAGATAAACTTATATAATGAAATGATTAATAATTTAAGGTTTGATTATTAAGTAAAGTAACATGAGTGTAATATGACTCTATACTGAGATTCGTGTTGGTGGTGATTTTTTACAAAGTTTGAGATTGTTTATGAGGAGTAACATGGTTATAACACATGTTTGTGTTATATCCATACGGGTAGTGATGTTTTGAACTTTTAGGATTTTTAATGAATAAAGGAAGGAGGGGATTGTTATGATAGTTTCAATCATTATAGAAACAAACAAGAGTAATTAGAGGTAGAAAGGAGAAACTTTAGAGAGAAAGAAAGAGATTTTCATTAAGGTTCAATTGAAGAACTTCAAAACTTTAAGATTTATAAGAAAAAGTTCTTTTATTTTGTGCTCTTTCTTGATTTTACTAGTTTTCTAATGTCATATATCTTTAAGATTCATAAGAAAAAGTTCTTTTATTTTGTGTTCTTTCTTGATTTTACTAGTTTTCTAATGTCATATATCTGAATCAAAACAATATTAAAGATCAATAGGTGAGTACATTTATCATTCTTATAGTATAGTATAATGAATACGAGTGTTGATCTCAGAATGACTACAAATATTAGTACTAATTGTCTTTCTATTAATTAATCTAACAAAATAGGTGATTAAATTAAAAGAAAAATGATTAACTAAACTGAAATTATCAATACAAAATATCAAACCAAAATAATTAACAAGAAAGAAACAACCAATTGATAATCAAGATCCAGATGAAGAATCCTTTTATAATCTTTATGTTTCTGCATTTATCTTGATTCAATAATTAACCATAGTTTCTTAGACCAGTACAAATTATAAAGGTACAACTATATTCTTTATCAAAATGTATAACTCATATCCTTAAGTTGATTGATGGAAATCTCTTTCTAATCAAAACCTTTAAGAATATAGTAACTTATTTTATGAATTACCTTAATATATTTGACTCTAACTTAGAATATTTATGTGGTTATAGCTATATTATTTTATACAGAATTTACTATTGATTTCATGGTCTATTCATACATATGATTTCTCAATCCTTATATATGAAGTCTTAAATTAAATTAAAACTTTAGCATATTTCAATTCAACATAAGATATAATCGTGAATAATTTACAAGAAAAACTTAGGTCTTTCATTAAATCAAAGAATTATTTTGAACAAATAGTTCTAGGGTTCATCTCATCTAGATCTATCCTAATTTAATTTATAATAAGGTAAAGAAATCTAATAATAATCAATAAAGAAAATAAGGTAGAAGAAATCATTCTTATGGATCTTGAAATTCTTTAATTGAATCTTGACAGAATACACTTCTTTAGCCCCAAAGTTGCTCCTTTCTATCCTTAAATGCTTTAGTTTGGCTCCTTTTAACTGCTCTTTTGATCTATTATCCTTTTTTTATCCTTTTAAACACAAAACCCTGGTTACTAAAAAAATTACCACTAATACGAGGCTAACATAAGTGTAACGTGTTCCATATTGGCTTAATAACTCAATAATTAAACCTTAAATTGCGTATTTGAGGGTTTATCTTTAGAACATAGGTTTGAAGGTATAAAAATGCGTCCATATTTAGTCCATGCTTGTTCTTGTGACAAATTTTCAAGGAAATAAAATGAACTAGTAACTTATATGAGTTAAATATAGGACTATATGCCAAAATCATGACAAAACTTCTCATCTTGACTCCAACTTGCTAGAATTAGTTCCTTGTTTATTAAAGAGTTAAAATGAGGCTTATAAATAAAATATCATCTATATTTAGTATCAAATCCTATAAAACCGTTAATGTTCAAACAAAACACTCTCAAAAGTCATCTTTAAAATATAGTTTAATTAGCATTTATCAAATTTTCGAACAGTTAAGTATTTGCTTGGCATTAAGTAAATCAATTTCATCACTCTTAACTTAAATAAGTAGTAACTCTAGGAATGAATTTAATAAATCAATAAGATCAATTAAGATTCTCCATTATTCATTCAGTTATAAAAGTTTAACAATTTGTTAAACATTTGGCTACTTACATCAAGCAATAAATCAATTTAACTCAACTCCGTAATCCTTCAAACTTTAACTCAAACCATAAAATTCAACTTAATACATAAAGTAACGATATACGAGAAGGATACTTTATTTTAAAATATTTTCATAACCTTATTGAAAACAGGAAAACGCTAACTTTAAACTAACACATAAGAAAATAAATAATTGTTTGAAAAGTCGCCTTACCTTTTGACATGAAAGTAAATACCTTGTTTACTCTCGATTACTCACTTATGTCACTGTTTTAAATGACTACTAGCATACTCTTTAATTTCATACTTTTTACTTGGTTTGAAGTCAACATAGTGAATTTATTTAATTCTTACTTATTCACATAATAAAGAATTTACTTCTAAATCAATTACATGTCTAAACTCTATAAAAGAATCGTATTACAAATTAAGTTTCCATATTCAATATTGATGAAGCAAATTAAAATTAACTTAATCATCAATGTTGACAACTAATTAGATAAATAAATTAATCACAATTTCTCACAAATTATCTCGATTAATATTTTTTCAAAATTAAATTTTTTCCAAAATTATTTCCTATTAAGATAATTATAACAAATTTGATATGCATAAATAATTAATTGATTCCCTCTCCCATTTATGTGTTTTACAATGTCCCTAATATATATATATTATACTATAATAACAAAAACTAGAAAATATGGTGAAACAAGGAAACTAGGATAATTAGTATTCCCCTAATAATAAAAGAATGCGGTCATTGTCCATTACGTTCAATAATCCTTCATCTTTGATTTGTAATTGGGGTTTCTCAACTAGTGGCTCACTCTTTAGGGCATATAGGGATGCTTTATAAAATATAGAAAAATAAAAATTCATGTTGGATATCTTATAGCCTATATAATCTATAAAACTTGACTAAGTCTTATCCCAGTTAAGATAATCCTGATCTAGAAATAGAAAAACATCAAAATATAGTGAACTGTATGACCTTAAAATAAATGTAGCAAAACCAACATCAAGTAAAAGCACACTAAAACTAATGCTAAAAATCCTATATGCTACCAAATTAAAACAAAAAACTTAAATCGTTAGATTGCCTCCCAATAATAATTTCTTTAAGTGTCTTTAAATTGGAATTCTTACTCAAACCCTTCACCTTTATGGATCCTCAAATAAAGGCTTGATTCTACTTTTCTTTGGCCTCTCAATCTCCTCAAAATTACTCTTCTTGCGCGGCTCATTAGCTTCAAAATATGGCATATGCTCTATTAAAATATGGGCTATCCATCTCCATTTTTTCTCCTTGCATAATACAAGTTTCTAATGGATCTTTTATGATTATTTCTTACATAATATGAGAAACTTCAATATCAATCAAATCTATAAAGAAATAAGTATCATCTTTGTCAAGGGGATGTTTAATGACTTTAGATATCTTAAAAGCTACTTTTTTGTCAAGGGATGTCTCATGAATTCAAATATCTTAAAAGTTACTTCCCTATCCCCTGCCTTTAGGATTAATTTCTCATTATCCATATGAAAGCTTTAGATCTAAATAGGAAATTTTATTTTAAGATCAAGGAAACCTCGACATCATCCTTATTCAAAACCACAAAATCAATAGGAAAGATGAAATTTTCATCCTTAACTAAAATATCTGCTATAATACCCCTAGAATACTTAATTGACCTATCTTCTAATTGAATGCTCATTTTATTTGGTTTTGGTTCAACCAACCATAACTTCTTTAACATGTCATATGGAATCAAATTAATACTAACACCTAAGTTTACTAATGTCCTTTCAATTGAAAATTTAATAATATTATGAGGGGCAATAAAACTCCATACATCCTCGACTTTCTAGGGTACCTTGTTTTCTAAAGATAGTGGAGCACTCCTCACTTAGAGTAATTATTAATAACTTCTAGAATCTCTTCTCGTTGGAAAGGGGATATTTTAAGAATTTGGTGTATTTTTGCATATGTGAAAGAGCTTCAACAAAAGGAATTTTAATAAGTAATTATTTAATAATCTATAAGAACTTATTAAATTGATCTTCCTTTCTATCTTTCTCAAGTCTGCTCAGGTAGGAAATTATTTAATGGTACTCCTTCTTTCTCTTTCTCCGTTTCGACATGCTTTTTTCTTATACAATAACCTTCTCTTTATTTTGTCACTCTTTCTTTTCAAATTCCAACTCTTTTCCACTCCCTAAAGTCACCAAATTCATTTATTCTCTTGGATTTAGCTCGATGTTGTCAAGAAGAGAACCTTGCTATCTTTTAAAAATAAGTTTAACAAACTATCCATTCTAACTTTCTAAGTTATAGGTAGAGGCTTGTTGATTTTAAAGAGACGCTTCAAAACTTTAGAAATGAGACTTAGATATAGTAATAAATTTTTTCATGTGCTCCTCAATACTTGGATTTTTTTGTTACTGTTGTTATTTTTAAAATATAGATAAAGACTTTATGCTTGTTGTCCTAGATTATTTCATAAAAGGTTAGGATGATTTCTCTACCTCATATTATAGGTTTTACTATAAGGATTATTTGGAGGCTCGATGTACATAAAATCAACTTCCTCGGTTGGTTATCCTACATTGTAATTTTCTAACATTTATGATTGATGTTTCTACCATCACAAATATCACAACATCACTCGTGCTGGTTGAGCTACTAAACTTATACTATCAAACTTCTTGCTCAAAGCTACATCACCTCTAATGTTGTCACCACATCTACATCATTAATGCCACATGATTTTGGCTTTAGCCTCATATTTTCGCATTGGTCATTATTAACAATATTTTCATTCAGATCTTACAATTCTTTAGGAATTTTAAAGCTAGTATTCCTACCTAAAGATGCATCAATTGCTTAGATGTGTAACTCAACCCTTAATGATTTATATGGTCCTATATCTAGGATTTCATTAAATTTTATTATTTATACCATAATCTATTCATACATATGATTTCTCAATCTATATTTATAAAATCTAAAATTGATCAAATAACATATTCGAAGTCAACATCAGATATAATCAAGAATATTTCATAAGAAAACTTGGGTCTTTCATTAAATTAAAAAATAAATCCATATAATTCTAAAGTTCATCCCATCCAGATTTGTCCTAATTTAGTTCATATTAAGCAAAGAAATCCAATAACAATAAAGAAAAAAGATACAAGTAATCATTCTTATATATCTTAAAATCTTAAAGCTCTTTAGTTGAATCTTAATGGAATCCCCTTCTTTATATTCAAAGTTGCTCTTTTTTTGTTCCAAAAATGCTCTAATCCAGATTCTTATGACTTATATCTTAATTTTTTGGAAGTTTTGCAACGAATGGAAAAAGAATCTATTTCATTAAATGATTTTTTAGATAAATGTTCTTTCTATCTTTTTAGACACAAGACTCTAAAAAAATTTTAAAATTTACCACCAACAAAAGTTTGTGTTGCATTTTTTTTAACTTAATAACTTAATAATTGTACCCTAATTTATGCATTTGAGGGTTTATCTTAAGAGCACAAGTTTGAAGGCATAACATAGTTTAATATTTGGGTCACATTTGTTTATATGTAAATTATCAAAGGAATAGAATTATCCAAAAACCTATATATTTTGAGCATCGGGACAATGTTTGACTCATGTTTTGCAAATATTAGTCTATATTTGACCCATGTTCCTCTAAAATTACACGAAAACTTCTTTAACTTAGCTTTAACTTGCCTGAATTTGTTCATTATTTATTAAGAATATAAGTCATATTAAATACCAAATCTTATAAAAACCATCAAGTAAACACTTTAAAAATCATGCTAAAATATGGTTTAATTAGAACTTATCATTTTCTTTATATTAAATTGTTTGTTTCAATTTATTCTTTAATTTAATAAAAGCCCTAAATTTTTCTTATAAGTTATCCATAATTACTTCTTATGTTTGAATTAAAATTTGATAGCTTTTTGATTTAATTTTATATTCGTATATAAGGATTAAGAAATCATATGTACAGATAGATCTTGGTATGAATAATAAGAGTTTCATAGAATCCTAAAGATAGAACCACTTAACTCTTTTGAATTAGAGTTAAATTTAAAAGTTTTGATTAAAATGAGATTTTAATTAATCAACTTTAGAGAAGGAATTATTATTTGATAAATAATATGCTTATAATTCTGGAACTTCTTCATATCTAAGAAACTAGGGATAATAATTAAATCAAGATAATTTAAGCATAAATTTTTTTGGGGATTCTACATTTGGATCCCAATTATTAACTAATTGATTCATTCTTGTCATTTGCTTTGGTTTGTTATTTTAGATTAGCAATTTTAGTATAGTTAATAACTTCTTTTAATTGAATCATTTACTGTATTAGATTAGGTAAAAAAGATAGTTATTACTAGTACTCATAGTACTTATAAAAATGATACTTGTATTCATTAAACTATACCATAAGAACCATATATGCACACATCTAGTTGGCCTTTTGTATTGTTTAAAATGTGAGCATCATTTTGCCTCTTATTTTTATATAAAGGAAGTCATCCAAGGCAGGTGTTAATCTATTGGCTCTATTTGAGCTTTTTATCAATTTAAAGAAAGAAAATAAGAGCCTTCTAAGTAGTAAGGAAAATAAATATTTAATGGTCAATCAAGGATAGATTACGACTATAAACCTTGTTGTACTAGATGATATAGTTAGACTACTCATAAAGGTCCGATTGGTGAGACTTATAAAGTAGGTTTAACTGTTAAAGAGTGAGATCAAATAACTTTTTCTTGCTTTTAAAGACATCCTCCTTTAACATCCTAATTCGTTTGAGCTCGAAGCCCTTATCAAGATTTGCAATAATATATATAACCAATATAGTGATTTATTAAGGCTTTTTGAGTATGAAGGTTTTTCCTATTGCAATAAACGATTTGCTTTTTAGAGGACATGTTAATCGTTGGTAAACAAAGTTCATAAACTATTTTACTTTTACTTTCTTATAAAATTAAATACCCAAAGAAGTTTTTTCTTACAGGAAACCATGAATTTGCTTCTATTTATTTAATATGTGGATTTTATGATGAGTGTAATTAATAGCAAGCTTTGGAAATCAATTACTAACTGCTTTAACAGCTATAATAAATGACAAAAAAATTTCTTGCTGTTATGTCCTCTTGATTTGATATAGTTTAATCAATTTGAAATTTACTTTAGGCAATCGTTATTCTAGACACTGAATTGATATGTGATTTGCTCTGGTCAAATCTTAGAAGAGATGTCAAGAAAATATATAGAACTAAAATATCATTAATATATAAAACTAACAAAACAAACTTACTTTTATTGATCATTTGGTATATCCATCGTTTAATCATGCTTTACTAAAAATTAAAAGGCATTATA
Organism: Erythroxylum domingense; assembly: GCA_025594535.1. NCBI lineage: Eukaryota > Viridiplantae > Streptophyta > Magnoliopsida > Malpighiales > Erythroxylaceae > Erythroxylum > Erythroxylum domingense. Next base: position 15,409,317 of record JANQBM010000008.1, read on the forward strand.
CTTTCATTGAACTTAAGATACCATTTCTAAGAAGCTTGTTTAAGTTAATATATTGAATTCTTAAGTTTATACACCACTTCATATTTTGTTGATAAACTTTTAGGTTAGTCTATAAATACTTCCTTTTCAAGAACCCAATTAAGAAAAGGTTAATTTCACATTCATTTTACCGTAACTTCAAATAATATTGAGCTACTAATGACGTTATAATTCTTAATATACCTTTCTTTGAGACGCAAAAATGTCCTTTTATAATTGACTCCTTTTTTTTAGTTTATCCCTTAATAACAATTCTAACCTTATATCATTTAATATTGTAATTCTAGTCACACTTAGTTTTAAAAACTCATTTATACCCAATTTCATTTAGAACCTTCTACTAATTCAATGAGATACCAATCTTTGTTATCTTCCATGGATCTTAATTCATATTTCATGGAATCAATCCATTTCTCATACTACGCACATTATATAGCTTATGATAATGAAATTGGATCTTTAATGATTTTAATATCAACATTTGACTCTTGTAAATAAATTACATAATCATTTAAAATGGGTAACTTCTTTCTCTTTAAGATCTTTTCAAAGACATTATTTCTTATGGTTTATGTATAATAGGTAATTGTAATTCAGTTCCTTACAATTGTGTTCCTTCATTGAAATATTGTTTAGCATTGCCTAAATTTTTATCAATTAATGGAACAACATATGTTTCCTCATTCATATATTGTTTAATATTATTTATATATATTCATCAATTATTATAATAATATTTAGAACAACTATGGATGGAGAAACCTTTATGGATAAAGGAACATTTACCCTTACTTGATACACGTGTTTTATAGTTCATTACTCCGACTAGCTTCACTATTCTTAATGAATCTAACATTTCCATTATCTATAATTCTAGGACTATAATTTAGATAACAAAACCTTAAGATATTTATATTTCTCTAGGTAGCATGTAAAGTAACCACTAATCTTTTGAGAATCTACAATAACAACAATAACCCCAGTAAGAGTCTCGCTGATATGCGGGGTCTAGAGAGATTCAATAGTATGCAACCTTATTCCTAACGGGTAAAGAGGTTGTTTCCTATATCCCCACATAAAATATAAAATTAAATAATAAAATAGATATAGAACAAGGTAAAGAAGAAAAATAAAAGACAAAATAAGTAAAAAATTACATAAACGAGAAAGAAGACAAATAAAGAAATAAATCTAAAAAGTCATTACAAGAAAATTTTTAGGCTAAGTAAGAAAATGTTTAGACTAAATAACTAAGAGGAAAGTACTACATATTAAATGTTTAGGCTAAATACAAGACATAAGACTCGAAGGAAAATATTTAACTATCAGAAAGAGAAGGATCTCTTTATATGAGATCCTTTATCTGAATCATATCACGCTAAAGTTTTCTATTGAGAATCATATCCTCAATAAGTTCTAGCAGAGTTATATCATTCTTGATCACTTTCTCCTAATTCTTCTTAAGCCTTCCTTTTTTACTCCTACAATCTCTAAGTACAATCTTCTCATATCTTCTCACTAGAGTGTCAAGGTGTCTTCTCTTAACATGTCTGAATTGTCTAAGGCTTGTCTCTCTTAATTTTGCATTAATATTGGTTGCTTTTAATTTGTCTCTTACCATTACATTCCTGACCTTATCTCTTTTAGTAAGGTTGCACATTTAATGAAACATACTCATCTCTTCAACCATTATCTTATGACTATGCATTTGTTTGATGGGTCAACACTCTGCCCTATAGAGTAGTATCTTCTTGTCATATAAAACTCCTAATGCACTTTTCCATTTAAGCTACCTTTACTGATACTGTGAACTATGTCTTCATCGATCTCTTCGTTACTTTGGATGAAAAATATATTATGGCTTAATTAGCAACCATTACTACATTAGAATCTTTCTAATCTAAAAAATAATATTATTTCAACTAAATCATACCTTAATCAGGATTTACTTATAAAGTTAATATCTATATAACCTTAAACCTAAATATCAACTCATAAATAGAATAATGGATATCGTTAATACTTTATGAGTATTAGATATCTTAAATACTGAACACATAGTACATTATCTATGTACTTGGACTTAGAATAGGTAAACAACTTCCAATTTATCTAGATAGATCTAATTCCTAGAATTAAGATGTTATCTTTTTATGTCCAATATGAATTGTTCTTGGATAATTATTTTTTCAACAATTGAAAATGCGAATTATTATTCTCTCTATTAGCAATATGTCTCTACATACTTTAACTGAAAAAGACAACTATAATCCCACTAACTCTCTTGTAGACATAACAAATTCATAGTCATCTAAAAAATAAACTCTTTAAATTCATTATGAAATTGAATATTTAAACTTTTCATAACCTTTCAACTATACATCAAATATGGCTAAATGCCCAAATTGGGGCCTAATGTTTTTGAGTTTGATCAATTTAGGACTTAAACTTGTAACTTCCTCAACGAAGGTCTAAACTTTCACAAGTCTGCTGAATTTAAGGCCTTTTTGGACAGAAATTAAGAAGTGTAGACAAGTCAGTTAGTCTTTAAATATCACTTTAAAAACACATGTGGATTTTTAGAAAATAATAAATAAATAAAATCATTTAAATTTTTAGCAGAAACCCTAAATTAACATATAATCCCTAAATTTTTAACTATTTCCAATCCTTTCACGCATCATCGCCTTTTCTCTACATTTCCCTCTCGCTCCTTTTAAATGTTATTGTTTATCTGAAGCATGCTTTTCTTATCTTGAAACGTTTTCTTTTAGAATATATTACATCATATATCACCAACGTGTATGATCGATGATCTATTTGGCTTTACTACTGCTATTAGCTGGAGTAACAATGATCAATGTGAATTTCTTTTAAAGTTCGATCATTGTTTTTGTTCATTTACAATGATATATAATAAAAAACAAGCTACGGTAAATGTTTCCTGGTGATGCAAGGCTCTCGAATTTCATAACAAGAGATGTTTTTCTTCCCAAGTTTGATGGAATTTGTCTCGTATAAATTGCTTTAAGAACAACTGCTTTCCAGGCAAAAGTGTGATTAAATTGATTATTCTTGTTTAAATGCAGGTGTTGGTAACAATTGCTCCTGTCAACTAAATTCTTCTCATTGACACATTGTCAACCTTTTACTGTAGCTTTTGCAAGCTAATGTGGAGGATGTGTTATGCCCAACTTAGCATTTTACTATTTTTGTGTCTAAGAAGTGGTACTATGGAGTTTTACGTGATCTTTTAAGCCTTTACTTCTTCAAATAACTAATAAACTTCTGCGTTGTTGATGATCGACAATATGCTAACATTTAAAGATGCCTATTTTAGATTGTTAGTAGACCAATAGACTCCAAACTACAATGCATTACTAAATGTTTCTACGATTTTACAATATAAAGTTTTGAATTCTTTAAGTGTAAAATTAGTTTTAGATGGTAAATTTGACCACACATGAAAACTTGATTCAGTTATGTTGAATAGTCTTGCCTGTTGGGAACAACTTAGAATTGCATTGGATTGGAAACAATTTTAAGGCATAACTAGTTATGGGATGTGCTAAGCGACTGGAGAAAAAAGGAGGAATGACTAGTACTTGGGATTTTTGGTAGTCAATTCACTCATGATTGCATTGCTTCTGAATGGTAATGCTATAATGTTACATATTTCCTTGGGTAGAGAGATTTGTTCAAAGTCTCGAGTATGTAGGGGATAAAGGAGCTATAACATACATTTCTTTCCTCAGATCTTAAGTGTTCTAACATGGACTTTCCCATTCTTCGTTTTTCTTCTCTTGGTGGCAAATCTAAGAACTGATGTTAATGGTTAAATGTATGTGCATCTATTATTCCAAAGACATTGTCTATAACTGTCTCTGGGCATGAAGACAGAAGATAATAACTATATCCAAAATATTTGTTTCTTTTCACCCACCAAACTTAATCATCTTACAATTAAACTCATCCCAAAAATAAACTCAATCATCGTATTACAATTACAAATGGGAGTTTTGTAGTAGAATCAATAATACTCTAGAATTTATCTGATGATGCAAAGCACACTAAACTTTGCTATTTCAAAGTTTATGTCTTTTTGTTTTTCATGGGAGTTTGTCATGTAGCTTAGAACCAATGCTCAGGCAAAATTCATTACAATATAAATCTGGTTTAGTTAAGAATCAAGAAGATTTGCTCAAAACTTTGCAAAGACAATACGTCCATCAACTGGCTGCCAAATGATCCATAATCCCATCTTTATTTATTATTTTACCCATTTCACTCAAATTCCATAGAGGATTGTAATTTTAACTTTCCATTCTTCTCTGATGATATTATTAAATTAACTTTCTACAGTAACATCAGTGGTGAATGACAAAAGGATGGATAATAGTTTTGAAGAAGAGAGGCTAATGAACAACTTGATGGTGATTATAGAACATAATAATAAGGATCACATATGGAAATCTCAAGTTTATGATTCATTCATCATTGATGTTGATAGTAAGGAGCAATATGTATGGAAGTCTTAAGTTGGTGATTCATTCACCACTGACGTTAATGTAGAGCAACTTGGCAGAGAAATTAAAATCACTCACCACCTTCATGATCACCAACTTGAATATTTAAAGGAGAATAACAATCAAAATTTTATTGAGCACTTGCTAAAGGGAGATGGAAAGAAGTTAATTTTTATCAAAAAGAAAATATGGTTTTTTTTATTCGCTCTGTATATCTCCTTAATAATTTCTCCATTAAACCTTAGAGACGAGGCTTTCTAAAGTAAAGAGGAATTGTTACATATAAAAGTTACAACAATTATATAAATGTAATTGCATTTATGGAGAGTGTAAAAATACCCATGTAAATGTTTCTATAAAGGAAGAAAGAAAATAGTTTGAGGATTTGTTTACTCTCTCTTTTTTATGTTTCTACATCTTCTCTTCTTTTCTTCTCCTCTATTCTTCATTTTTCTCTTTAGCAAAAAATATTCATAACGGTAACATCTCTAGCAACCTCCTCATCATATAAGCCTCAGTTGCAACACAATAAAAAATGCTAACAAAATCCACAACATTAGAAGCAAAGCCCTTACCACCAATGGCCCACAACTATTGGGCTTAACCACTCCAATGGCAAACATACATAAACATGCAAGTCATCACCAATCTCAATTTCCTGTTGTTTGGGCCTTGATTGTTTTCAAAAGTTAGGGATGTGGTTTTGATATTGAGGCTTAATATTTTGAGTTTTCAACATGTTTAATGATTTTAATTCTAATAAATTATTTTTTAACATTTAAACAATTATTGTTCACAATCTCATTGGCTCTTCAATTTCAAATTGAATTTAGGGTTAAATTTTAGTTTGAACATTTCAAATTCTAACAAATCTAATTTATTTTCAATAATTAGGGTTTTAATTTAACTTCCAAAATTATTATCAATAACAATTAAATAATTTAATCACATTATAAAATTAAAGTCAACTTTAATATCATTGTTACGAAATCGAGAAGGGATTTGATCCAATGGAATAATAATGAAATTTTTTTATTTAATTTCTCAAAAGCCAAGGTCGCTTAAATTATATAAAATGATTAACACGTAAATCATGAATAATAATTCATACCTTATTTCAAAACTTGATCATTTTTCTTATAGTTCTTTTCAAACTATTTGCAAAATTGGCTTATCTTAACCACCGTAGCTGTACAAGTGTCTAACCTTTAACAGTATTCACAGAACAATTTGAGAGAACTCTGCAACTGCTGCAGAAAGGGTTAGGCGAAAAATGCTAGCTCCTTTAGAGCTTAAGCCTATTTATAATAGGTTTTGGAAATTTTAGTAATTTAATTAAAATGAAATTCTAATATCAATTAAACTTTAATTAGAATTACAAGTAATTTTAATTAAATACTAATTATATACAAATAAGATCCAATATCTCATATTGATTCTTATTTATTAAATATATCATATTTTCATAAAGTTTCTAAAACTTAACAATTATTTCCAATTTGATTAAAATATCCTTTCTCTCTTCAACCAGTTCTTTGTGGGTGACCTATTAGGTCCTTAAATATGTTAACATTGTATAAAAATTATAACTCTAATTTATATTTAACATTAGATATATTAAACTCTTTTAATTTATCTTTAATTCTCTAATTAAATAATTTATATCCACATATTAAGATTTGACATATAGAGTATAGTATCATAACTACCCAAATATTTAGGAACATCAAAGTGATTTTGACTAACCTTTATATGTATGATTTTTCTATATAATTCAATCATTTCATCACGCAATGTTTTGATAAGCATAGAGTAATGTCTATTCTATTTGAGTCCAATCATATTAGTTCTCAACCATTAGTAATTGATTCAAATAATGATATTTAAAAATGTTTTTCAAAGTATCATTCCAAGTTAGCTAAAGATTTCTCAAATCAATACTAATCGAGAATAATATAACATTCTTTTCTAATCACTTTAGGGTGATTAATCATGTATTGATTAATTAGTTATCTCTATATAGTTCATGTTATATCCAATAGCTATCGACTAAGCTATCCTTAACTAGAATATATCATAAGTAGTATCAAAACATAGAAATCCCTATACAAAATAACATTCGAAGTCTCAAGTCAAATGATCACTTATACAATCATCATAATGATTATTTCTATAGACATACAAGTAATGTTTCAAATAGATTTCTCATATGGAGTCAGTTAAGTGAAGTTGTTCTTTAACATGTATCCATACGTTTGTTCAAGTATTTTCTTACTTTAGTCTATAAGATCTACTACTTCCTTCATAGAGAAAAACATAATGAGTATTAGTCTTTGTATGTTATATTAATACTCAGTGTTAATAAAACAATGACTATGAATAATTTAGAGATATATAAATTTAATATGAATGTCATAATTATATTCTTATAATAATTTCATTTACAATATATCTTTATCTTATGAACTGACCATATACATCTGAATATGTATAAGATATTGAATGTCCTTAAATTTTTGTGTTAGTAAATTATAAGTAATTGATTCTCTGTAGAACATAAGCTAACATGTAAGTAGGACTTGGCCTTAGTGGAAATCTAAAAAAATAAGCTAGAGAACTTCTCGAAGGAGCATCTGGATGCTTTCTTGCTTGTGCATCCTTTTATTAGGATGTAATTAGAATAAGATGAATAAATCAAACTAACAAAAAACATTTAGCGAAGGACTTACCATTATAAGTTAGTACGATTCTAATACTACAAATTAAAAGTTGGTGAGTTTTATTTCCCTAATCAATTAGGGAAAGAAAAATAAAGAAGTGAGAGATCACATTAAAATCATTAAGGAATGATATACCATTCTGAGAAGTATAATATGCAATTGAACTTTATAAAACTGTGTTTTTATTAACAATTGAGAAATGTTAATTTAAAGAAGAGTATAAGCTAATTTCTAAGAGACTAAATTAATTTTAAATAATGGTTCAAATGATTTAAATAAAATTTACTTTATTTTCATGAACGACAAAGCAGAAAAAGATATTATATTCTATTTTAATTTTTATATGCTATTTTAATTTTGGAGTTTTTATAAAAGTTTATCAAAAACAACTTTTCACCATAAAGAAAGAAAGGGAAGTAAAAACTAGCTAATTACTTTTCTTGCCAAACAAGTCAGCCCAATACCAATCAAGACTTATAGACTATCTTGTGTACAAGTCAGCTCGTTTTCAGAAATTTTCCGAGAAATTTTTTGTCGAATCTAGAACCATCTCTGATCTATCTGTGATCTTCATGATAACTTTAATAATACATTTAAATGCTTATATTACTTTAGTACACCATAAATAGAGCATACTCCATAAAATTGCATGTATAGCACATTACACAATACAATGATCGAACTAGGATATTACACTAGCTCTCCTGATTTTTAGGTGTAAAAATCCTCTAATTACTTCCAATTCCTTTCATTCCATTCGCTATTCTTCCTTCTGCTTTGTATTCCATGATAGTAGCTCCATACCTCTATATGTTTTCCTCTTATCTAAATAGTGGCATTTGAAAGTGCTCTCTTGTTTCTACTTCCTCTATGTAACAAAGAAATTAATTTTTGTCAAAAAGAAAAAATAGTTATTTTTAATCCATTTTATAAACCTCCTTAATAATTTGCCTATTAAGCCTTGTGGATAAGGTTTCCTAAAGTAAGGAAGAATTGTTACATACAAAAGTTACAAAAATTGTATACAAAAGTTACAAAAATTATATAACTTTAATTACAATTTTAGAGAGTATAAAAATACCCTTGTAACTGTTTCCCTAAAGGAAGAAAGCAAATAATTTGAGTATTTGTTTTCTCTCTCTTTTTTGTGTTTCTTTATCTTCTCTGTTCTTCATTTTTCTCTTTAATGAAAATATCCATAACAGTAACATCTCTCGTAACCTCCTTGCCATCCAAGCATCAGTCACAGCACAACAAAAAATGCTAGCAAGATCCATAACATCATAAGCAAAGCCCCTACCACTGGTAGCACAAAATTATCGGACCCAATCGCTCTAATGGAAAACATACATAAACTAACTAACCCACAACAACCTAATATTTATCCAAAACATCCTAGTTGTTTCCAATCTCAGTTTCCTGATGCTTAGTCCTTGATTGTTTTAGGAAGTTAGCGATGTGTTCTTAATCTCATTGGCTCTTCAATTTCAATTTGAATTTAGGGTTTCTAAACTTTTAGTCTGAACATTTCAGATTCTGACAAATCTAATTTGTTTTTAATAATTAGGGGTTTAAATTCTAAAATATGGACAATAAAATTAAATAATTAAATTAAATTATAAAATTAAAGGTAGCTCCAATATCATTATTAGCAGATTAGGAAGGGATTCAATCCTGCATATAATGGAACAATAATGAAACTCTTTTGTTTAATTTCTTGAAAGTCAAGATCACTTAAATTATATAAAATGATTAACATATAAATCATAATAAAGCATGGATGATAATTTGTACCTTATTTCAAAGCTTGATCATTTTTCTTGTAGTTCCTTTCAAATTATTTTTAAAATCGACTCATCTTAACAACTGTAGTCGCACAAGGGTCCAATCTCTAATAGTATCCAAGAAAAAGTTAAAAGAACTCTATAACTATTGCATAAAGGGTTAGGCAAAGAGTGTTATCTTCTTTAGACCTTAAGTATATTTATAATAGGTTTTAGATATTTTAGTAATTTAATTGAAATTATATTCTAATTTCAATTAAAATTTAATTAGAATTGTAAATAATTCTAATTAAATACCAATTATGCCCAAATAAGATTCAATATCTCATATTGATTCTTATTTATTAAATATCACATATTTAATCATAAAGTTTCTCAAACTTTACAATTAAGTCCAATTTGATTAAAATATATTTTCTCCCTTCAACTTATTCTTTGTGGGTGACCTATTAGGTTCTTAAATATATTAGCATTGGATATAAATAATAACTCTAAGTTATATTTCAGATTAGATAAATTATACTCCTTTAATTTATTTTTAATTCTCTAATTAAACAATTTATATCAACGGATTAAGATTGGTGTATAGCAAAGTATCATAATAACCAATTATTTAAGAATATCAAAGTGATTTTGACTAACCTTTATATGCATGATTTTTCTATATAATTCAATTATTTCATCACACAATGTTTCGATTAGATATAGAGTAATGTTTATTCTATTTGAGTTCAATTATTAGTTCTCAACTATTAGTAATTGATTCAATTAATGACATTTAAAAATTACTTTTCAAAGTGCAGTTCCACCTGAGCCAAAGATTTCTTGAATCAGTATTAATAGAGAATAATGGAACATTTTCACTAATCACTTTAGGGTGACGAATCTTGCATTGATCAATTCGCTACCTCCCTATAGTTCATATTATATCCAACGGCTACCAACTAAGCTATCCTTGACTAGAACATGTCATAAGTAGTATCAAAGCATAACAATCTTTATACAAGATAATTTCAAAAACTTCAAGTCAAATGATCACCTATACAATCATCGCAATGATTTTTTCTATAGACATATAAGTAATGTTCTAAATAGATTTCTCATATGGGATTAATTCACTGAACTTGTTCTCTAACAAACACTCATTCGTTTGTTTAAAGTTTTTTTTTTTACTTTTGTATATAAGATCTACTACTTCCTTCATAAAGAAAAACATAATGTGTATTAATTTTTATATGTTCCGCATTAATGTTCAGTCTTAATAGAACAATGACTAAGAATAATTTAGGGATAATATATAAATGTAATAAAAATGTCATAATTATAATCTCATAATAATTTTATTTGCAATGTATATTTATTCTATAAAATTATAATATACACCTGAATATGTATAAGATAATAAATGTCTTAAATATTTATATTAGTAAATTACAACCAATGTGGAACGGTGAGAAATAAGTTGGAGAACTTCCCGAAGGAGCACTTGGATACGTTTTTGCTTGTGCATCCTTTTGTTACGACGTTAATTAGATTAAGAAGAATAAATCAAACTAAAAAAAACACTTGCGAAGGACTTAAGATTTTAGTATTACAAATTAGAAGTTGGTGAGTTTATTTTCCCTAATCAGTTAGGAAAAGAAAAATAAAGAAGCCAGAGATCACGTTAAAATCATTAAGGAATGATATACCATTTTGAGAAAGTATAATATGCAATTAAACTTTATAAAACTGTGTTTTTTCGGTAGTATAAAACTGTGTTTTTAGTAACAATAGATAAATGTTAATTTAAAGAAGAGTAGAAGTTAATTTCTAAGAGATTAAAGTAATTTTAAATAATGATTCAAACGATTTAAATAAAGTCTACTTTATTTTCATGAAGAAAAAGCAGAAAAAGATATCATATGCTGCTTTAATTTTGGATCAAAAACAACTTTTGACCATAAAGAAGGCAAGGGAAGTATAAACTAGCTAATTACGTTTCTTGCCAAACGAGTCGGTCCAATACCAATCAAGACTTACTCTGTTCAATGTTCAATTAGTCATTTTTTGGGCTCCCAGGCTTTGGTCATTTTCAGTCAAATTCTGAAGTTCACGGGAAAGGTGCTTTAATTTGACTGATTTCCTGAGCACTATGATTTAGAAAAATATAAAGAAAAAATAATATGCTGAACAGCTCCATAATAGTCTTTGCAACTTATTTTAAAAATTATCTGTTGAAGAAGTATTGATTGTTCATATTTCTTAATTAAAATCACATGAAATATTTCCTAAAATTCAGAAAATTTTAGTATAATTAATCTACTTAATTTAAGTGCTATAATCGCTTTAGGAAGTGGCTTTTGTAAATTTTAGTCCTTAGCCACTGGCTCTTGACCCACCTCATTCGATAACGATAAACCCTAAAATAAATAGACAGAATTAGAGTTTAAATATTAAATTAAACATAAATATGTTCTGACTAAAAAATATACCATGATTAATCAAAAACAAAAGAGAGATGACTCTTTTAAATACGACCTCTTGCCCAATTCAAATGTTATCAACGATGTTTCCAAGTGATCTAGAGCTAATCCACATGTTGAATTGACTTTCTTCGATGTCAATTATTTTGTGTTTCACATATTCTAGGAGAACTTTTCCTTGACTAAAAAAGATTCAGGCCTTCTAAGCCAAGTTGAACGGCTCCTGAAGGAAGCTAAAGACAGTATTCCTTATTCCTTAAGTTACTGTGGGAAAACCTAGTTCAGACCAATGTAGAAAATTGCAGATGAAATTACCAGAAGAACCGAACTTGAGAAATATCTGGCGCAGTCAATTACTTGATCCACTAGGAGAAGAATGTTTTGCCACTGCCAAGGTCTAAGAAACAGAGACCATGACCTTGTGCCCGTCAAAGGTGACAATACAAATAAATACCTTGTGAATGAGAGCATAGGTAATGGTCAAGTTGAGATATTGTTTATTATCAAATTGCAATTATATGGCAGTAAGCATACATATATCCACCATTTCCAATTGCGTGTTACATCATTAGCAAAGCCCTGCATAATAAGGAAGTGCATCAAACTAACAGACAAACTTGTCATTTTCACTAATGGACTCTCGTGGTGTCCACAAAGGCAAATCAAAAGAAAGCACTCATATTTTGCCCTCTAGGAAAAACAAGCCTATGACATGTCTTTGTGGCCCTTTGGCCGAAGAAGTATATATTCTTTCCCTTCCTTATGCTACTTAATAGTATAATGGTTGGTGGGGTTGGAGACTCAAAATTATTACTTCAATCATTTTGGTGTTGAAATTGATGGGGTTACAAGAAATATTACGGAGGTGGTGATGGTGGTGGTGAATGGTGATGTAGGTTAGGTTGTGTAGACCCTTTCTGTTTGCTTCATATGCCTCCCTTCAAGCCTCATCCCTTCTGTTATTTTTGGCTATGAATTGTTGTCACCAGCCACCCCACTTATCCTTGTCCACTCCATTTCTCTGCCATTTCTGCCTTGACCACCATTGTCCACCTGCTTTTTCTTTTACCTACTTTATCTGTCTTTTATTCTGGCTTACTGGTTAAACTAATGGAGAACATTTTAATTAGATTACGTTGCCACTCTTTAATTAAAGTCCTTTCGAGACTCCTGTATATTTTTAAAATAATCATGTGACATTATGTTTAAATTATCATTAACTAATTACAATTTTAAATACATATTCTGTAAGATTCGTAGACAAATTGAAAACTTTACATAGCAAAGAGACCGGATCCATTTTTCTATCTATTTAGGGAGCAGACAAGTCTTTTTGGACCCTTATTGATCAATCGATCTCTGCTCCCCCAGGGATCCATTATTCTCCAAGATCATATAATCATTCAGTTTTGTCCTTAGCATGAAATGAAACTTTGATCAAGAGATCTAGTATTCTGGCAAAGAGATCAAAATGAAGATACATTCATCTGAATCAAAGATATGTGTTGATGTTTGAGCAACAGTGGGGAAAAGAAAAAAAGAACAAAATCGTTTCGAGCCTCATGGAACTAGTAAATCTATTACGGACAAACAACAAGTGGTGTAACAATGTCCAGACCCTAGGGTACATATCGCAGCATACCACATCGTCGGTCACTTTGAGTTGCATATTCATGATTTCCTGATGGTTTTTTGAGCAATTCTCACCCTAGAAATGATGGAAGTAAAAGACAGGGTGGCGCATGCTTGACTCTTACCCTGCGTTTGGTTCATGTCTTTATGGGTGGGGACAGAAGATAGGGATAGAAAAATTCTGTCTCCGACCTGTTTGTTTGCTATTACCATTAATTTCTGTCCCGACTCTGGATGATAGAGACATAAAATTTTTGTTCCTTTTAAAACCAGAGGACAAGAACGCAGAGACAGAGACAGAAACAAAACACGCACGTAAATTTACAAGAAAAACCTCCCCACGATTTACTTCTGATAATGTAAATAAATAATAACAATAATTTAATTAATTATATTGTAATTAATTAATTAATTACAATATTTTAATTAATTGATAATTAT
>JANQBM010000008.1:15430288-15441864 GCA_025594535.1 Erythroxylum domingense
TGTGTTGATCAAATGAGTTTGAGACTTTAAGAAGCAGTTGGTGTTTATGTTTGCATGTTTCTGACCTTGGTTTTGAACGAATGAGAGTGGTTGAGAAGATTTAAGTTTGCATTAAATAAGACAGAAGCAAATGAAAAACACAGACGAAGTGTATCGTTTGTGCTGACATCACAACACAGAGACAAGGAAGAACACAGAGAAAGTGTATCGTCTGTGCTGACGTCATCACACAAATGACACGTCAGCACACAGACGACACGTCATCACACAGACGAAAGGAAATCGTCTGTGATGATACATCATAAGACAAACGATGGGTGGTCAAACCCAGACGATAAAAGTCAACTACAGATGATAGAATACAGACGATAGGTGGTCAACTTAGACAATAAAAGTCAACCACAGACGATGGGACACAGACGATAGAAAGACAGATGATAGGTGGTCAACTCAAACGATAAAAGTCAACGACAGAAGATAGAATACAGACGATAGGAGGTCAAACCCAGACGATAGAAGTCAAAGACAGACGAAAGGAAACACAGACCATAAATAAACTCAGACGATACAAAGAAGAAGTTAAGCCAGCTTGATTGATCAGTCAATTGGTTGAAGTAAATCATAGAACCCACTCCTTAATGGTTTCAACAAGAAATGGTTATTAAGGATCAAGAAGCCGTCAAGGATTTAGGCTAAAAATACAAGTCAAGAAATCAAGATGAAGTTTCAATTTAAGGTTTGTCCTGGTGAGGGCACTCCACCCTTGTGGGATACGCGTCCAGATGTCACTTAGGACGTCGGCCACGTGTCTCGCAAGGGATGGGGTCCCAACACTTGAGCTGAAGTTTCAATTTAAGGTTTGTCCTGGTGAGAGCACTCTACCCTTGTGGGATACGCGTCCAGATGTCACTTAGGACATCGGCTACGTGTCTCGCAAGAGGTGGGGTCCCAACATTTGGAGAATCTTTCATACCCTCCATTTAGTAGAGAAATAAAACTCATTCTTTAGTAGTGGCTCTTTTTTTAAAATATTTTAATATTAATTAATTAAATACAATTAATTAATTAAAATATAATTAATTACATTATAATTAATTAATTACAATAAAATTAATTAATATATATATAATTCATTCATTAATTAAAAATATAATTAATTATATTATATTATATTATAATTACAATATAATTAATTAAAATATAATTCTTTCATTAATTAAAATATTGTGATTAATTAATTAATTAAAATATAAGTAATTACAGTATAATTAATTAAAGCATTATTATTAATTAATTAATTACAATATAATTAACTAAAATATTATTATTTATTAATTAATTACAATATAATTAATTAAAATATAATTCATTCATTAATTAAAATATTATTACTAATTAATTATTTACAATATAATTAATTAAAACATTATTATTAATTAATTACATTATAATTAATTAAAATAAATTTTAATTTTTTAAATTTTTTACAAACCAACTACTATCAATGATAATGGTAATTATTCCTTCCTCGTAACTAACTATCATAATTATAATAATAATATCCATTTACATTCTTCATTATGTTCATTCTTATTTTTATTACCATTCTTCCATACAAACCAATCGCTCCCTAAATTAGCTCTTATCATTATTTCTAGTATTATTTTGTATCTTAACATTTACATAATTATATTATTTGCATATTAGAGGGTGAGCATTGGAGCAACCAGAAAAGTTACCAATTGCTCCTTTGTGACTATAAATTCACGTGTTCAAGTAATTTTTAATTAAAACTATTAAAAGTAGGATATTTTTAAGGTTTAAAAATCGATTTCAACATTTAGTAAGTTTACGTTACCCAGTTGGCATGTCATATTGGATGAGTTAGTCAGCTAATAACCGGAGCCAAACAAAAACCTAACAAAGTTCATTCTTAAAGTACAAATATATAATACTATTTTGTAAACATTAAGGTTCAAAGTAATACCAAATATAATGATTTTAATGGCTTTTTTATAGACTTTGTGTTAAGATTACCAAGGTCAATGAAGGATAGAAACTTTGTATTTGTAGTACTTTATTATTTAGGAAATTTATAGTACTATTACATAGAGTTCTTATAAGTATATAATTAGTGAGTGATTAAGATAGTAAATTATCGTGTTACTTTTGGTAAGTTAGGAAGAAAGTGTTTTCTATTACTAATTATTCTTAAATTGATGGTCAAAATGAAGTAATAAATAGGAGTTTAACCACTTAACTTCGGTTACCATTTAAAAGAACTTAAATAATTAGAAAGATTGATTACTCTTTAATGAATTTGCATATAATATAAGTATGCATTTATCAATTGATTATTCACCATTTAAAATTGTTTATAGTTTTAATTCATTAACTTATTTGGATTTATTTCCTTTACTTATTGGTGAAAGAGTTAGTTTGATTGAAAAGAAGAATTAAAACTGATATGGTGAAATGACTTCGTAAACTTGTAAAGCATCAAATATATAAAAGGAATGAGCAATATGCAATTCAAGCTAATACTGATATATAATAATCTTATCTTTAAACCTAGTACTTGAGTTTCAGTGTATATACGAAAAAAAAAATTACATTATAGAGGGGATCCAAGTTGTTAGAGGATGGTATATTAAGTCTTTGAGAGGATCAATAATAATGCTGACAAGTTGGACCCCAATGATGAGTATAATGTTACTGTTATTTTTAATGTTTATGGTCTTTCTTATTTCCATGTAGGTGACGATTCAAGGTCAAATCCTTCTAATGAGAGGGGATGAAGTGAGTGTAATCAATTCAAGGATCCATTGTATATACCTAATAGACTAATTATAAGAGTTAGGAGTCAAAAATTTAAAACGTTTGAATAGGTTGATTCACAATATATATGGAGATCAAGCTTAAGAAAGCATGTTAAAAGCTATTTTAGAAAGCTTATTGGATCTAAAAGAAAATCAAGCACTAACTAATTTAGAAAGCTTAATATCATAGGTTATGACGTAACTATAAATCCTTGTTGCCCTTATACTTAATTATCATTACTAATAAAAATAGTATTAATAGTTAGTGTTTTAATGTAACTATAAATCCTTGTTGCACTTATAATTGAGATATTTATATTATTTTTATGTTCATCTTATATAAAGGAGATTTTAGTAATAAAAAAATATTTTAGTTATATAAGTCTTTTTGTATTAAACCTTCGAACTTATTAAAAAAATAATTTTAAGTTTTCCAAAATTCTGGTCTAATTTTTCTCATAAAAATTTCAATCTTAGTTGTGGATTGTTTAATTTTTTGTCCTATCACAACCTCTTAGGTTAATAATTTACTCCGCTAATTCAACCACTAACAGAAGGGTTTGACATTGACTCTCTACATATTTACAGTGTAAAGTCTACAAGTACGAAAAACAGATACTGATGCAGGTTTCCAACAACTCATCTAACTTCACAGCTCGAATTGCCTCTGCCATTGAAAATCTACTTGGAAATTGATAATAAAAGAAAAACTGTGGCAAATAAGAAAAGAAATATATGTCCATATCTGTCTAATGATTTTATTGACTATTTAGTCCACTCAACCAGACCCAACCTGAAGTGAGGGGGAGAGAGATTTTGGTTCTGAATGTCTCGCAGGGCTTTTCACCTAGTGGGAAAGTTTGGCGTTCCAAAGTACAAACATATATCCTGCTTTCCATCCCCACCACCACTTGCTAATGAGATCATTCCACTTAGGGAGACTAGTTGAAAGAGTGTGGCTATGAGTAAATCTAATCTTCTCCATGTGGTTATCGTCAAATTTTTGAAATGAGATTTTAGATATACTAATATTCTACAGGTGTCGGGTGGGGATTACACTTAACATAAGTCCGATTAATGGTTCCTGCTCTTGGGGGCACATCCTTGTACTTTTTGAAGAAAGTTGACATTTTTTCTTATTCATTTATAGATAGAGCAAGAAGAAGGAACAATTCTATTTGTATAATAATAATAATAATAATAATAATAATAATAATAATAATAAAAAAAAAAGAAAGATTTCAACTAAAGCAATAAATTCCATTACCCTTCGAATTCTATCAAGGTATCACCACCTCTAATAATGCTTTTGTTAAAGCCTGGACTCTTAGTCTCTTAATTAAATGTGCTTGCCAAGGTCAGCACTAAGCCGTACCATACATGATTAGATTATATAGTTATTGGTTCTGTGGCAATCGAAAGCTATCCGCTTCTTCTTCGAAACCGAAAGCTACTCGCTTCTTCTAATTGGTAAATACAGCACCTTGGACAATTGGTAACTACCACTTAAAAGTTTGTCAAGCCTTTTGTGTGGTGTCTTCATATCTAATCCATTTGGAAGACAATGAATTATGGTTACCTTCATGTCATTGGATATCCCATTAAATTTGGTTCAAATGCGTATTTATATCACACTTTTTCATCTTCTAGAATGTCACCAAAACAATTATATATATATATATATATATTGGCAAATGTTAGAAGAAGCTCAGTATACATAAAAGCAGCTCAGTGACAAGCCATGTTCATCACCACCATCTTCTTCTTCTTAGAAAGAGTTAACGGGTTCTGAACAAGAAACAAATCCTTTGAGAAACTGCATTTCCAGAAGAGTTCTTTGCACACACAAACCTGTCCTGTAATTGTTCCTAGATGAGAACCAGGGCTTAAAGAAAATAAAAACTACTTGCGGGTTACTATTAATGTATTATTGTTTTTGTTATTATGAAGTGATTGTTGAGTCATCAACTCTTTGTATAATCTTTGGAGATTATGATTATAGAAAAGAGCTTGCCTTTCTACGCATCTCCAGCTTCTTACGTCACAATTCCGGGTGGGATTAAGAGTAACTTAATTGGAGTATAAATGATCTTAAGAAAACCTGGCGAGCAATAATACTCCACCCTACTTTAAAGTTTGACTTCTTGATCCCTGTTCATCTCCTTTTGTTTTTCAGCCACAGAGAGGATTGCAGGCGGAAGCTATAGAACCACGTCATTATATGAGCATAACATGATCACATCAATGCAAGTAACGAACAATCTTTAACACTCTAATACTCATTATGACTCATATGCATACATGCATAACATTTGCTACATCAACAACAATAACATGATCTGCATGATATTCAAGTGGTCTGCTTTCTCACTGCTTACTCCAAATTGCAAATAGTGGGGTCATCTCAACTTCTTTCCACTCTATAAAAGGCCACCACTCCTGATGCATCCACCCTCCTTCAAAAAATAATAAATCCACATCTTCCTTCTCTTGCAAACCATGCAGCCTACTGAGGTTTCAGGAATTCATTATCTAGTTCCTTCAAACCAGTCCTTATATTCTGAGAATAATCTACCAACATTCCAATTCAACCGATTCAATAATCCATTTCGTAATTTCCAAATTCCCCAACAACTTCAAGATTTCAGCCTACAACAACCATGCCTAAGCAACAACTCTACTTCGGATGAAGCAGATGAACAACAACTTTCTCTCATCAATGAAAGGAAACAGAGAAGGATGATATCCAATCGGGAATCTGCTCGTCGATCGCGCATGCGGAAGCAGAAACACCTGGATGAGCTATGGTCGCAGGTTGTGTGGCTCAGAAATGAAAACCACCAGCTCATAGATAAGCTTAATCATGTCTCGGAGTGTCATGATCGGGCCGTTCAAGAGAATGCTCAACTCAAAGAGGAAGCCTCAGAATTACGTCAAATGCTAACTGAAATGCAACTGAGTAGCACTTTCCCTACCTTGAAAGACCTGGATGATATCCCCTGTAATACAGCTTATCTCAGAACTGAATCTTCAAATCATTCCATCACAAGTTCTACTCATTTACTTGGCTAAGATGGATTATCTTTTCTTCCATTTTTGGTTCTTCTTTTTGTATGCAAGTGAGCCAGTCCTAGTCTCTCCACTAGCTGTACGAGTATAAACAAGAGTGGCAATAACTCTTTTGAATGCCATTTGAAGCTATGTTCAATTACGGTTGTCACATATATTAGGACTTGTAAAACTCCATAATCATTCTCTTCAGGACTTATTCACCAACTTTAAAACTATCAAACAACTGAAAATTGCAGCTCAAGGAAGATAAACGCAACTTAACTTTGTATCTTTAAAACTTGAAAACATATCTTCTCAGACGGAATCACTTCATCAAATGTAAGAAACAACAGCAAAATGGATTTGTGGACATGGACACGGTGAGCGTTGGGCAGCAAAAGACAAGGTTGGTGGGCAAACATAGTTAATGATTCAAAAATTACCATAACAAACGAAACATATAGAGAAATCTGTCGTCTTATGATAGGTTGGAACATGCTTACCATAACAAACGAAACATATAGAGAAATCTGTCGTCTCATGATAGGTTGGAACATGCTTTCTCTTTCCTTTACTTTGAATATCCATAAAGGGCAAATAAATCATTCACCTCCAAAACTTTACTCAATTTCATCTCCAATACAATTAAGTAAACCTCCCTTTGCAGCTTTGCATCGTACACTTGTCCCGTGATCATTACCTTGGTCTTACTCTAGTACTGTTTTGACCCCAAAAAAAATCCCATCAACAAATTAATTCTTGCTCGATCCAGCTTCTCAGCGAGTTGAATCACTAAAATTGGATCCAATTAATCCTTTATTACCTCCAACTTGATGCGTAATTGAATTACTTTTTGTTGTCAAACAATGGGGATATTATGTTTGGTTGTCAACAAAGTTTTCACTTGAAAAAAAATAAATGTTAAATGACCGTTAGGCCTGTCCTATCTCTTCTTCCGGTGCCTTGCCTTACTGTATTTTGTTCAGATATATTTGGTTTAATATTGTCTGTTTAAAATATGGCTTTTGTCGCAGCAAGTTTGAGGAATGGGGTTAAGGCAAATATCTCCAAAATGATAGTGGAATCCCCTGGACACTATTCTTTGCTGAAACAGTGAGAAGCAACCATCCATGAAGAATTTACATGGCACATGGCACAAGATGCTGCTGCTTTAATCTATCGAGGAATAATACAAATATTTGCAGAGGCTTTCAGCTGGTCACCTTCGTAGCTAGAGGGCTCCTGGTAAGACAAGCAAGAAGTTAAATGTGGCAGTATGTGTTTGTGCACACCCTAATGTTGGAGCGGGCTATGGAATCCACCTTTCACCGCACTCCTTGGTGGAAGGGGCTCTTAGGGTTTATTCTAGGAATGCGGATCGTTTGGATACACGACATCCATCGTATTATAGTTGAGACAGACTTGAGGAAAGTCAATCTCTGAGGATGTTGGACAACTAAGAAACCAATCTCTGGCGCCCCTAATTTTCTTAATCAAGTACATGCTAAAGAGAGATTGTTCTAAATTTGCATTACAAGACATGCTTGGGAATTTACGCACCTAAGCTAACTTGTATCCTGTGAATAACTCAATATAATCTGTTGATCTATTTCACAGAAAAAAAAAAAAAGAAGAAGCCCCTTTTACTATAAAAATTGTTTCGGTAAAAAATGAACAAAATTTGGGCACTTAATCATCATTTATTTTCTACTCATAAAATCCTAAATTAAAATATTACTAGATTTGGATAAATACTTGTCAAACATTTAGAATTATATAAAATACAATAAAATGATAAAATAAGTATTTTAAGATTGCTAGTGCTTTATAATAAAGAAGTTCTAATTTTCTTTTGAACTTTTCACGCTAATAAGAAAATGGTTGCTCCAAATGTGAAATTGCTAAGTAAATTAGTATCCTAAGTTTTTTCTTAGATTAAGTATAACATAGGCCTATCTTTGACTCCGTCAAACAACAAAGTGTTTGATTAACGAATCTTCACGTAATTAAAATAGCCAAAAGCATGTATATAAGAAAACAAAAGATAGTTCGAACTTCAAGCTTTCCTCGTATTGTTGATTTACGTCTTACAATTAATTAGTTGATTGTAATATTTCATGATATAATTACTTAAATGTATTCTTTATTTTATATATTTATTTAATTAATCAAAGTATAAGATAAATTTTATGAGTTAAATATACATTGCAAATGAAATTATAATGAAATTATAATTATAAAATTTATATTACATTTAAATATTACCTTTAAATTTTTTAATCATTGTTCTATTGAGATTAGACAGTAATATAACAGAAAGAATAACACACATTATATTTCTTTCTTATGTAGGAAGTAGTCAATCTCATATATTAAAATATAGAGATACTTAAACAAATATGTGGGCACATATTAGAGAATAAGTTTATTGAATTGACATAATGTAAGAATATTATTTGGAACATTCTATATAAATTCTCATTATAATGGATGTATATTTGATATCTCTAAATTATCTCATACAAAAATTGTTATGTTTTAATATTACTTATGACTTATCTTTGTCAAGTGTAGTCCAATTTGTTATCATTTGGATAACATAAACTATATGAAGATAGTTAAGTGATCAATATATGATTCATTACCTTAAAGTAATTAAGGAGAATATTTGGTTTTTCTCAATTAATATTGATTAGAAAAATCGTTGGCTAAGATGAAATGACATTTTAAAAAATTTAAATATCATTAATATAAGCAATTGCTAATGGTAGAGAATTAATATGATTGTACTAAAATAAAATAGTCATTAATTCTATAGTTTATGTCTAATTAGACATTATATGATGAAAGAATTAGATTGTATAAAAAATACTTATATATGAAAATATTAGTCAAAATTACTTCAACATTTCTAATAATTGAGTAGTCATGATAAGTTGTTAGACGCTAATCTTGATTTATTAATATACATTATTTAATTAAAGAATTAGATAAATTAAATTAAAACTGTTTAATTTATCTAATTCTAAATATAAATTAAGGTTGTAATTTATATTCATTGTTAACATATTTAAGAACCTAATAAGTTACAAATAAGGAACAATCAAAGAGAAAAAATAATTTAATTAAGTTGAACTTGAATGTAAAGTTTGAGAGTATTGTTTAATTAAAGTTAATTAAAATTTTATTTATTTAAATTGTTTCTAAAGAAATAAGATTGAGTTTTAATATGAACTTTTTATATTTTCCTTATAATATTGAGGTTTATATCTAATATAATTTTAAAAATTAATTTTTGAATAATTTGATAATTTTATTTTCAAAATCTTAGCCATCAACAATCAAATAATAAATTAGATTAGAAAATTAAAGTCAACTCTAATACACTTTTAAGAAATTAGAGCTATACCTTATCTTATATTTAATAGAAGAAAAATATAACCTTTTATTTAGTTTTACAAAAAGTCAATATTACTTTAAATTCCATAATATAATTTATACATGAATATAACAAAAATAAATGTAAATTGTACCTTATTGAATAGCTTAATCATTTTTCTTGTAATTTCTACTATATAAGTAGTGTATAAAAAGGAAAATTACTCGTTTGAACCTTATACCTATTTACAATAAGACTTAGTCCTTTACTTTAGTTTTGCACTAAATTACTAAAAGGTTTAACTAAAATTATAATTAGATTTGAACTAAATTACAAAAATAATTTATATTCATATATAAATTATGTTATAAAATTTAAAGTAATCTTGATTTTTGTAAAATTAAATAAAAAAATTTATTTTTCTTCTATTAAATATAAGATAAGATTCATATTTAGCTCTAATTTTTTAAAAGTATAATTTGATTTATTATTTGATTGTTGTTGACTAAGATTTTGAAAATTAAAATTATCAAATTGTTCAAAAATTAAGTTTTAAAATTATATTACATCTAAATCTTAATATTATAATTAAATTGGATTTGAATAATAATATAAAAAGGTCATATTAAAACTCAATCTTATTTCTTTAGAAACAATTCAAATTTGTTTGAATACGATGCTGATGCAAGACATCTAGAAAAATAAAAAAAAAATCCCTCTTTCATATTATTTCTAAAAACAATCAGACTAGAAGCACAAAAGAAAACTTCAACCTGGCTCTTCGACAGTGGCTAAAAAGGAAGATGCAATTAGTGTTGTTGAGATGTAGTTTTAGAATATAAGATTGTGTTGAAGTTATGGGATGTATTGCAGTTAATCTGTTGAGTTCCCGAGTATTTATTAAGTTTTGGGATTGATGGAGTTGTGGAAGTGCGATGCGATAAGGACTTTAAGAGAACCAACTCCAAAAGTTAGCTTATGAGGGTGGAGAGCCTAAAGTTCTTATAAATTCCACACCAATTTTGTATTTAATCAATGTGGGATTCAAGTCTCATACCTTACAATTGGATCAAACTGTAATATTGGTCCCCTCATAAGGACCGACGTCCTCGTTGGTCACGGCCATGTTGGTCGCAATTGACACTTTCAGGTCACCACTCTATGAGCCACCACTCCGAGATCCTTGTTGGTCACGGTCACGTTGGTCATAGCTGGCACCCCTAGGCCACCACTTCGTGGGCCACCACTCCAAGACCGGGCTCTGATACCAATTGATAAGGACTTTAGGAGAGCCACACCCCAAAAGCTAGCTGATATGGAGAATTTAGAGTACTAGAAGTAGAAGATATTAAGAAGATGAAAAGGATAATGTAGATAATACTTTCTTGCCTTTTATTCAAGTCTTGTATGGTTTATATAGACCAATACAAGTAGTGGAAACTCCCACTAACACAACGTGAACAATAACGTGAAACAGAAAAGGTGCCAAGAAAATCTAGCACCAAAGCAGCCACTAAGTCAAACAAAGTAACCGTATCAGTCCTTCCCCCTTGCACTTTCCTTGTCCTCAAGGAAAAATGATAGATGTGTGCATCGCAGACAACAAAGATTTTTCCAAGTAGCGTCCGCGTCAGAGGTTCCTTGCCATTTCACCAAAACCTCATGAACAGGGCGATATTTTCCTTTTTGAACTACTCTTTGGTTTAGAATTTTTTCATGAACTGGGAGGATGATAGATTCATCAATAATTGGAGGTAGAATCGACTGAGAAGGAGGATGATCACCCAGGTGTTTGCGCAATAAACTGACGTGGAATACGTCATGAATTCTTGCTCCTTCTGGAAGACGAAGTCTATAGGCCACTGGGCCTATCTTCTTAGTGATTTCAAAGGGTCCAAAAAATCGTGGAGACAATTTCAAAGAGCTTCGGAAAACCACAGTATTTTGACGATAAGGTTGCAATTTCAAATATACGAGATCTCCTACCTAAAATTGCACTTCTCTTTGTCACTTGTTTGCTTGATTCTTCATACGTTCCTGGGCAAGCTGCAAGTTCCTCTGCAAGTCTTTCAATATCATAGTTCTATCTCTCATGTACTCATCTACAACCTCAACTTGAGTGGTTCCAGGAATATAAGGAATTATGGCAGGAGGAGGCCTTCCATATACAATCCCATCCTCATATTAAGGGTTAGGACCTGAAATTTCAGTACATATGAACTCAAAGAGAGATTAAGGAAATGCATTTTTTTGCTCATGCATAATGTTAGTATATATGCACATAAATATTGAATGTTTGCACATAAAAAAGTGGTACATGCATTCAT
>JANQBM010000008.1:15441964-15455889 GCA_025594535.1 Erythroxylum domingense
TATAAGAATTGGAAATTGATTATAAAAATAGCTTCAAAAATAAAAGATAAATCTGTCCCAGATTTCAATCCCTAAATTCTTCCATCAATAATTAATGTCAAAGAAAACAAAATCCGTCCCAAAATCAGCTCCAAAATTGTGGGCGGAACGGCAATTTCAGTCCATAAATCCGTCCAAGTAACATTAAAATATGTAAATTTCCGTACCAAAATCACAAAGAACATTGGAACGGAATTTTCCGTTCGAAGTTTAATATCTAAGAAATGGCAATTTCCGTCCCAAATTCCATGGCGGGCAAAATTTGAACGGACATTTCCGTCCCAAATTCTATTCCGATTGCAGAGATATGTCCTTCCCAAATTCCGTTCCGCCAACATATTGGAATGAAAATTTTCGTCCCAAATGAAGTACGAAATTTAGAATCGGGACCCATTTTTTGGAATGGTTCCAAGGACGAATGTTTCCGTTCCATTAATTTAGGGACGGAAACAATCCGTCCCTAAGCTTTGCGACCAACTAAATACCGACGTCTCATTTTCGGTTCCAAAATCCGTCCCTAAGTATTATTGCGACAGAATTTGGGACATATTTGGTATATTTTTTTCGTTCCTAAATGCAGTTTTTCTTGTAGTGTTATTAATTGTTGAATGATTTCCAATTCAAAATTCATAGCCATTAAAATAAACAAGTCGTGAAATTGTCATATTTTGTAATAAAAATCAAATACTAGTCTACTACTTGTTGGTATAAAAATAGGAAAAAATTAATATTATGAAACAATTGTTAAAATGTCAATCCACTTCAACCTTAAAAGGTAATAAGGAAAAAGTAGATCTATCATAAGAATAAAGATGATTTTTTTTCAAAATAACCTCAAATGATAAATAATAAGGGGACTTAAAAAAAGAAAGAGGCATATCATTAAACAAATCTTTCAGATATCTTGTAACAGAATCAAGAAAATATGCAATTGAAAATTTTATACCTACTAAAATCTACAACAGACAAGACCTTACACTTCCATATAAAGACGCATTTCCATTACAAACGGTTTTGAAAATATATTTAAATTACGAAAATAGAAAATCATTTGCATATATAAAGGCACCTACTATAAAAAAGAAGAGGCAAATATTCCTTGCTCTGGATTTTCTCAACTCTCTCTACCCCTTCTCCTTAAAACTCTAAGCTCTCAAGATCTTTCTCTCTTCATAATACTCTATGATTTACATCATATAGAAAATAATAATTACATCAAAACATCAAATAATAAAAAATAATATAGGTCTATGATTTCATAAGCATTACAACAAGAATTCATATCAAGCATTATAAAAAAGTGGAAAAGAAACCTGAACAAAAACACTTATAGTTAAAAGTTTTATATTTATATTATATAAATACAAAATTTAATATATACATCAAATACAAGTGAAATTAAAAAAGAGAAAAATAAAAAATTACAACTTCATTCAGTGGCATATCCACTCAAATCGCACTGACATAAATTTTCATTTAGTACAAAATCCTCATCATTAAAAGGATTCTCATCATCGACATCATTCAAATTCATTGCACCAAATGAAATTTCTCATCCAATATTATCTTTCAAGTCGCTCTCATTTACAAAACTTGGTTCCTTAAAAATCTAATCCATTAAAAAATAAATATGGTCAAGGCAAATTAGATTTATAAAATTAGTTATTCTATTAAGATTCTTAGTAAATAAAAAATTAAATTATTAATAAATTCTAAGAAATTAAATAATGATAATAACATACCTTTCCACAACTTTAAATTATATTGAACAAAGATTAAAACGTTCAATCTTTTTTGTTCCAATCTATTTCTTTTCTTGGAATAGTTGAATTCAAATATGTTCCAATTCCTTTCACACCTAGTTGCACTCACTCATTGACTTAGAATCCAAATTGCAAACTATTATAATTCTAGAACACCACTTCTGAATTGGTCTTACCAAGTAATTGTAAGAGAAAAAAAAGTGACCTTATAAATAAAGAAAAATAATGATTAATTTAAAAAAGGTAATAAAGGTGAAGGACGATATATCTGGATTAAGTTTGTCTCTTTAACAAATTGTACTGAGTATCCCACAATCACCCTACGCATCTTTGTATGCCTCTATTTATAAGCTAAGGAGAGCTTGTATCATCTAATGAGAAATAACTATTGTGATAGTTAATAACATTCCTATATTAAATTCATTAATTAACAAGCCTCTAAAATTTTCAAAAGCCTTGTAAAAGTGCAAAATACTTCTATAATCATCTCAAAATCCCCATTACAAATTTTGGACTTTAAGTCCATTCACAAACAATCTCGACAATCACTTCAATAATCTTAAAAATAAACTTTGACATACTACTCATGCATTTAACTTTAAAACATTCATATACATACGTTATTTACCAAATATATAGCTCAAAACATATTCATAAAGATGCAAATGTTCCCAAAAATATTTACAACACAAAAATACCTACATAACAGCACGTGACGAAGTTGACTAATCGTGAGGTGAAGTCCCTGCTACTGAAGCCCCTGAGTGTGCATCTGAAAGGTTTCATTTAAAAACACAAAAAGAGAGTGTGAGCTAAACGAGCTCACTTAGTGCTAGAATTTCTAATCAAATCATATTTAACTATTTAAACCTCTCATCTCAATTTGCATGATTCAAAATTTAATATAAAACATATATGCTCCTCGAAATCAAGTTTCTCAAATCGTTTTCCAAATAAATAGTGGCGATAGTAAAAATGTCATGAATTTCTTACACAACATAGCCTATAACTAACTTCTTTGTCATATGGTACCCTTAAGCATAAAGTCACAAACCTAGTTTTGCATCACTTACCCGCAATTGATTAATCACTAGTGACTGAGCTGGTTCTACATTGTTTACCCCTACTAGGATAATCATTATACATCAGTAGTTATAGAGCTGGTTCTGAATCGCTTACCCATAACTGATCAACCACTAGTTACGAAGTTGGTTCTACATCACTTACACGCAACTGGTCAACCATTAGTTACAAAGCTAGCTTTTCATTATTTACCTGTACTAGGTTAACCATTATACACCAGTATATTAATATGTATAAAACTTATTGGTATACTATAGGTTAAAAACCATTTCCTTTTTATCAACCAATAACATCATCTTAATATAAACTCATATCATATAAGATTTAACTTCCAAGCTTCAATCCATATATTACTAAAAACATAAAATTGTACTAGCAATAGTCACTTATAATGCACCATTCACATAAAACTTATAATCCATATTCACTTCACGATAGAATAGAAATCATTTTCATAAAATACATTTAAAATGCACTCACTGTTAAGCAACTTTATCACTAAGCACACTCACACATTCTGCATCTTTCCTTTACCTACATAAGCACATTTTGCTTAGGTATTTATTTTCAAATTCGGAAATAAGACATTAACACTATAAATTCGGTTTAACCGAATTCGAGATTAGTATTTAATTGCGTAACATGTATGATAATCATATTTCTGCTTACTACCGAAAGCCAACCTATTGTTCTCTATTTCCAATTCTAACTTCAAAAGTAACTTAAAATCATATTTTTACCCATTCTAACCTATCAGTTTCTTCAAAACACTATCTCACTCAATTTAGTTCACCAAATCATGATGATTCATGATGAGTCACAGTTATGGCCGACGTCCAAAAGCTATACCTCCACTTGTTTCTTACTTTTCATATAGCAAACATTCAAATTAGGCTATAAAGTCTTCTAGACATTCGTTCCCCCATGTCTCTAGTTTCCATATCATAAAAAATCATATCATTTGAATTCTAATTCAAGAAACCTGCACCAAACATCACAAGCTGCTCCAACACAAGGGCATCATTAGCTCACCATTTTTAATCTCAAATTCCAATATTATTCACCCAAAACTAGGTCAGAGCTCTTCCAAGGATTCTTAGTACTATATCATAGGTTTTATCTTCAATTGAAATTACCCAATTTGGAGGTCTTTAGGCCAAGTTATAGTCAAAACAAGATGTCTGATTTAAGTGATCCAAGAACCAAATACAAACATTCACTAAACATAATTCTTTCTTTTGTCATATTCATCCCTTAAATGCTTCCAAACTTATTATCTACTCCACGGTAGTCAAAAATCATCATTTATCTATCATAAATCTATCCCACTAAAAAATCCCCAAAACTAGAAATTTAGGTTAGGAAAACTTACCAATTTATCTTCCAATCTCTTGGTATTTGATGAGTACGTCCACATGATCAAGATCTCTCCAATTTATGCTCCAAGACCATGAAAAATGGTAGCTTCACTCTTCTTCTCCCTCTTTGGCCAAATTTCCCTTCTTCTCTCTTCTTTTCTCCCTTTTGTTTGGTCTCTCACGTTTATGTTCAAATGAAGAAAAAAGTATTGCTTTATTCTTTTTAATGCTCATTTAATGGATTCCACACTTCACCTTCCTATTGGTTCTCTTCTAATGACACATTCTTCCACTAATACCATGTAAAATGACCAAATTACCCTTAATGACATTTAAAAAGACCAAATTGCCCTTTATTGAATTTAATTCATCTACTAACCGAATTAAATTCCAAAAATATTCCGGAACTATCTTACCATTGAATTGACCATGAAATACTCTAATTAAGGTCAATACTTATTGATTGGATATTTTAAAATTTCTTGAATGAGTTTAAAATCATTAATACCCATTACTATCCAAAAAGGGCATTTTAGTCCTAAACTTTCGAAACTCCCAAAATCCATCCTATACGATTATTTTTGATCCGTTTCAGTATCATTAAACTTTAATACTTATTTAAGGTATTTTTCATTATTTCGAGGTTAGGTCCCCAAAAATTCACTATTCATCTAAAATTAGTATTCACTGAACATAAAAATTTATATTCAATAAAAGGAAAGTTTCAGAGTTATAAAATCACTCCTCTTTATGTAAATTTCTTCCTCAAAATTTAACTAAGCATACATGTTTAAAACAAATATGGATACAATGCACGCATCTGCTGCTTAGGCTCCCATGTAGCTTCCTCTATAGCGTGATTCCTCCACAATACCTTAACCAAAGGAATGACCTTATTATGCAGAATTTGTTCTCTGCGATCGAGGATCTATACAGGTTCCTCCTTGAAAGTCAAATCTTCCTTTACGTTCACCGGTTGTTCAATGATTACATGTGAAGGATCCGCTAGGTACTTGCGAAGCATAGATACATGGAAGACATTGTGAATCCTCACAAGCTCATCTAGTAGCTTCAATCAATACGCCACTGACCCAATTCTTTATGTGATCTCTTATGGTCCCATTTAACATGGACTTAGCTTACCTCATTTGTCAAATCTAAACAAACCTTTCTAAGGAGAAATCTTGAGAAATACTCTATCTCCATTTTCAAATTCAAGATCCCTTCAGCGATTATTCGTATAGATTTTTTGCCTATCCAGGGTTATCTTTAATCTTTTTTTAATAACATGAATTTTATTTGTTGTCTCCTGCACAAGCTCAGGACCTACTAGTTTCCTTTCACCAACTTCATCTCAACATGCTGGAGTTTTTTATTTTCTTCCATAAAGAGCCTCATAAGGGGTTATGCCAATAATGGCCTAATAACTGTTATTATACGCGAACTCTATTAATGGTAAGTGTGTGTCCCAACTCCCCCTAAACTCCATAACACAGGACCTAAACATATCCCGATGTGTGTGGATAGTCATCTCTGACTATCCATCCGTCTGGGGGTTAAAGACAGTGCTAAACTTCAAGCATGTACCTAAGGCTTTCTATAAGCTAGCCAAAATCTTGATGTAAACCTAGGGTCATGGAATGAGACAATAGAAATAAGCGTACCACGAAGTCTCACTATCTCATTCATATACAGATGCGCTAACTTATTTAAGGGATAATCATTCTTGATTGGAAGGAAATGTGTGGATTTTGTTAACTTATCCACTATCACCCATATAGTATCGTGCCCCTTCTGACTCCGTGGAAGTCATACTACAAAGTCCATAGTAATCTTCTCTCGCTTCCATTATAGGATAGGGAGGGGTTGCATTAATCCCGCAGGCTTCTGATGTTCTGCTTTAGCTTACTGACAAGTTATACACTTAGAAACGAACTCTACTATTTCCTTCTTCATCCCTCTCCACCACTAGTGTTCTTTGAGAGTGTGGTACATTTTCATGCTACTCGGATGCGTAGCATAAGATGAGGAGTAAGCTTCCTCTAAGATCTCTTTCTTTAATTCTTCTACATCTGATACACATAATCGTTGCCCCCTTATCATTGTATCATCTTCCTTGATGGTAAGATCCATACTCTACCCAGTCTCAACTTTTGTCTTCAATTTCATCAACTATAGATCTTGTTTCTGTCCCTCTCTACTCTGATCCACCAAGATGGGACAAACATGAAAGGTACCAATTAATGCCATTGAGTCTTTCACATCCAATCTTACTCCTAAAAACCTTATTTCCACTAGAAGTGGAAGATATATTGTCTTTAGTTGTGCTATCAAACTGGTAGGTCTCTTACTTAAGGCATCAATCACTACATTGACTTTTCTAGGGTGATACTCTATTGTACAATCATAATCTTTTATTAACTCCAACCACCGCCTCTGGCTCATGTTCAGTTCCTTATGAATAAACAAATATTGCAGACTCTTATGATTGTGAAAATCTTATAGGGAACACTATACGAGTAATGCCTCCATATTCTTAATGAAAAAATTACTACTGCCAATTCTAGATCGTGGATGGGGTAGTTCTGTTCATGCTTTTTCAATTACCTAGAAGCATAGGTCACAACCTTATCATTCTACATGAGTACACACCCTAACCCCTATCTCGAGGCATCACTATATACTACAAATTCATCAATCCCCATTGGTAATTTGAGTACAGGAGATGTCCTCAGCCTTTCTTTCAATTCATCAAAACTTCGTTGACAAACATTTGACCACTTAAACTTCTCCTCTTTTCACGTTAACTTGGTTAATGGGCTTGCTATTCTGGAAAATCCTTCAATGAATTTCCTATAATAACCTATAAATCTAAGAAAGCTCCCGACTTCCATCAAAGTGGTAGGAGGTCTCCAATTAGCAAAAACTTTAATCTTTTAGGGATTCATACGAAGTCCCTAAGCTGAGATGACATGACCCAAGAAAGCAACCTTGTCAAGTCAAAACTGGCATTTATTGAACTTAGCATATAACTGGTGCTCTCGTAGGGTTTGTAGTACAATCTGAAGGTGTTCTACATGGTCATCCTGACTTCTTAAGTATACTAATATGTCATCAATAAACACGATCACAAACTTAACTAGGTATTCTTAAAACATCCTATTCATCAAATCCATAAAAGCAGCTAGTGCATTCGTTAATCTAAAGGGCATAACTAAGAATTTATAATGCTCATACCTTGTCCTAAGTGAAGTTTTTGGAACTTCCTCGCTGCGAACTTTCAATTGATGATAACCTGATACTAGATCAATCTTTGAATACACCTTAGATCCTTGTAGTTGATCAACTAAATCATTAATCCTTGGGAGTGGATATTAGTTACGAACTATCACTCTATTTAGTTATCTGTAGTTGATACACAACCTTAAACTCCTATCCTTCTTTTTCACAAATAGGACTGGAGCCCCCAATGGAGAAGTGTTGGGTCTCACAAAACCCTTATCTAACAACTCCTCCATTTTCACTTTCAATTCCTTTAACTCTGCTGGAGCCATTCTATACTGAGTAATTGAAATCGGTTGGGTTTCTATTTGTATATTTATCTCAAACTTTATTACCCTATCTGGAGGTAATCCTGGAAGATCCTTTGAAAACACGTCGAGGAACTCTCTAACCATGGGAATATCTCCTAGTTGAACCTCATTATTATTTTGTTCAATCATGTAAGTCAGATATCCTTGGCATCTTTTATGGAGCATTCTATTCGCCACCATGATAGTCATGATACTAGTAAAAAGGAATTTCTATATCCTACAAAATATCACCTCTGGTTTCCTTAATCGACTCAACCTAACCTCCTTTTTAAAACAATCCACCACCGCTCGATGTGTGGATAACCAATCCATTTCGAGAATAACATCAAAATCCTAAATATCTAATATGATAAGGTTTGTTGGGAATTCCTTACCCTCAATCAATATTTTATTATCTACGAACACTTTTTCAGCGAAGAGTAAGTTTCCAGCTAGAATGGAAACTATTACCCCAATGTCTACTAACTAAGCCTCAACACTCAATTTTACAGAAAAATCCATAGGGATAAAAGAATGTGTAGCACCAGGATATACTAAAGCATATGCATCAAGATCAAAAATAGTAATCATAACGGTGTCTACCTTTGGTGTGGCGTTGGCCTTCTGCTGAGTGACTGCAAAAACTCAAGCTTGTGTATGGGGTCTACCTACCTATCCTATAGGAGCTGGTCCCCTACCCTTGGAACCTCTGCCAGATCCAGTAAAATTTGACCCTCTAGTCTGAGAACCCCGAATGCCCTGTCTATAACCCCCTCTAACTTGTGGAGGTGTTAAAGATCTAGCTACTGACCTCTTTGCGGTGACTAACTACAGACAATCTTTAATGAAGTGACCAGCTTGACCATAATGGAAGCAACCTATCATATTCATCTGAAACTCACCCAAATTTCTTTTTCCATAAGTAGCACACTATGGCATTAAGGTCCTAGGGTTCTAGTGTCACAGGAGTCTCTGGGCCTAGTGGGTGAACCAAAGGATCCCTGACTGGACGTTCCATCTCTATTAAACCTCCTGCCACCACTCCATCTTAACTTATTTTCCTTAGCTGAACCTTAGGATGAATTAGTTGGTGTGTTGTGCTTCTGTTCTGATCTTGAACTCTGAGTGATTACTATGGTATTTCTCTCCACTTTTATTGTAGCTTCAACTAATTCCCCGTATTGTGTTTGTGAAGCCAACGATAGGTTAATCCGTAATCTACGATTTAAGCTTGTAGCAAACCTCTTGCACTTCTGCTCTTCACTATCAGCAATAAATAAAACACTTAAAACAAGTTCTGAAAATCTCTTCTTGTATTCTGTCACTGATGTCGAACCTTGCTCTAGATGGAAGAACTCCTTTACCCTTACATCCTTAAATGGGTAGAATCTGTCTGTGAACTCTCTCTAAAATTTTATCTAAGATACCCCATCCAGATGTCATCTCTCAATGGCTTCCCACCAATCTTTGGCCTTGTCCTTGAGGAGGAAGGTGGAGAACACAATTCTTTACTCATTTATACATCCCACCATTCTGTATATCTTTATGACCTGATCTAACCATGTGAGTGCACTCTCAGGATCTCCATTCCCGTCAAAAGTCTTGGCTCATAATTTACAGACGTACTCAATTTAGCATCCAGAACCTTCCACACTTTAATGTGTCTGCCGCATCACTGCGGCAAGAATCTGAGACATTTGTTCCATATTAAAACTCACCCCAGCCAGTTCTGCTGGCCTTGACGATTGGGAATATGGTTAGTTCATGGATACACTTGCTGACTCTAGAATCTAGTCATCCTCTCGTGCCGAAGGTGACTCAAGTGCCGGAGCTATTGGAATGGCTCCACTGGGACTTCCACGGCCTTGTTTATGCATCATGCTTTGTATTTGACAAAAATGAAAATGTGTAAAACTTTTGTTAATGAAACCATATGCATGTAAATTACAACATTATATTGGTCACCTCACTTTTAAAACATCATAAAAAAACTTAAACCAAAACAGAGGTAACTGATTCTTTTTAAAAAAATAGGCTCTGATACCAATAATGACAGGCCACAATTCTGAAATGACTAGGTGGCCGGCTTAGCACCCCAGAGTGACCCTCCAGTTGATATCTGATCTAGCTAGAAAGCTTTCAGGGAGCTAAACCTATTGCCCTTTTTTCCAAAAAGACTTAACATTGAAAAGATATAAGTAATGGAGTTTTTTTAATCATTTTTGTAAAAATTTTCGATAACACAACGATCATATTTTTACCTTCTCAAAATTTTCAAAAGCCTTGTAAAAGTGCAAGACACTTTTATAATCATCTCAAAATTCCCACTACAAATTTTAGATTTTAAGGCCATTCATAACCTGTCTCAACAATCACTTCAGTAATCTTTAAAATAAACTTAGACATATTCATGCATTTAACTTTAAAATATTCATATACATGAGTTCTTTATACAAAATATAGTCCAAAACATATTCATAAAGATGCAAATATTCCTAAAAATATTTACAAGGCAAAAATGTCTACATAGCAGCAGGTGACGAAGTTGACTAGTCGTGAGGTGAAGTCCCTCCTACTGAAGCCCATAAGTGTGCACCTAGGAGGTTTCATGTAAAAATAGAAAAGAGAGTGTGAGCTAAATGAGCTCAGTGAGTGTTAGAATTTCTATTCAAATCATATTTAACTATTTAAACCTCCCTAAAACAAATTCATCTCAATTTGCATAAATCAATATTTAATATAAAACATATATGCTTCCCGAAATCAAGTATCTCAAATCGCTTTTCAAATAAATAGTGGTGGCATTAAAAATGTCATGAATTTCTTACATAACATAGCCTATAACTAACTTCTTTGCCATATGGTACCTTCAGATATAAAGTCACAGAGTTGGTTCTGTACCGCTTACTTGCGACTCGTTAATCACTAGTGACAGAACTGGTTCTATATCGCTTACCTGCACTAGCCATTATACATTAGTAGTTACAAATCTGGTTCTGCATTGCTTACCCATAACTGGTCAACCACTAATTATAGAGCTAGTTCTACATTGCTTACCCATACTAGGTTAACCACTATATACCAGTAGTTACAGAGCTAATTCTACATCACTTACCCACAACTAGACAACTACTAGTTACGGAGCTAGTTCTACACGACTTACCTGTACTAGGTTAACCGTTATACACCTGTATATTAATATGTATAAAACCTATCGGTATACCATAGGCTAAAAACCATTTCCTTTTTATCAACCCATAAGATCATATAAATATAAACTCAAATCATATAAGATTTAACTTTTAAACTTCAGTTCATATATTACTAAAAGCATATAATTGTACTAGCAATATTCACTTATAATGCATCATTCACATAAAACTCATAATCCATATTCACTTCACGATAGAATAGAAATCATTTTCATAAAATACATTTAAAATGCACTTACTGTTAAGCAACTTTATCACTAAACACACTCACGCATTCTGTGCCTTTCCTTTACATATATAAGCACATTTTGCTTAGTATTTATTTTCGAATTCAGAATTAAGACATTAACACTATAAATTCGATTTAACCGAATTCGAGATTAATATTTAATTGCGTAACATGTATGATAATCATATTTCTGTTTACTACCGAAAACTAACCTATTTTCCTCTATTTCCAATTCTAACTCCAAAAGTAACTTAAAATCATATTTTTACCCATTCTAACTTATCAATTTCTTCAAAACACTATCTCACTCAATTTAGTTCATCAAATTATGATGATGCATGATGAGTCACTGTTATGGCCGATGTCCAAAAGCTATACCTCCACTTGTTTCTTACATTTCACATAGAAAACATTCAAATTAGGCTATGAAGTCTCCTAGACATTCGTTCCCCTATGTCTCTAGTTTCCATAACATAAAAAATCAGATCATTTGAATTCGCATACAAGAAACATGCACCAAACATCACAAGCTACTCCAACATAAGGGCTTCATCAGCTCACCATTTTTAATCTCAAATTCCAATATTATTCACCCAGAACTAGGTCAGGGTCTCTTCCAAGGATTTTTAGTACTATATCATAGGTTTCATCTTCAATTGAAACCACCTAATTTGGAGGTCTTTAGGCCAAGTTATAGTCAAAACAAGATGTCTGGTTCAAGTGATCCAAGAACCAAATACAAACATTCACTAAACATTATTCTTTCTCTTGTCATATTCATCCCTTAAATGCTTCCAAACTTATTATCTACTCCATGGCAAGTCAAAAATCATCATTTATCTTACATAAACCTATCCCACTAAAAAAGCACAAAAACTAGAAATTTAGGTTAGGAAAACTTACCAATTTATCTTCCAATCTCTTTGTATTTGATGAGTACGTTCACTTGATCAAGATCTCTCCAATTGATGCTCCAAGACCATGAAAAATGGTAGCTTCACTCTTCTTCTTCTCCTTGGTCGAATGTCCCTTCTTCTCTCTTCTTTTCTCCCTTTGGTTTGCTCTCACGTTTATGTTCAAATGAAGACAAAAGTCTTGCTTTATTCTTTTTAATGCTCATTTGATGGATTCCACACTTCACCTTCCTATTGGTTCTCTTCTAATGACACATTCTTCCACTAATACCATGTAAAATGACCAAATTACCCTTAATGACATGTAAAAAGACCAAATTGCCCTTTATTGAATTTAATTCATCAAATAACCGAATTTAATTTTAAAAAATATTCCGCAACTTCCTTACCATCAAATTGACCATGAAATACTCTAATTAGGACAATACTTATTAATTGGATGTCTTAAAAATTTTCGAATGAGTTTAAAATCATTAATACCCATTACTTTCCAAAAAGGGCATTTTAGTCCTAAATTTTCGAAACTCCAAAAATCCATCCTGTAGGACTTTTTTTCGATTTTTTTCAGTATCATTAAACTCTAATACTTATATTTTTCATTGTTTCGAGGTTAGGTCCCCCAAAAATTCACTATTCATCTAAAAACACTATTCAATGAACATAAAAATTTATATTCAATGAAAGGAAAGTTTCAGGGTTTTATGTTAATCTTTGTAAATCTTTCTTTGAAATGAACAATAAGATTTAAAAATATCCTAGCAACAAATAATGAAGAGTAAAGTTGTTTTGTTTTTCTTTCATTAGTGACTATAAGATAAGGTGTATAAAAAGAAGACCTTTTTTTTTAACTAAATTTGATTGTTTCCTTTGCCCTATTTAATGATATCATAAAGATAACCTATTATTGCCTTCTCATCACTATAATCTAGAAGAAGTTCTCTCACTAAAGGCTCACAAACTCAGATGGAAAATTGACACTAGGACCGAAATTCATGATCTTCAAGTATAGTTTTGGAAACCCCCATTCTAGCACTAGACTTGACATACTGAGATGAAACCTACTTATCCTTTGTAAACATTTTTTAATCTCCTTTCTCATTATAACAAAAAACTAAAGTGATAAGAAATTAGTTGCATATCTTATAATAAAATGATGACACAAATTCCTAACACTGGTGAAAACCTTTCTTAACAAAGTTTACAACCTATGTAAGATTGTAAATGAACTTTGTCACTTTTCATTATTTTTGCACAATAATGATAGGAAAGTATCTAACATCTCTTATATTTTCCAATATTTGATCATAGTAATGAGTAGCAAAAGGAGTCCAACAAAAAAAATTATACCTACTTTGCAACCTTTTTCCCTCTACATTATAAGTATAATCATTGTCAGTGATGAATTGTACTATATTTTCAAGCCCAACTTCATTCATAACTTCATCAAATATCTCAAAAAGAGTATCAACATTTCTTACAAGGTTAAATGCACCAGAGGACTTCAAAAATGTCGTCTCTTTAGCATAATAGACCAAAAAATGATAATAGTCTATCACACATAGTTGAACACCAACAAATTGCTTAAGTCATTATCCTTTCATCCAAATAACTTTTTATTTCAAAAATAGAGCTGCTCAAAAGATTATCTATTTAGTAATCAATTGAAGGAGCTTTATAGCCTAGATCATAAGAGGCAGTAACATCCACCATAAAACTAAGCAGCATTGAATGACACATTTACATCATACCACCATT
>JANQBM010000008.1:15463258-15505315 GCA_025594535.1 Erythroxylum domingense
TTGTGTATTCCGCAAATTTTTGTATCTTTAAAATTAAATATTACGGTTTGTAATAATTTTGGGAAATTGGAAATGTTGTATTTTGTAATGGGCCCAAATGGCAATAAAAAAATTTGCTGATTGTATCGTTATATTTGAAAATGGTTGTAAAATAAAATGGGCCGATTTAGTTATCAACTTTCTGTAATTTATGTTATTGGTTTTTAAAAAATTGCACTAAAATTTGAATGATCGAGTGCTATAACATGCCATCCTTGCAGGGTACGAACTCGGATATCACCGTCGATGTCTGGTTCGAGTCTTGCGGGAGTGGGGTGTTACACTGATGGAGTCCATGCTCACTTTATAAAATAGCAAAATATCATCCTCGAAAGAAAGTTTAGTTAAACAAACCTTCTTTGGACGAGAGTGATACCTAAATTTAGGGTTGGCTGCCACTTCCTAAGTAATGATAGAACTCAAAGTTTCCATGCACAGGATAAATAGGTATGGAGAAAGGGAGTCGCCTTATCTTAGCCCTTTAACTGCCTGGAAATAACCGAAGGGACTACCATTAATAAGAATCGAGAAGCTAGTCGTTGAGATACACTCCTGAAGCCAGTTGATGAATATCAAAGGGAATCCCTGGGCTTTAAGAATTTTCCATATAAAATTCCAACTAATACTATCAAAAGCCTTCCAGAAGTCAATTTTAATAATGCAGTTTGGCATGGAGTGGGACCAAGAATAGTCCTTTAAAAGCTCTTGAACTATTAAAATATTGTCCCCAATTTATCGGTCACACATAAAGACGCTCTAATTGTCATTGAAGAGGGAGGAGAGCACATTTTTCAACCTCATGGTAAGAATCTTGGAGATGAGTTTGTAAAGAACATTGAAGTAGGCTGTTGGTCTGAAATCACTAAGATCAGAAGGATTAGAGCATTTAGGGATCAAACACAAGAAAGATTTATTAATCTCTTTGAGTAGTCTACCCTTAGGAAAAAAATTCTTTAACATCATCTTTGATAAAGGGACCTATGATAGCCTAAGATTTTTAGTAAAAGTAGGCATTCAACCTATTCAATCCAGGGGCTTTCATACCATCTATAGCAAAGATCACATTCTCAATCTCCTTATCCTTAACACAGATCAGCATAGTAGCCTCGTCAATAGTGATATGCGTGGATATAATCCCAGAAAGCTCATCAAAGGAGGTTTCAGCTAAGCCAGGGGTACCAAGCAATGTAGAGAAAAAATGAACTACTTTATTTTAGATGTCCTTAAGGTCGTGGAGTTGAACTCCTGCCTCATTTGTGATAGTGTGTATACGGCCCTGGTTCCTTCTAGCTATGGTAGTGTTGAAGAAAAACTTGGAGCACTTATACCCATCTTTTATCCAGCTCATCCTTGCCCTTTGTTGGAGAAGAGATGAGTGATTATTAACCATTATCATATATTTTAATAGGGCATGTTGTTCTCGGTTTCGATTAAGAGGTTCTTGAGGAGAAGAATCACAAATTTGTTATATATCAATTAAGTCCTCCCGAGCCTCCTGAAGAGTTAAAGCAGTGTTGGGGCTCTTTAAAGAGTTGAGGGTTTTCAACCTATATCTAATGGCTTTAAGTTTTTGGACTCACCTGAATTGTTTAGTACCAAAAACTAACTCTCCAGCTCCCCCTACCCCCAAGAAAACCTCCAGAAAGTTAGGGTTATTGGCTAAAAAGTTATTAAAACTGAAAGGAAAGGATTGTTGAGTTTGAAGGAACATATTGGCAATTTTAATATGGGTATGGTCTAAAAATATAGGCTTTTGAAAGAATGCAAAACTATTAAGGAATTAAGCCAACCAATTGGCATTGACAAGGGCTCTATCTAGCTTCTTCTTGATAAACCATCTATTGCTTTGCTTGTTTGTCCATGTGAAAGTGTAGCCCATCTATTTCAAGTCAGTAACCCCAAGATGATCTACACAATCTTTGAAGTCGGTTGAAAAATTCTTGAGACTGCAGTGCCCTTGAGCCTTGAATCTATATAAGGTGGAGTTAAAGTCAGATTAACCAAGGAGTGTTTATACAGGAACTGAACTATTCCAGATCATTCTATAAGGCTCTTCTCTGAATCCTGAAGTTGCTAGCATATATCACAGACATGTTGGTATCCATTTGCCGCTGAAGAAACCAAATCCGTAGGTGTATAGCTTAGTTTGTTGTGTGAAGGGTGTCAACCCTTATTACATCCGCATTGTAGCAAACAATTATTCTACCAAAAGCATGCTGAGAGTGATTGGAGAGAAACCTCCATTGAGGTCCTAACTTCTTAAGTTTATCCATATTCTTAGCCCTTATTTTGGTTTCCAAAAGTCCTAAAATTTGAGTTTTTTCCCACATGACAAAATCCTGTAAAGCCGTTTGCTTTGTCGAGCAATTTAAACCTCTAACATTCCATATAATGATGGACATCAATGACTATATCTGGAATTTTTCTTCTTACATCGTTGGGAGTGACGCCTCTCAACTGTTTGGAATTGATCAGGTGTAGTGGCAACATGGTTAGTGTCGATGGAGTCCACCGTAGCTGTAGGAGATTGGAATCCTATATCCTTACCCAATCCCATAACATTTGGAGAGTTAATGTCATCAAATTGGGGTAAGGGGCCTCACAATCTGTCAGTAGAGGAGAATCCACTGTAGTACCAGAAGAGGAAATGGCATCCTCATTTTATGATCATAGTAGGGAACAATTGTTCTTAGGCAATTGAATAGGGTCATAGGTGTCCCGTATATGTGAAGTGAGAGCAAGATGAGGACCAGATGGGTTAATAGTATCCTCTGTACGTGGTGGAGCCAAGATAGATACCATGTGGGTCTTATAAGAATTACTCCCAAGCTCAACGCCATCTGCAAAAAGAAAGCTCTCTTTTACCAAAAGAGGATGAACCTCAGTTCCAGTTTGCACTTGATTCATTAGCTCATGGTAAGTGCCTGT
Organism: Erythroxylum domingense; assembly: GCA_025594535.1. Classification (NCBI taxonomy): domain Eukaryota; kingdom Viridiplantae; phylum Streptophyta; class Magnoliopsida; order Malpighiales; family Erythroxylaceae; genus Erythroxylum; species Erythroxylum domingense. Next base: position 15,466,226 of record JANQBM010000008.1, read on the forward strand.
TTGGAAACGTTTTTTGGTGGCTTTCCAAACTTTACTATGGGATGAAATAGGGGGCTTCCAGTGATAAGAAATTGTAACGTAATCCTCTCTTAACCTGTTTCCTTCATCAAGCCTCATAATGGGAATCTCATTCGGGAGCTCTTTTGAGAACTCCACGTTAACACAAATTTGCGCATACCCAATCCTCTTTTTCATGGTTGTGTTTTTATCAAAGCACATAAGCTTCCCAATAAAGCTAGCAAGGGAGCTAAGCCCCTTTGTAGTCTAATACTCAAGGGGCACATTGCGAAAGTTTATCTAAAGGGGGACACTATGAAATTTTATGGTTTCCAAGTTGAGATTAGGCTGTCATTCTTGTAGGAAAAAGGTTTATTGCCATAATGTCATAGCCCTTCCTCAAGAATTTTGTGAGCTTCACATTTGGTAGAAAATTGAACAAAGTGAGGTTATCTTCAGATAAAAGCACATCATTCAAACCCTTACCTTTCTAATGTCGATGAGCCCAACAATGTATTAGTGGGAAGGGAGGTCTTTGCTCAAAGAAAAAACCAACAAGAGTGGCTTCCCAACTCTTAGCTCCCTCCTCAAGGATTCCTATATCTGGACATACAATGAACTTACTGCCAATCTCGTAGGGTGGTTGGTACGTAAGGCTAGTATCAAGGTGGTCACCCACCACCTACTTCCAGCTTCTTTTGAGAGGTGCAGGGGAGGCTAGATGGTTGGGAACAGTTGGGGGTGAAGGTGGAGCTGAAGTAAGCGAGATGGAGGAGGGTGGGGGAGGGGGTGGCAAAGGAGGAAAATCAAAACTAGTACTGGGTAGAGATGTTGACATCTGGGAATGAGATAACCTGATAAAGTAAAAAAAACAAATTTTGACAAAGGAAGCAGAGTGAAAAGTTAGGTACCAAAACAATAAAAAAAGAAGGCAGGAGAAAGAAGGACAAAGAGAAAAGACAAAATGCCCTTGGGTATGGGGGTGGTTTACTCTCTCACATCGTTCACTCTATCGACCAATGTTCCAGTATTGAGGTCATTTTGACTTAACCCATAGCAATGATATATTATTTAATTTTTTAAAAATAATACATAAGGTGATTAATATGTTATAATAATGTGTAACTATTTTGTTTTATTTATTTCTTATACTCATTTATAATTTTATATAATTTATTAATAGTTGTAATTATTTAACACTAAGACTCAATCTAACAAAACGATGAGATATAAAAAACTACTTGGTACATGCATCGAATCTGGATAGATGTTACGATAAAACGTAAAAATTAATCAACATTGCATTGAGGTTAAAACGTCAGTATAACATAAAAAGTTAATAACCTTTATACAAAATATAACTGCTAATATAATAAGAAAAATTAATTATTAATTAACAATAAAATTAAATAATAAATTTTTACATACTTAAAAATATAAAAATTGATTATCTCACTTATTAGTATTATTTGATAAAAAATTCAAAATTTAATAAATTATGGAATTGATGTTGTATAGATATATTAGTAATTATTAATAAAAATGGTAAATTAATTATTTATAAAATAAATTAATATCACATATGAAATATTATATACTATTTGATATAAGAAATGATATGTGAATATGATAAATTAGTAAAATAATTATGATTTTATAATTTTATTTATTAAGAATAAAAAGCTAGTCGAATTATTGATTTTTTATACAAAATTATATATAAGAATTAATGAATTGGTCATCTTACTTATTAATGTAACTATGATGTTAAACTTATTAATCAAATAAGGTAATAAATTATTTTTTATTAAAATCATATGTTAAATATTTATTTATACTCTTTATATATATAAGTGTGGAGATATAAATATGATAAAACAATAAAATAATAAGAAAATTTATAAAAATGAAATAATTATTTCTATATTGAATTATAAATAAAAATATGATATATTATTAATAATTAATCAATATGATAATTTTTAATAAAATGAATATTATTATATTTTTGATATACGCAATGATACGTAAATATGATAAGTTAGTAAATTAATATCTTTTTTTGAGAATCAATAAATTAATATGTTTAAAATATAAAATCTATGTGATTTATTAGTTCTCAATTAATTAATGTGGTACAACTATTCACGTGGAGTATTACGTGTTTCAAAATTGTCATGTACTCAAAAGTTAAAGGATAATTTATTGACTTTGAACTTTCACAAAATATAAGGGTCTTCTACAACATTTTATAATAAAAATTAATATAATTGTTAAAATCACATGAAAAATTAATATCTTTTATCTCAAAATTAAAAGATCAATGAAAGTAACACCTAATGTAAGTGTTTTCATCAAATGTAAAGATCCAACCCTAGAGAGATTAGGTATTGGTGTGTAAATTCTCATCTATCTTCTAATCTTATATTTGAATCAATAATAAAATTTTACATTTAAAATTATTAGAGTTATGAAGAATTCTTAAATATTTCTTGTTTTATGTATAAAGAAAAAAAATGTCGAATTAGACAAAATGAGTGTGAAAGATTAGATTTGCAAATCATAGAAACTGAGTAAGTCGATGATATTAATATCGTATCGATATTGGTATTAGATTGAGTTATAGTACAGTACTGTACTTGTACCAGTTAATACCAGATATCATTTCGGGTAATTTTTTAAATTTATGAAATAGTCCCTCAATTTTTTTAAAATTATAAAATAGTTTATTAGTATATTATACTCTATACTTTATAATTATATATCAATCATATCTCCAAAAATCATAATAACAAGAATTTAAAATAGCAATAATTTATTTATTTTTATTAAAATTAATTTTCTCATATTTTACGTATAAATAATAACTACAATTAATACACAAAAGATCATTTAATCATCATTGAAGTGTAAAATTAAGAACAATACAAAGTATTTGAAATTTTACAATTTCATCATATAATAAATAATAATTACATCAAAACATTAAATAAAAAGAACAATAAAGATCTTATTATAATTTATAACAAGAGTTCGTGATGAGGAAATGACCAACTAGAAGTAAAACCTGAAACAAAAACATATATTATTTAATTGACTATTAATTAAATATATATTATTAAACATATTTATTATTAATAAGAATTTGAAAATTTTAATATAATATTATGTAATTAATTAATTAATTAAGATTAATTGTTATTAAAATTATGAATAACTTATTTTAATTTAAAATTTAATTTAATTTATAAAATTAATTTTATAATTATTAACAAATATAATTAAATTTAAAAATATTTTCAAATTTATAAAATTTTAATAAAATTTGATTTAATAATTAAAAAATATATAAATAAATGTTATTTTATAAATAATAAATTATTTATTTTAAAAATTAAACATTTTTATTAATATTTTATTTATAAATATTATATAAAAGATTAAAATAAATTTAAATAAAAATAATTTATTTTTAGGTTTTATTTAATTTATAATTATTATTATTCATAAAAATATTTATTTTATTTTAAAATATAAATTAAAATGTCAAAATAAAAGTCAAAATAAATAAATAAATAACTAATTAATAAAAACTTTGAAAAAGAGGGTGGGGAGGCCGGAAGAATTTTAAAAAAATTGAAATTGTTGCTAAATAATCCCTTATTTGTCAAAGTTTTCGATATCAGCTATTATTTAGTCGGTATTTTAAATACTAATTAATATGGATCAGTATTATACAAAATTGTTGGAATTGACTAATACTAACGATTGATACCTTTAAATATAAATTTGTACTGTTTTTTTGGAGTTGTACGGTACAAAACTCTAGGCGCAAGTACCAACCTTTAAATTTGACAACTTCGTCGGCCACTATTTTTTAAGATGGCCGCGGCATGCCTATTTTTGGGTGTGGATTATGATGTCATTGTTGACGTTTGCCTTTGATAAAGCAGCAATGGAAGAAGTGCATAAAAGATTTTCACAAAGTTTTAATTTGGTTTGATCGAATAAGATGACTTTTCATAGTCCAATAGGAATGGCGGATACATAGTTTTGGTGGCGTTTCCACCTTATAAACGACGGGTCGGATGATCGTACCTTACAAAATATGGAAAGGCAAAGGTCAAATCAGTTCTCTCATTTCTCACCAACCCACCAAATGATAAGGAAATTATCGAAGTTTTTATTGTCACGGGACTAAAAGTTTACCTATCTACAAGTTAAACAGATTATTATTTGTAAAATAAAGTTCAACTTCGTCCTTATATTGTATTAAAATATTTTGATTTTTTAAAATTTTAATCGATTTTATCTTTTTTGATTAAATTAAAAACATAAAAAGTTATGAGATTAATGTGAACTAACTTACAATAATATAAACATAGAAATTATTAATAAAGAAGTTAAAGTAAGCTTAAAGTTAAAGTTAAAGTTTAAAAATAAAATTATTATTTGTAAAAAATCTTAAATAATTCATACTGATATTGAACAAAGGATAAATTAGGCAGGAGGAAGAAGAATAGATTAGGAAACACCCATTTTTACCTCGACTTGTAAACCTCTCAGTTTTCACATCATGATATTAAGCTCTTTTTTCTCAGACAATGATCCACAATTAATTGACCCTTGGTGAGGAAAATTTAACGCGACGATGATTCTATTATATAATTTTAATGTCATCATTGACATTAACTTCTTGAAGTAAAAGTAGTTATTATTATTATTATTAAAACACTTAATTTTATGTTATATATTTCTTTTATTATTATTAAAACACTTAATTTTATGTTATATATTTCTTTTATTAAAACACTTAATTTTATCATATATTCTTTCATCCAAACTTAGCCTAATTGGTTTTATGGGGTTTATACTTTACATAATGTAACACCATCTTAACAAAGATACTTCTATACCCAAGAAAACAAATGCAACGTTCATGCCCGTTTCCTGTAATTTCCAATGAAAATAACCAAATTTGACCAGTTTATCCATTGAAAAAACGACACAGGCAATGCCAACTAGTTATTAGTTTACTATATTACAGGGGACTCAGTTACCTACCCCACGCTACTTTTCTCCGTCTAAACTAGGCGACTCTCACCCAACAACTAATCTCTCTACTTCTCTTCCAAGACTCAGATCCTTATTTTTGCAGGGTTGGCCTGAATTCTATCCATCAGAGCAAACTGTAGCCTTCACCAAGTAAAGGTGGGTGCTTTCTTACCGTACCTTCTATTGATTTTCTTAACGTTTTCTCTTTTTTGATTGGTTCGAGATATCAGTGGCGGATGAAATTGTCAGTTTTGTTTACCCATAGGCTACCACTTGTTTGCCAACTCATCTTTCTGTCCGAAATTTTGATTTTTTAGCAGACAGGGTGATTTATCTGGGATTTGCTTTAGAACTGTTGATCTGGATTTTGTTGTTTTGGTTATTTTTCCTTTGACTGGAGAAGTTGAAAGGTATCATGATCAAATTCAGGTTCTTGTGTTGTCAAAAACTTGATTTTTTACTGACCGAGAAGAAAAAGAAGATTTCTTTCACATTTAACTGACGATTCATTTAAGGCCGTCTTCGAATAACTTGATGTTCTTATCATTGCGTCTGAACTTGTGACGAGTTTTAAGTAAATGGAAATTACTGTCCTTATGAGGAGTCTGTTCCCTTTCTCGGAATGAATCCTGGAACAGTAGGAAATGACTGATTTCTTTCTGGAACAACAATCAACTTTCAATCAAGATCTGCTCTAACTCATTTAGTTTAGAGCGGGCAAGAAGTCTTTTGTTTTATTAGTTAGCCAAGTGGCTCAATAGCTTGCTTGTATGCATATCATGGCTCGTGTTTTGTAGTGGTATAAAAAAGAAAATCCTTAACGGTTGCGTATAGCTTCTAGTCGGGGATTTGTGTAGAAAAGGCCACAAGTCTTCTCTATGAAAGTGGGCTTCAACGGCTTGATGGAAGTATTATTGGTCTCAATATCGGTGAGCGGTAGTGGTTAAAAAGGGTTAGAGTAGGTTTTCAATTTTTTCCTCGTCTTTAATGGTCGGTGAAGGGTGTAGAAATACTGAGGGAGGTTGTCTCCAGGGATTGTGTAAAGTTATGCAGATTGGATTTATCACCACAAATGTTGTGTTAAAATTTGAAAAGAAAATTCTTTGACTTAATCACATCTATCCTGTCATTTGAAGCATCAATACTTTTTACGTAAAGGAAAATTAACATTGTCAGTAGGACTATCAAGATATTGTAATTGCTTTTCATGACACTATTCGGTTTTCTGGTGTAGAAGTGATTATTACTATTATGTGACCAATTCTCTATTTTTGTTCTTCCTCTTTTTCAATTTTGTTTCAACCATTCTGGTTATTATCCAAGTTCCATTATCCGGGAAAATTTTCTTCAAGGTTTTTAACTTTGCTGTTTTCAATTTTGATGATATAATTGAACAGGGAAAGTTATGGCTGCACCTGCAAAACCAACAAGAATAGGCCTTGCTGGTCTGGCTGTTATGGGCCAAAATCTGGCCCTCAATATTGCGGAGAAGGGGTTCCCTATTTCTGTATATAATCGGACTACCTCAAAAGTTGATGAGACTGTTGAAAGAGCTAAGAAGGAGGGAAATCTACCCCTTTATGGCTTTCATGATCCAGAATCGTTTGTGCAGTCAATCCAAAAGCCTCGGGTTATAATCATGCTTGTTAAGGCTGGAGCACCTGTTGATGCAACCATAAAGACACTCTCAGCATACCTGGAAAAAGGTGATTGTATCATTGATGGTGGTAATGAATGGTATGAGAACACTGAGAGGAGGCAAAAAGCCATGGCTGAACTGGGATTGCTTTATCTTGGAATGGGAGTTTCAGGTGGTGAAGAGGGTGCAAGAAATGGGCCTTCATTGATGCCTGGTGGGTCCTTTGAGGCATACAAGTACATTGAAGACATTCTTCTTAAAGTGGCAGCTCAAGTTCCTGACAGCGGCCCTTGTGTTACTTACATTGGAAAAGGTGGATCAGGTAATTTTGTTAAAATGGTGCATAATGGAATTGAATATGGCGACATGCAGCTGATTGCAGAGGCGTATGATGTATTAAAATCAGTTGGAAAGTTGTCAAATGAGGAATTACGAATTGTTTTCTCAGAATGGAATAAGGGTGAGCTGTTGAGTTTCTTGATTGAAATCACCGCTGATATATTTGGAATTAAGGATGATAAAGGAGATGGATACTTGGTTGACAAGGTTTTGGACAAAACTGGGATGAAGGGTACTGGTAAATGGACTGTTCAACAAGCTGCTGATCTATCAGTTGCAGCTCCAACCATTGCAGCTTCTTTGGATGGAAGGTTCCTTAGTGGTTTGAAGGAAGAACGTGTTGAAGCTGCCAAAGTCTTTAAAGAAGGTGGATTTGGGGATATATTGACTGACCAACTGGTTGACAAACAGAAGTTAATTGATGATGTGAGACAAGCTCTTTATGCCTCCAAGATTTGTAGTTATGCACAGGGGATGAATCTGATTCGTGCTAAGAGTGTTGAGAAGGGATGGGACTTGAAATTGGGGGAATTGGCCAGGATTTGGAAGGGAGGTTGCATCATCCGAGCTATATTTCTTGACAGAATCAAGAGAGCTTATGATAGGAATCCCGATCTTGCTAACCTTCTAGTGGATCCAGAGTTTGCAAAGGAAATCATGGAGCGTCAGTCCGCCTGGCGAAGGGTTGTGTGCCTTGCCATCAATGCTGGTATTAGCACTCCTGGTATGTCTACTAGTCTTGCATATTTTGATACCTACAGGAGAGAGAGGCTGCCAGCTAATTTGGTCCAAGCTCAGCGAGACTATTTTGGTGCTCATACTTATGAAAGGATTGATATGGAAGGTTCTTTCCACACTGAATGGTTTAAGATTGCTAAACAGTTGAAAAATTGAAAAAAAACGAAAACCCTGCTGAAATCTTTCTCGTTATTCTCAATAAGTTTGATAATTATTGGCCATTCTCTGGGACCTTATGAGCAGATCTAATGCAATATTTCATTACTTCTGCGTGTTGCTATGTCAGTTTCAGTCTTTTGTATTTTGTCCAGAAACATTCAAGTTTAAAGCTCTTTTTCTTTCAAAGTAGACATTTTGTTGCTGCGGTTCAACTCAATATCTTGTTTGGGTTCCAAAATTTCTCAATTATGTCATTTATGTTAGAGAATGGTTCTATCCAAAGTTCGAAGAGAATTACAGAAGTGAGGCATATCATGTTCGTGTATATAAGCATGAGCATTTAGAATGGATGTTAATTACAAATGCGAAATAGTTTTTCCGCCTTAATTTTGAAAGTCTGATGAACATTCAGCTTGAATGTGAACCATATGAGTTTCTGAAAAACTCTTTTCCCTTGAGATTTTTTAGTATCTTCCTTTGATTTACGCTAGACGAGGAAGAATAGTCTTCCTTAGTGTGTATATATACTAAGCTTGTTTTGTAGTTTGTGCCTGGCTGTTAATGGACAGCCAATAATTGCCTAGCTGTTGCAGTAGAATTTGGCTCCACGAGTAGCTGACATTCTGTTCCTAAAAATGTTGTTGCTTCTAACGGCTGGCATTTGTCTTTCTAGATCGTTACATTTTCTTTCCAGCACAACATACTTTGTCCATAAATTGCCACCACATGAGAACACAAATAAACAAATATACCATGCGCGAGTATTAAGGAGTTTTAGCTGATTGAAAAAAATCATCAGTCTTCTAGCCTGATCTGAAATCTCTTGCCCTCCAAACTCGATCAACATAAATTATACTGCCATGTAATTTCCTACCGTGATATGTATTCTCTTCTCATGATGCCAGATCATAAGTTGCAATGTAATAAGGAATCTGAAAAGGTTCGTAATTAGTCACAATGTAAACTCCATGAATGCAACAGGTAAAGACTAGCGAGATATGACGTCGCTTCTGAAAAAGAATAAAAACAATGAGTTTTGACCATGCAATTCAGCAAAATGAAAGTAATAATTTCCCCTTGGATCAGGAAAAATTGTGGAAGGATATAACTATTTCCAGCAGGCACTACCCTGCCCTGGTCGTTGCGTTGCCTCTTGACTCCTTTCCTATTTTCCATTAACCTCATCCCAGATGCACGCGACATGGACAAGTCAACTGCAAAAATAATTAGATTGCAGCAGAGAGGATTGTTGACTTTCATTGAGTAAACTGACCCAAAAAAATCAACGGAAAATGACTGAAAATTGTCTGGATCAGTTTAAATGGATTCTGTGCTTGGATATGTTTCCTCTTTGAAATTAGTAAGGAAGAAAAAAATGGTTATGTTCTGCGCAGAGAACTCTACGAACCTTGCTCCACAGGGACTGGACTACTTGCTGCATTTTCTCATAGTGGCAAATCTTTTGTCGTTAACAACCTTTTCATCTCTCCCTTTATCATTCTTGTTCTTCTTTGAGAACAGAGAAAACCGCTTCAACTTATCTTCCTTGCGGCGCTTAGAGCTTGTTCTTCCATGGCTACTTTGACCATCATCACGCTTACACTCACGATGGGGAACAGAGGAAGCGTCGGAAATCATGGAGTCGTCGCTGTCTTCTGTCTCATTGCCATGCTCGTCATTGCCAATGGCACCATCATCATTGTAGTCCTGGTGTTCTTCATGATCATTGAAGTCATAATCGTCTTCCTGCATGGCGGAGGCGATGTATGTTGTCCAACCAGATTCACTGCTGCCACATCCTTCTGTGCCAAATATTTGCTTGAAAGGATCCATCGTCCAAACTGAAGAGATAATGGAGATTCGGAGTTATCTTAGACTTATGAGATGCTGTTGTGTTTGCCTTAAGGTGGTGTATGGGAAGTCAGAAATGGAGACACAGGCTAGTGTCAGAGTTTAAGAGTTTGCTACGAAACTCCTATTTATGGATGACGAATGACAGCTTGAATCAATTTATGCAACATGTCAATAAAAAAAACGTAGTCTGCTTTTCATGCACAAAACGAGATTCCTCTTTGATTGTGAGAACATATTTGTTAAAATATTTTATTAATTATTTTAGACGTTATTTATAATTAAATATAGTTCAATGTTAAAAAAAGATAGAGCAAAAGATAAAATTTTAAAAAAGATAGGATTTATTTAAAATAAAATTATCGTGTCTTATTGAAAACGAGTTTTTTTTATAATTTTAGAGCTAGCTACAATGACTTTAGAAGCCGGATCTTTAGATTATTTCATCAATCTTTGGTGGCTGCGCTCTATAGGCAATAACGTGACTTTTTGGCCTGGGTGGTCATTGTTTTGTGAGAGAAAAAATGGCAAAATGAGTGTGCAACTGTATTTTCAGATGTTTCAGTGACGAAACACCTGTTTATTTTCTGAGTTATATAACTATTGTGACTCAGATGTTTCAGTAATTATTTTGAAAGTCAACAACAGAATTTTTATCGGACAATTTCTCGTAATTTCGGGTTGATGAATGATGAAGCTGCAAGTTTAAAGGGATGTTTTTATCTCAAATGTTTTTTTTATATTACTTTAAATTTAATTATTTGAATTGTTTTATTATTAATCATTATTGTAAACATCTTCTATTAAGATTAGTACAAAATAGTCGTAATATTAAGAATAAAATATTTTCACATAGTGTAAAAACGACAGGGAAAAGTCAGGCGGTAAGTGATGTCGGCCTAATAAAATTTTGTATAAAATTATTGATTTTTTGATAAAAGTAATTAAGTTAGGTGAGATTTTATAGACGTAGATTAAATGTACCAAACTATATTACTAAATTTTAGATATAAATTTGATTATTTCGTGTTTAAATTTTTGTTCACATATATTTAAAAAATTACAATTATTGCTTTATATTATCCAATTCAAAGTAACTGAATACATCTTTCGGGGCGTTCAGATTTAAGAAGGAAATCACAAACCAATTGCAAGTGTGAAAGGAAAATGTAAACTGAAAAGCAATTGAAATTCATTGAAGATTTCTTTCTTGATTCTGTAAATTGGATGGCTCATCGACTTCCACTTTGTCAATATCATCATAAATGTGAAACAGCAGCTTTTTTGGTGCAGAGAAGCCCGTGTCCCCAGACATGAGAATATCTATCCCCTCTACACTCTGGATTCTGCTTTGTTATCCTGGAGAATCCAGGGGACATGATCTTCTGGCCCTGATATTCTGGCCCTAACCTGTGCCAGTGTATCAGGGCCATCCATTTATCCCACCTAAATAGATGGCCCTGATACACTGGCACAGGTTAGGGCCAGAGTATCAGGGCCAGGAGATCTGAGGCGAGAATCCAGACCTAAAAGCTTTTCAGAAGCTACAGTGAGCCTTTTGGGATTGGGACAAAAAGTGCAGCAGACCTTGTTGGTTATCAATGTTCCGTATTCGAAAAACTTGAACTTAGGATCTACATAAGATGCATTGCTGGTTTCTACTTTCTCATGTCTGTTTCACAATCAAGCTGGCTAGTTTTGTCACCTATTGGGATCAGAGTGACAGGTAACTGGAACATACTTTAAAGAGGGATTTTGGTTTAATATATGAAAAATATTAACATTTAAAGGCTTCGTTTAGTTCTAATTTTTAATCTAATTAAGTTTTTAATTTCAACTTTTAATTTTTGAAAAACTTACAAAACTATAAAATTAATAAAAATTATTTATTATTAATTAATAAAATATAATTTAGTAACTCATTTAATTTTTTTAAAATAAAAATATTTTCAAGTATTTTTTAAAATTTAATTTGATTGTTAGACATCTTTATGATATTTGAGAGTTAAAATAACACATTTGTAAAAAAAAAAAAAAAAGCATTTATAAGCATTCATTCTTTGATTGTCAAGTGACTGTGAGCCTTTGAACATTGAAGTAAGAAAACAAGGTTTATTCAAATCATAAATATCATTTGGCCTTGTTTATTGTATATTTTTTAATCCAAAAAGAGTTAAGGTTGCTCTTTATCTTTAAGGAAGATAGTAAAAGGGTTTCTTTTTATCCAAATAAAGATTATTGTAAGGAGGTTTCTTTTTATGTAGTTGAAAGAAGATTTAATGGAATTAGAGATGTCAATGGGAAGGTTGGGATAAGTTGGTCTGTGACCCGACTTACCTACGGGTTGACCAGCCTGTAGCTTGGGTTATGGCCCTATAGGCCATGAGCAGGTCAGGTTTTAAGAACAGCTTCCAAAACGACATCGTTAGTAACAGTTGGGCTACAGGTCGGGCCTGATCAACTCGTGGCCCTACCGGGCCAACCATGGTCGGCCTGATCTCAGCTTGTGGCCCTCCTGTGGCCCGATCAACCCGAGTCAAAATTGGACCGAGTGGTTTGGGCCCTTTTTGACATCTCTAACTAGAATCCCAAGAGAGATTTAGGGAGTGGATGTAAACAAAGATTAATTGCTGAACCATTATAAACTTGATTTGTAATTTCTCTTCATGACACTTTTTACATTATTCTCAGTTAGTTAATTGAAATTGATTCAATTTTCATTTCATATCATCATTCAAGTTGAAATCAATCAAGCTTCAATTTTAAGTTCAAATAAGTTTTTAAATTCACCAATACTTAGTTAACCCCTTTTAAGTGCCATTAGAGACCAATAAGTGATATTAGAGTGGATCTCTTATATTATTATTTAGATAAAATTTTGGTAACAAGATATTAATGACATATTTATGTGTATCTACATCTTCACCTATCCAAGAAGGCTGAAATGTTACTAGGGCTCCTTTCTTTAATGGAAATTATTATCTTTATTGAAAAACTGTAATGAAAATTTTCTTGATAACCAAAAATTTTGACTTGTAATTTTTTTTCTAATAGCTCATTTATTCCCATTAAATTTATAGGTGATAAAAAAATTTTTAAACTAAAAGAAGAGTTGAAACTTTAAGATAAGAAACTAATTTTCTTAAATAATAATGCTATTTACTTTCTAGTTTGTGCATTAAGAAGAAGTTAATGTATCATGAAATTTGACACACATTAGAAGTTACACATGAGGGAACAAATCAAGTCAAGGAGCACAAAGTGAGGATGCTAACTCATTAATATGAATTGTTTTAAATAAAACATGATAAAAACATTTCTAGCATTTATACTATATTTGTTAACATTATCAATGGTTTAATACTTAAGAAAGACAGATACTAATATTGAAAATGATAAGAAAATTGTTTAGGTCTTTGCCATGAGCTTGGGAAGCTAGGGTAACATCCAAAGACTTAGGAAGCTAGGGTAATATCAATCTAAGAAGAAAATGACTTAAATGTGCTACTAATAGAGTAACTCATTGGATTGCTTCTCATTTATGAAATAAAACTTAAAGAAACATAATAAGAAGAAGTGGCTTATAAAAGGAAGAACTTAGTATACAAACAAAGTGAAGATGAAGAGACATTCTTTATTATAATTGATAAGGAAGATATTTCTCTCATCAGTAGAAGATTCAAGAAGATTATAAAGAGAAAGAATTATTTAAGAGAAAAGATTTCAAAGAAGGTAAAGTTGATAGTAAATGCAAAGCAACTTACATCATTTACTTTGAATGTAAGAAACCTAGTTATATGAAGCCACAATGCCTTCTCCTCAAAGAAAATGGCAAGCACCAAAGAATTATAAGAAGGATAATAGGGACAAAAATGAAAATAAGGCACTTAAAGCCTTAACTAAGAATGACATAAGTGATTTCAAAAGTGAGCACTGAAAAGGAGAAGTAGCTCACGTATGCTCTATGGCTATTGATGATGATAGGGTAAGCTCTAACTCTAAATATTGTAATAGTGATGGTGAAGTTGAATTGTCATATTATCTTCCAAACTAAAAAAAAGATAAAAAACATTTAGATTTATACATAGTTGAAAAAGATGAAGAGTGAATTGCATAACATTAAAGCATCTAAGAGTGTGGCCATTGTTTATAATCATAATTTAGATGCATTAAAGCATAGGAATGAGATATTGAAAAAGGAGGTCATTGCTCTCAATGACTCCTTATCCGAATTCATCAAAGGAAGTGAAAAAGTAGAAAGTATGCTAGGATCATAAAATAATTGTAATGGTAGGCATGATATTTGATACAATTATAAGAGTGCATCCAATTCTAATAATACATTTGTCAAGCAAAACATCTATATATTTAAGAAATTTTGCCTAAAATGACAAATAAAAATGATGTATATATATATATCTAAGCATACATATAAGTCATATGCACATGCATCATCCACTGGGCCTTACTCTAAAGGCAAGTCTCATAGATTGATATATGGCTCTCAATATTGACCGAAAATTTAATATTAAAGACGCAAGGATAGTCTTAACTTCTATATGAAGCCACACGATAGCATGTAATTTCATTCACATGCATCTAGGCTTCAACATCACTTTAGAAGAAAGAATCAAAATTCCCATTACAATAGGTCTTATGTTAAACATAATGCTAGGACATATGTTCACACTCCTTATAGGAATCAACACAATTAAGAAAAAATGACTTATACATTAATCAATGTTATGCCATATTACTATCTAAAGAGAGTATTTAATCCTTTTGTTATCTAAAGAATAGTTATTTAACACTCATACATCCAAAGAAGGCTTAGAATTGCATTCATGAATCAAAACCATAGGTCTCACTATCATGGCATCAATCCAGACTAATAATATAACCTGATGTATCCTTATATGGTGAATATTGACATATTGATAAGTTTTGTTTCTCAAAATAAATATAATAAGTAAACCCTTAAGGAAATAGGTTGAAAAGAAGGAGAAGACTAGCAATCAAAGACGCAAATTCATTTAGGTATCGAAAATACATTGATTGAATTATTTTACATATCTCTAAGAAAAAAGAAGAAGCAAATAGTATGTAAATAATGGATGCTCAAGGCATATGACCAGTGATGCATTCTAATTTATAACACTTAGAGACAAAGATGGAGGATTTGTCTCATTTGAAGACTACGTCAAAGATACAAAAATTGGCCTTAGCAAAGTTGTAAAGGAAGATCACACTATAATTGATAACAATGTTTAGTTGGTAGATTAAGGCATAATTTGTTAAGTGTGAATAAACTATGTGACAAAGATTATTAATTATTTTTTAAGGAAAAGTTATGCATTATATATAGAATTGTTGACAATAACATTGCATTTTTTGGTAAAAGAGAAGGAAGTATCTAAATGATTGCTCTTAATAATCTATCTAACAAAAATATGAAGTGTTTAATATTTATAAGAGAAGATGTATTAATTTAGCATAAGAACTTTAAACATGCAAGTATGGATTTCATCTCTAATCTCAATTTGGAGCAAGTTGTCAATGGGCTTCAAAGCATCAAGTTTAAGAAAAACAAGGCATGTGGAGCTTGCCAAATGAAAAAAACAATCCAAAAGCTCATTTAAAAAAAATTTAGTAACTTCCACTAAAAGTTTGCAATTACTTTATATGGATTTGTTTGGCCCTACTAGAGATGCTCCTCCCAAACGGTAAATTTTATTCTTAGATAAAAAAGATAATTGCTTCAGGGCATTTGTTAAGTTTTTCAATAGAGTTCGAAACGAAAAGGAACTCTTTATTGGGCCAATTAGGAGTGATCACGGTAGGGAGTTTGAGAATGAAGCATTTAAATTCTATTTTTGAAGATGATGATATCTTTCATAATTTCTCTTCTCTTAAGACCCTACAACAAAGTGGAGATATTGAGGGGAAAATTAGATGTTATAAGATATGACTAGGACTATGATAAATGAATATAACCTCCTAAAGAACTTTTTGTAGAAATTATAGCAACCATATGTCATATTTCCAATTGAGTCTATATAAGACTAACTTTAGGAAAAAGACTATATAGGAAGAAGCCTAACACTGTAAAAGAAGTTCCTACTATTGAAAGTTGGGTTCTTTCTATGAATTGACCTTAGTAGCTAGACCTAGAGACACCTAAACCATAGTTAATAAATGGATGTTTAGAAATAATCTAGATAAATTATATTGATCAACCTTTTAGTTTTGAAATTTATGATGCAACTAAATAAGTTTATAAATTCTCTAAAGCTTTATATAGTTTGAAACATACTCTTAAAGCTTGGTATGATAAATTAAGTGCATTCTTTTAGAAAATAGTGTTACTAAAGCAAATTTGACATAACTCTTGTAATTAAAATTCATAATTATGATATTTCTATTGTTGAAATTTATGTTGATGATATTGTTAGAGTAGTGCTCTAAAGGCAATCACCTTTAGCACTTTTGTACAAACTTTATTTTGATTAATAAAGCAAAAGGCATTTTTTCATTGATTTGATATTCATTTATATATATATATGAATTGATATTGATCTTAAATCAAATTAATGAAGTCCATGATACAAAACATAACATGAAGGAAATCATGATGAGACCATAATAATGAGATTCCTATCATGTGCAATTATATTAGTATCTAAACAATCCCTAGTCATAGGATTAATAAGACAGGATATTATTAATCCGAAAAGACTAACACATATTATACTCCTTGATTTGATTAAACAGCGGATCTCATAAACTGTAAGTATGAAATGTTTAGAGTTAATATGTGGATGATGACTAAGGATAGTAAATACATCGGATGACCAGCTATGAGATTATCATACAGATGATCTATCGAATGTCAATGATTAATCTTATTATAAAAATGATGCAAATATCCTTATACTTGAGGTATTCAAGGATATCTTGGATATAAATCCTGTGCTTTGACACCATTCTTTGTTACCTCAAGACGAGGTCGCTCTTAGGGTGGTGATTGGGTAAAACTATTTATGTTCAAAGGTAATTGGATAGCCAATAAAGGATTCACCACTCCTGATAGAAGGAGATGATACCCATGGCCTCTTATTAGGGTCATTACACGGGAGTCTCTGGCTAGGGCAAATATTTTTCATGAAGAGGGTCTTCAATGACGTATATGAGTAATGAGATCCCAGAACAAGAACTATTATCACTTGGACTAGATATGATGTAGTTAGTCTAGTGGGAGTTGACACATATCCCATACTCCGAACTAAGTGGGTTATAGTATGGTGAAAGGACAAATTACATGGTAATTGTCTATGAAAAGATTCATAAGTTGGATAATCAACTGTCAAATAGTTTGTGTGTTAATCCACTTATATTCTAGCAAATAGGCATCATGATGTGTTTGAATTAAGAGTTAATTCAAGTGCCTAGAAAAGTTGGGAACTTAAGGGTCACACACATAAAAGATTGGATGAAAAACAAGTGTGTATGTCCTATTTTAAATAGGCCACGATCATGCATCATAGGGCTATGATCGTGGCCAAAGGCGAGACATGCCGCGATCACAATTGTGGCCAGCAAGACCATGATCGTGACAGAGGCCCCTAAAATGATATATAAGTGAGTTCTTCACTTATGTATATGAACAACTTTCACTTCTTACACACTTAAGTGATAGAGAAAGGGGTTTTAGAAGTGTTTTAGAGACAGTGAGAAGAGTTCTTAAGTTATCTTCTTACATGCAAATGTTGTATAAATCAATATGCATACAAGATAACCTTGATCTATCTTCTATCATATTGAACATCTACTTGAATTCATCAAGTTTGGTGTTCTAAAACCCTTACACGTTGTTTCATCTTCCTTCTTTGCACGTTCTTGGGTGATCAAGGAAGGGTTTGGTATTTACAATAACCTAAACAGGGAGAAGAAACAAGAAAAGAGGAGATACACAAGGTAAAAATTTTTGTTATTTCATTTTCTTTACATATCCTTTCATGCATGTGAGATTCTATAGTTTTCAGGTTATCATGTTCTTTGCATATCCTTGCATGCAACCATGGCTAACCCAACAGTGGTATTAGAGCTTGTTTGTGCATGTAATAGATGATGTATTGAACATGTGCAAAGTGTTTGCTGGGTTATGACTGACTTGCATGTTGTTTTGGAAAAATTCAGGTAAATTCTAGAATTTTTTCCTATTTTTCTTTCTCAGAAATGTTTATAAGATGTTATATTATGTTTCTGTAAAAGGATATTGCAATTGAATATCATTTGCTATTTTATTTCAAATTTATATCCAGACTGTTCATATATTGATTCCTGGGATTTTCTAGAAAATTGATTGCATGTGCTAACTTTAAACAATTCGTATTAATTCTATAAAAACTTTAGATGTTATATTATGTTTTTGTAAAAGAAAAATGCAATTGATTGTCATTTGCTATTTTATTACGAATTTAGTTTCAACTTGATGCATGTATGAAATTCTGGAAATATGATGAACATGCATGCATGAAAAATTCATATTAATCTTTTTAAAAATTGTTTTTATAAATTTTATGCATGAACATTCAAGATGAGATGTTGCCACCTGTATAAGATGCATGACATTTATTGTTAAAGTGGTTATCTTATGTATGCATGATGTAATGTTTGTCTAGTGTTAGAAGTAATGTGACAAGTGTCATACACATATGATGTGTTGGCTTATTCCAATTTTTAATAAATAAATCCTAGGAATTAGTTTCTAGAATTTATTATTAGACACATTTAGAATTTGTATAAGACTCTGGAATTTTTCTAGAATTAATTGAATTTGATTCAATTAATAAATAAAGTCAAAGTCAACATTGGTCAACTTTTTGAAAGTTGGAGTTGACTTACTTAATGACTTATAATGTATGTATTTTGGTTATGAGACCTAAATAAGGTTCTTATGTGATTAGAAATGTATTATTTTGATGAAAATAACATGCTTAATGCATGTGCTTGAAATTAATGTTCCGAAAATTTTTCAAACATCGAATCGGTCTCTTTATTATCTAGTAGGTTAACTTATTTATCTTGACGATTTTGGCTGTCAAGATAATTTTGGCTAGTGTCGAAATTGATTAGATAAATTTGAGATGACCTAGGGATATTATAGAAGCCTAATTTGTGTACGAAAATTTTAGAAACCCTAGGGATTAATTTAGAATTAATCTAAGTAGAGCATAGCATTTCTAGTGTGACTAGATAAAGGCATATAAACTAGGATTAAAGTGTTTAATCTGGACATCAAAATAATTAAATTTTAGGGTTCCTAATCGAATCACATTCATAATTCATAGTAGCCAAGACCAACACTAGTACCCCATTAGGTTCAAGAGTTGAATCGAATAACGAACTTTAGATGCATAGTCAAGTCACAACCTAATTTAAACCTTCTTTGTGTGATACATGCATTAGATGCATTTTAAGGGTAGTTATGGACATAGGCTCGATTTAATTGAGTTATCCATAATTTAAATGTATATGTGATATACATAATCAAGATCATCCAAGTATTGATGAGACCAAAGGACAAATCCCTCAACCAAAAATATTAGGACTTACGTTTTCCATTGATATAGCAAGAATCAGAGTTCTTTTAGAGTTGGGTTGTTGGGCAAACCCAAGCCCGCTTTACACGAATATGTTCAAATCATGGAAATTAGATTTTCGGATTAATGGGTTGGTCTTAACTGGAAGTGTTGATTTGTTGAGCAAACACAAGGTCAACGTAGATAGAGACGAGGTTGGGTTATATACATGAGATGTATATAAATCAAGAGTTGATAACCCAATGAGTGTGCTAAATCAACAGTTAATGGCACAAGTCGATAGTTGCATAATTGAATGAAATTGGTATGAATGATACCTACCGATTGACCTAAGGTGGCTTGTTGGGCAAACCCAAGGTCTTCCTTGGTGATATCGGATATCGACTCATTAAGAAAATTGTAAGTTTTCTCGAATTCGTAGTGAGGGCTATGGATTTGAATAAGAATAATGGGACCTATGATGCATGTTATTAAAGTCCTTACAGATATGCATTAAGTGTACATTCTAACACTTTCTCTCATTCTTCTAGGTTATCGAATCATACGATGTCTTCTAGTATGAACCTATGCTCCCTACTAGATTCGAACAAACTCACGAGACTCAACTTCTTGGATTGGCTACGGAATTTGAGAATTGTTCTCAAATCTAAAAAAATAGGATATGTCCTAGATGAACCACTTCCCGATCCCCCTGTTGCCGATGCATCTGATGAAGATCAGAAAGCGTACAAGAAGCTACTAGATGATAGTGAGTTGGCTAGCTGTATAATGCTAGCCTCTATGTCACTAGAATCACAAAAGCAGTATGAGGCTATAGATGCTCATACCATAGTCTACCATATGAGGGAATTGTTTGATGAGTAAGCTCGGTCTGAAAAGTTCGAGATCTCGAGGTTGCTTTTCCGTTCTAAGATAACTGAGGGATCATCTCCACACCTACATCTTTTTAAAGGTCTAAAGTGTAGAAATTCAACTCACTTGTGACCTTATTAATAAGATTTTTGGTGTTCACAAACCTAACTATTATGCCTATTGCAGTTTCATACCAAATATCAACTTCAACATTATTTTGTATCTATTAGAGTTAAAACTATGTTTGTCTCTTCTAGTAGGAACTTTAATTTTCTTGATCATAATGATCTTTGGCTCCTTTCCACACTCATGATGGGTGAGAATGTTCATCTTGGTTACTTTATTATATAAAATATTATCAACTTCTATGATACTAATATAACAAACTAGAACATCCTATATTCCTTTATCCTTAGTTTCATCTTCTAACACTTCAATATCCTATATATTGAAGATTAGATTGATCTCAAAATTTTCTTTAACTCTGTCACTTTTAATCATTTATGATTCTAGTTAGTTGATTGACAAATGACTAGACAATACATGCAATAACAACATTATGATGATGAGGCTTCTATATATGGTGTTGGTACTTGTGAGCCTCTTCTAAGCTATACTATCAAGTTATATGCATATGAAGAGGCCACCATATCATAGCTTTGTAATAGATTCTTGCTTTAATGCTCTTGAGTCTTAGCTTACTTTACTTTAAGGAGAGCTTGATTCCTTTCAAGATGTTATGATGCATGATTTGAAGGAATTGTTCCTATTAATTAATTTCTCACTTTCCTCATCTAGATAAATGATCTTTTTTAATGTTTCAGAAAAGGGAGGAGAGAGTTAGTGATATTAGATGTTTTTAGGATTTTCGTATCCAAGAGTGGTGATTTCTTCTTCTTCTTCTTTTTTTTTACTTGTGGGATATACTTGACATTGTGCTTATTTTTAATATTGGTGAAAGAGTAATATTTGGTTATCTTTATCCTTATAAACTATGATTATGCTATTTAACTTTTTTTTCTTATTCTTTTGGTTATACATATGGTTGAATAACAAGTGGATGGGTTATCTTTTAGTCTTTAGGAATTTCATGATATATAGGCTAAGGGGATTCAAATATTCATACCACTTTGATGTAGAGAGATTGGTTGTGTTTTAATGGTTAACCTTATTATTAGCTTTCTAATATCACAATATGTTTTGTTATTATAAAAAGGAGGAGATTATTAAACCAAGGGAAGTTTCAATCCACACTTTGATATAAAAAAATAGGGTTACAATTAATAATTTATTTTTAAAAAGTCTTAAAAGAAAGCAATATGAAATAAAGTTAATAAACATTTTATGGAGACATAGAAAGAAGATCATAAACTTTTAATTTATTCAAGTCAAAGAAAAGACAAAGACCAAGGAAGATTAAGACGTAACAAATTTATAAATTCATTTGTAATTTTTATGTACCTCTTACTTCTTTACTTTAATGTTTTAAGGTCTCTTCATACATAATCATATAATATTTGAACTTAATATATAAATCTTTTTAATTTTTAAGAGGAATAAATATTTTGATTTCAAAGAAAATTCTCTTGATCTTTACAAAAACGTTTAGGAAAGTTTTTAAATGATTTTGGTTCAAGTTTTTGTCAAAGAAATATGATTTGATTTTTTAAAGAACTTGAAAAATCTTTGGAAGCATCTTTTTAAGTGTATTGGTTGACTAATCTAGGCTAATGGTCAACTAGTGTATTGTCTTTAGGCACATTAGTTAACCAATGTTTGAATGTGATCAACCAATGATACTTAAAAATTAATGAAAATGTACATCATGGGATTTTATACCATATTATTCAATACATTTATTGACTAATATGACATATTGATCTACTAGTGTGCTAAATTAGTTAATCACTATCATTGTTACTAGTCCTTACAATAGCTATTTTTCGCTTATAATAATATTTTGGAGCTAGTATGAATATAAATAATTTAGCATTCAAATTTTGGACATATTTGTGGCATTTAGGAGTTATAATAACACATTTACAAGAGCTTTTAAATATTTATATGCATTTGTTGACTGATTGAGAAGTGATTGAAAGACTTTGAGCATTGAAGTATGCAAGCAACATTTATTTAAGTTGTAAAAATCATTTGGAGTTGTTTATCTTGTATTTTTCGATTAAACAATAAATGAAGTTGCTCTTCACCTTTAAGAAAAATTATACTGTGGTTTTTCTTTATCCAAATAAAGATTATTGTAATTCCTCACCTAGCTGAAAGAAAAGTTTAGTGAAATCCTAAAATAGTCTTAGGAAGTCATATAAACAAGTTTTATTTGTTGAATCAATATAAAATCGGTTTGTAATTTCTCTTGCTCACAATCTTTACATTATTAGTAGTTATTTGATTGAGGTTGATTAAATTATTATTTCATATCATCATTTAATTTCAAATTAATCAAGCTTCATTTTTAAGCTGTAAAAAGTTTTTAAATTCACTAACACCTAATTTACCTCCCTTTTACACGTATATGTATGTATAAAGATTGTCACTTTCAGTATTACTATCTTTTCAAACATATTAAAGATTTGTGTTTAATTATTGAGAGTTACTAATTTTAATCTAGTTTAGATCATAGTTTGTATCATTTCTTTTTGTGCTAAGGTATTTAAGGTCTATGACACGGAAGAATTTGGAGACTCAAAAATAATATTTTCATTTATTCTCTTTAGTTGGTTTTGTATGGTTATAAGAAAAATTTCATTATTATTTTCCTAAATTGGATTGAGTTGCTATTGAATACTTCATAGGGTTTAAACGTAAGGGATTTTATAAAATCCTTTTGTGAATAGTTTTGTTCAATCTCCTACCTTTTAGATCTTTTAGGTCATTACACCTAACGCTTGCACACAAAGAAATGATACAAACTATGCTCTAAACTAGAATAAAATCAGTAACTCTCAAGGATCAAACTCATAAATTTTTAATATGTTTGAAAAAGATAGTAATACTGAAAGTGACAATCTTTATACATACATATAGAATTTCACGTTCTTCCTTTCAGGAAGGGAGGGTTAGGAAAATTCTATTGATTGTAGCTTTCTCCAGACCTCCTAGAAAAGCATAAAAAAAAAGCTCGAATGGTACGATCCCTCTATCACCTCAGAATGAAAGGGGCGATCTCGTAGTTCTTAGTCTGTGAAGATACGTTATTAGGTGCTCCATTTTATTTTTCCATTGAGGCCGAACCTAAACCTGTGCTCAAGAGATAGCTGTCCCTACTTTGATAATAAGGTGATCATAAAACTTTGACCAATGTACCTTGAAGTTTGTATAGTTTGTTGACCATACTTTATGAGACTAGTTAGCATGGGGAACGTATCGTAAATAATTATGAAAAAATTTATATTTAGTTCTTTCTCTTGGTTAAGACAAGCCATAAATATATCACAGTAGTCCCTTATTTTTTATTTATTTATAGTGAAAAGAGTTCAGAAGAGGTTGTTAATAACAAATTACCAAGAGAAATAGGTAAAAGGAATTTCCATTCGAGATGTAATAGTTGGTCCATTCGTAGTCCAAGTGAAGTCCATCTTGTTATGATCGGATATATATATATATATATATATATATACATATATATATATATATATACATATATATATATATATGTATATATGTATGTATGTATATATGAATGTATGTATAAAGAATGTTACTTTCAGTATTACTTTCTTTTTCAAACATATTAAAGATTTTTTAGTTTAATTCTTGAGGGTTACTGATTTTATTCTAGTTTAGATCATAGTTTGTATCATTTCTTTTTGTGCTAAGGTATTTAAAGTCTATGACATGGAAGAATTTGGAGACTCTGAAATCATATTTTCATTTATTCTTGTTAGTTGGTTTTGTATGGTTATAAGAAAATTTTCATTATCATTTTACTAAATTGGTTTAAGTTACTATTGAATACTTCATAGGGTTTAAACATAAGGGATTTAATAAACTCATTTTGTGATTAATGTTGTTTAGTCTCCTACCATTTAGATCTTCTAGGCAACTGCACCTATCACTTGTATAATATAGGTTATAAAATATCAAGTGTTGATCTCACAGGTATTACAATTACTAGTATTAACCATTTTCCTATTATGTAACTAACAAATTATGATGGTGGTGATTGATCAAATTCAAATTTAAAGTGACAAATGAAAATAAATCAACACAATTAACTAACTAGAAGAAAGATTAAACCAAGAAACAACTAATAGAGACAATAATATCCAGATAGTGAATCCCCTTAAGGCTTCTCAAATAAATAAGATTTTACACATCAATTTAACCTAAAGTTCATTTGACTATGAAAATTCTTCAATTATGCTAATATCTTTATCAAGATTATTAGAAACTAATCCTAGGTTGATTAACAGAAATCACTTTTTAGTTAAAACCACTAGAATTGCATTAACCAATTTATGAATTCCTCCATTAGGTTTGACCTTAATTTGTAAGATTTATGTCAACCTAAATCTAAGATTACATGTAACTCTTTTCAATTATGCTAGATCAGTTCATATAAAGGATTTCTTAATCTAAAATACATGAAATCAAATATGAATCAATATATTAGCATAAATAAATTCAAGAATGGTAAAGGACACGTAATTGAATCTCAATAAAACTGAATAACAAATTAAATTAAAAATCAAATTAAAATATAAAGGGTTCATCATATCTAAGTACCATAAAGGTTAAATTCTAAATTATGAAAGATATAGCATAAAAAATAAAGTAAAAACAAAAACCTAAAAGAAACATGATGAAATCCTTTTTATTCTTCATAAAATCCACTTTAAATTGATAGAAATCTAATCTAAATGTGTTTTCTTGCTTGTTCTTTATTCTCTTTGCAGCTTTAAGTCATATAATCTCAACTCTTGAACTTTTTTTTTCTTTGCCCTTCAGTTTTGCCTTTTATAGTTTGAAATTTAGATTTTTTGTAAACATGAGTAAGCATATGACTGTGTGCTTAAAGAATATGAGATCCTTGACTCCAAAACAAACACATGTATAAATCAAAATGTGAACATGGGCTTATTAACATATAACACAATCATGCATCTTTTAAACATAAGTATAAAACATCAATGCACGTCAAACTCTTCAAACATGACCATGTAAGCTAGAAGTATAGAAATAATAAAAAATATGGGTAAGTACATGACTACGTATTAGGCTATGTTATTGCCCTGCAATTGGATAACATGGTTAAAATAGCTCTAAACATTACAAACTTGCCCAAATTCATTTTTTTTTCTGTAAATATGTGAATTGTGACTTGAAAATGAAATATGAATGAATTAAGTACAAAAACAATTAAAACACTCAAACAAACACGTGAGCACTTAAAAGTATGAATGATTAAGCACTTATCAAACTTCCCCATACTTAGGCATTAGCTTTTCTTCAAGAAAATAATAATTTAAATTTATCAACCTTTTATAAATATACCTCTCTCCTATATCTCAACCTTTCTATCCATACTTCAAATTAATATGCCTCAAAAATCAAACTAGAATATAATTAGAATTAAAAATTATAAGATAAACCCCCACAAACAAACATTTTAAATGACATCTAGATAATATTTCTCAAATCAAATGTTATAGGATTTAACACCTTTACATAAAAGATTCTCTCAGTTCACTCATAATGTTTAAGGTTTAAGTTATTAGAACTCTTAAATTAATGCATAGAAGGAATCTTAATCATATACTTGGTAACAAATTACATCTCCACCATTATAAAATAAACTAGAGGCAAAAATTAAAAGGTATTTAAATTAAGGTATAATAGGGCTTAGGTAAAGGTATGAAAGGGGTAAATTTTAGGTTAATAAAAATGAAGGAATGTGAATGAACAAGATTATACAAAAATCTAATTCAATCGAGCATAAATCCTCTGAATGAAACACAAGGTGCAAATAAGTCATGAATAGCACAAGTATCTTCTCTTTCACCTTTTCATAATTAAAAAAATTAAAAACAAATAGTTTTCCTATTTTGAAAATAAACTCATTTTAAGATATTTCTAAATTGATTTCTTTTGAGCTTATAAGGAGAATATGTGAAACATTGATAATTAACTGATAAGAAGATACAATCTCAAATATATCAGCTTGCACCTTTCCTCATTCTTGATTTTTTTCACCTAATCAAATTCTCAAGTAAATACAATCCTTTAGGGTGTACGATTAAATGTTAGGCTAATAATAGCAAAGATTTATCAGATTATAATATGGTTAAAATAATTCAAAGAAAAGACTAAGGTTATAATTTCGTTACATTTAAGGGTTAAAAATAGGTAGGGTAAAATCAAAGAAAAGGCTCAAACAATAGTTTAATCTAGGAGTTTTTTTCATCCTAATGCAGCTAATCTAAAGATGTGGTCTTAATAAGCATAATAAAAGAAAGTTATAGAATCATCTATACATTATAAACACATAAAATAGAAAAATAAAGCACAATATAATAATGAAGATTGCTAGTAGGCTCAAAAGCTCACAATTTAGGCTTATGTGTGAATAAATCCTAAGAAATTTAATCCAAATTGTCAGTTAAATAAACATTCATAATGTAGTGAATAAAAATCCATCTAATCATGCCTTTTTCCTCTCTTATTCTATCTCAACTTAATGATTCATAACTACTCAAGATGTTCTAAGACAAACATTGACATATATGAAAATTTCACAAAAATAATCAATAAATAAGAAATAAAATATACTTGGTATACGATCAAATTCATAATAAAATTGCAACACTCCTTCCCTAACTTAAAGATGTAGATTATTGCTAATATACATAATAAAACACAAAATAACAAAATATTATTAATATGAGGAAAGGTAAAATGAACTAGTACTCACCTAATTTATACACAAAATGTTCAAATTCTTACTGTGAATTCTATCCAAATCATGTGCAATAATCCTTGCAAAAAGAAAATAAAAGGAATAAATTACTAAAAATGAAAGTAGAATCCAAAAATAAAAATGGACTATATATACGAAAACTATGGTTTAGTATAACAATAATAGACAATAAAAAGAAAAGGAAAAATAACATCCCTTTATCAGGGCTAGTCCCTTATTAACTGTCAAAATAAAATAAAATGGAAAGTAAGAAACATAAATATGAAAGAAAAGCTAAAAATGGCTTGTCACTCATCTAAAAAATCTTGGATAATCTGAGTCATCATAGTAACCAAGAAATCCAAAAGATGATCATCAATCTCCTTATGCTCAGTTTTACTAGTCGTGGCCATTACACCAATTGGAACAGATGCCTTTGCTATAAGAACATCTAGTTATTGAGGAGATGGGAGAAGTGTTTAGCTCTCATAGGTGGAGCCAAAATTATAACTGCCAAATGATCAACAATATAGACGACAACATCCTTTTCCCATCTATAATACACCTCTAATCTCGAAATTTGCTATGAAATATCTAATTGTCCATGTTATCTGATCCATATATTGGTCCAATTAAACAATCCAAACTTAACTATGCTACGGGGAGGTAAATGGCTAGATAGATGTGCTAACACTAACAAAAGGGTCACTATGATGCTTTGGTTCAACTAGAGGCGGTGGCAGAGGAATATCATGGCTAGGCTATTACTTTGATACATCAGGATGATCCCTGTTAGCTATATCAGCAACCTCAGGCTTCTAAGCTCCAATTAAAACATAATGAGGTTCCTGCTGGCTCTGTCTCCTTTATATTATAGCTATGGCTCTCAGAGTATCAAGAATAATAGGTACAATATGTTGCACAATCTACATATTAGCCCATCTTTAACAGACCCATTATTCAGATTAATCATATATCATATGGCCTAATACAGATAGCTCCAATCCTAGTATCATATACCTTATACCTAAAAAACCTAGCTAGTGCATGGCCAAGGTGGATAGGCACTTTCTCAACCATGCTATATAAATAGAAAATATCAAACTTACTTACCACTTTAGTAATATCCCCTTTTTCACTCATTTCTTGACTCATCAGAGGTGCATGTACCTCAATGCTAGGGATCACAGTGAAGATAATTTGATCGTGTGGAATCATAATGCCAATCTTTGTTGATAGTGCCTTAATATGTCCTTGCATTAATACCAATGGGAAATCCCACTTTAAAAGTTGAATATGCTTTAGAAGTAGCAAACTCAGTAGATTAAAGTCTCATGTCTGTAGAAAAAAGAGCATAACACATACTCTTCCTCTCCCCAACCATTTAAAATTGAATAGTGTTATCTAGGCTCAAGTTGAAATGTGTCTTCTCCAACATAAAGTTGGTAAGGTAACACATTTGTACTCACAAGGATACATTCATCCTTGAACACACCATACATTTTAACATTAGACACGTTATTCACTAACCACACATTGTCTAAGTAATTACCTCAATTATTAATTCATAACTACATTAACTTTTATTCATTCATCTAACATCATCTAGGTTCATTTACAACCTAAATTGAATTCAATTACACCATTATTAAGTACCTTAACCATATATAGTCCAACAAAGGTCAAATCTTTGATGATTCCATCATACATGATGGAGTTGTGAAAACTTCTAGATAGGTATCCTACATCTAAACTGAATTCTTTCTAGTTAAAGAATCTCTTTCTAGTTGCTCTGAAACAATTAAGAGATTTTCTGGAAGAAATACGGGGTTATGCTTCTGGGGGTAACAATGTGTGAGTTCTTTTTATATGGGCTCCTTGATAACAAAGAAACAATCACAACCGCCAACACTCATAAATCTCGAATGTCATGTGTTAGTTTGACCTAATCAAACACTACCCAATCTATGCACTTGCTCTCACCAAATGACTTACTCACCAATCTCTCAAATCTAATGGCTTGTATTGGTGCAATAAAGTGTAATATGTGCTGAGTTAGAGTTGGAGGATATGGTGGGTCGACCTATCTTAGTGATTGTTTAAATATGCCTTCACTTATTTATCTCTTTCTAGGTATTTTCATATCCTGACATTGATGTAGGGTGTTTGATCTTTTTATTATTATGCCTTAAAATTGTTCTCTTTATTATTATGCTTTAAAATAGGAAAATAAACACAATGCTCAACACAGGAAGGAGAAATCCACTTTAATCTAATTATGGTTTTAAAAAAAACAATCCACTCTAACATATTTCAATACTCACAGGTGAGTAAGAAATAAAAACACGATTCAATCATATACAACCCACTTTAATCCATACAATCTTTAAAGAAAAATGGAGTTTAAAGGTGTAAACAAACCTAAAACATGACTAGATGTCAAAGGTCACCTTATTCTATTAAATAGAACAGTTAAACATAAAAAATCCACCTTATCCCGTTAATTAGACCTAAAAATTATTAAAAAATAAAATCTCATATTAATTTGCAAATTAGACCTAAAAACATGATTAAAACGCAAAAATCCCACCTTAATATGTTAATCAAACTAAAAAAACATCATTAAACTATCCAAATTTACCCTAATTAATTGAACATACCCTTAAAATACTATTTCACATTAAAAATTCACCTTAATTAGTTAAACATAGCTTAAAAAACATGAATTAGCCATAAAATTAGCTTAATTGATTTAATTTTCAAGGAAAATAGATTTTGGATGATCGAAAGTGCCATTAAAACTGAGGGAATAGGTTAACCAGATAAGAGAAAAATAAAAGAAGATGGAGAAATGGAGATTTTTTTGACTAGTGGGATGAATTTAAGCAGGTCTAACATAACACAGGTAAGTACACACTCAAGTTACCCAATTTTGGTTTAAAGCTTATATAAACACAAATGTGTATGATTAAATATAGGCATGTAGAGCAAAACATAAGTGTAAACCTAAGCTTTAAAATAGGGGTAAACACAGGTTATAACATGACTGTGTTGTTGCCTTTGTTGTCCAATTAAATTTAAAAATTAAGAAACATAGGTGGGTAATTGCCTATGTATTATAAAGGAATGTTAAAAACTACATGGTCACTAATATTTAGTTAACATGTAACTTAATAAAGCTTTAAAAGTTTAAAGAAAAAGAAGTCAATAAGGTACATGATGAAGAATATGTGCGTGTTCTAAGTTACGTAACTTATTAGAACCTAACGTACTTACTTGACATAAGTTTATAAAATTGCTTTCGCTCTTGTAAATCACTTACGACACCATTTGTAGAACACTACCATCAATATAGGTGTGTTCAAAACTATGTAAAATTTTGAAAATTTAAAACAACTTTTCCTTGCATGAAACACTACCATGTTGCTTTTTCCTCTAAGCATGTAAGGGAACACGACTGTCAACACATAAATGTTTATAGTCATGTAACTTACAAGAATTTTTATATTTAGTCAAAAAAAATTTTCTTTAAAATTTATACACAAGTAAATATATCCAAGTCATAAAAGAAAAAAGTAACACCCAAATTATATAGAAACTAAGCAAAAAATTTTATAACAACCATAAGAATAACACATATATAAATTAAACCGCAAAATTCAATAATTATAAATCCTAAGATGAAAACTAATTGAAACAAAATTGACAAGTAAACATAGGTTTCCTTATAAGAAGTGCTTGTTTAACATCATTAGCTCGACGTTTCCACTTCAACTTATAGTTCTTTGTATTGGAGGTTAAACTCCTCTTTGGAATGGTTTTCAAAATCACCTTTAAAATAATGCTTTAAAAATGGCCATTCACTTTAAACATACCTTTTTCTAGATGGGTTACCTCCATTTATTTGACTATGAAAGGTCCAAACTATCTAGACTTTAGCTTACTAGGAAAAAATTCAAGTCAGGAGTTATACAATAGAACTTGATCACCCTCATTGAATGATTTAGCTTTCATAATCTTCCTATCATATTACCTTTTGATTTTCTCCTTATGCAATTTCAAATTCTTATAAGTTTTCATGCACTACTCTTCTAACTTATGCACTTGGAGTTTCCTCTTCTCAACTAAAAAATTAAGATAAAATTGAATAAACTTGATCGCTTAATATGTTTTATGCTTATGCCCAATGAGAAAGTGATATGCTTTTTTATACAGTAACCTATAAGATGTAATGCCTATCGGTGTCTTATATGTTGTTTTATAGGCCCAAAGAACATCCTCTATTTTATAAGACTAATATTTTGTATAATGCTTTGCTATCTTCTTTAGAATATGTTTTAGCTCTCTATTAGCTACTTCCACTTAACCATAAGTTTATAGATGATAAGCGCTAACAACTCTGTGTTTAAGTCCATATTTCTTAAGAATTTTATCAAATTACATATTATAAAAGTGTCGACCCCCTATCACTAATAATTGCTTTATGTGTTCCAAATTACAAAAACAACATTTTAAGAAACTTAACCACAACCTTAGCATCATTTATAAGTAAAGCCTAAGTTTCAACCTATTTAGATACATAATTCATAGTGACTATGATGTATTTATTTCCATTAAAAACTAGAAATAAACCCATAAAATCAATTCTCCAAATATTTGACACTTTGTAAACTAAAATAAAATTTTGAGAAGTTTCCTCCTCTCAACTAAAGAACTTAAGATAAACTTTAATAAACTTGACTCAATATGTTTTATGCTCATGCCCAATGAGAAAGATATATGCTTTTTTATACACTAACCTATAAGATGTAGTGCCTATTGGTGTCTTATATGTTGTTCTATAGGCCCCAAGAACATCGTCTAACTTATAAGACTAATATTTTCTATAGTGCTCTACTATCTTCTCTAGAATATGTTTTAGCTCCCTATTAGCTACTTCCACTTAACCACAAGTTTATATATGATAAGGGGTGACAACTCTGTGTTTAAGTCCATATTTTGTAAGAACTTTATCAAATTACATATTATAAAAGTGTCGACCCCTATCATTAATAATTGCTTCATGTGTTCCAAATTACAAAAACAACATTTAAGAAACTTAACCACAACCCTAACATCATTTGTAGGTAAAGCCTGAGCTTCAACCCATTTAGATATATAATCCATAATGACTAGGATGTATTTATTTCCATTAAAAACTAGAAATAGACATATAAAATCAATTCTCCAAATATTAAACACTCTGTAAACTAAAATAAAAATTTGAGACATTTCATCTTGACAAAAAAACTTATATGTTAGATATTGTTACACAATTGTATATATCTTTGGATATCTTTAAATGGTGTGATACAATAAAAACAATACTCAGGAACTTTTACATAGCGGTGCTCTAAAATCTTCCATCCTTCTAATTAAGGAACACTTCTTATGACAAATTGGTCTACATAAATATTTAAAAAGTAAGGATCCTCCCAAAGATAATCCTTTAAATCAGAAATTTTTTTTTGGCTAATGAGAAAGCCCTTTGGGAAGAATCCTAGCATCCTGATAATTAGTAAAGTTAGTAACTGTAGAATTTTGAGCTCACTTACTTCTTCAAGATTGTAAAAGGGCTCATCATGAAACACATCATTAGTGTCATTTTCCTTAAGCTTCTCCAAATTTGTTTCTCTAAATATGACAGATGATCTATTGCTAAGTTTCTAGCTCCCTTTCTATCTCTGATCTCCAAAGCAAATTCCTATAATAATAAATCCATCTAATTGGTCTTGATGTAGCATTTGGTTTGTTCAATATATACCATAATGCAGAATGGTTAATGTAAACAATATATTTGGAAAAGATTAAATAAGATATAAATTTATCAAATGCAAAAACCACTCATAACAATTATTTTTCTATAGCTGTGTAATTCTCTTGATAATTCTTAAAGTCTTTCTATTATAGTAAATGGTCTAAAAATGCTTGTCCTTCCTATGTCCTAAAACTGCATCTAATCATTCACATCATACATTAGTTTAAAAGGGAGTTTATGATTTGGAGTGACCATAATCGAGGCATTAGTTAACTTCTTCTTAAGAATAGTGAATGCATATAAAAACTCTTAAGTAAACAAAAAAGGCACATCTTTCTCAATTAACTTGGTTAAAAGCCTAGCAATTTTAGAAAAGTCCTAAGTGACACACTTTTTCAAGTTTAAAACTAAATTAGTCTCCTTATAATGTTTAAGAACTCTTTCTAAATTATGGAGGAACAAGTCAAAAGAATCACCAAAATAGGAAAATCATCTATAAATACCTCCATGATGTCCTCTCCTAAATCATTAAAAATGGTTATTATAAACCTATGAAACATAACAGATGTATTGCATAACTCAAAGGATATCCTCCTATAAGAAAATGTATTGTAAGGACATGTGAATTTTTTTTTTCTCTTAGTCCTCTGGGACTATAGAAATTTGAAAATATCCTTAAAAACTATCCAAAAGTAATAGTACATAAGGCCAACTTGTCGCTCAAGCATCTGGTCAATAGAAGGAGGGGAAAATGATCTTTTCAAGTGGCATCATTCAATTTTTTATAATCTATGCAAGCTCTCCACCTAGTAATGGTCTTCATAAGAATCAAATTGTTCTTCTCATTTGATACCACTATTATCGCTCTTTTCTTTAGAACAACCTATACATGGCTTACCCAAACACTATTAGAAATATAGTAAATAACATCTGCATCAAGAAGTTTGATTACCTCATCTTTAATAACTTCCTTCATATTTGGATTAAGCCTTCTTTAGTGTTGCACAATTGTCTTAAAGTAAATTTCCATAGAAAATCTTATGTATGCAAAAAAAGGGGGTTAATTCCTTTAATATCTAAAATCTTCCAAGCTTTCACCCTTTTATGCTCTCTAAGTACCGTTAGTAACTTTTCTTTTTGGTTTACCTTCAAATTCGATGATATAATAACTTATAGCTTGAGTCTTTCTCCAAAATTTATACTCGATATGATCTGACAACTTTTTTTTATTCCAAAATAGGTAGGTCGTCAATGATGGGTTTCATCATCTTCTCTTTACTCCTTTTAATCTCCT
This sequence comes from Erythroxylum domingense, assembly GCA_025594535.1. NCBI lineage: Eukaryota > Viridiplantae > Streptophyta > Magnoliopsida > Malpighiales > Erythroxylaceae > Erythroxylum > Erythroxylum domingense. Next base: position 15,500,462 of record JANQBM010000008.1, read on the forward strand.
TAAACTCTTTATTCTGTACCATAGGTTTGTTAGCCTCAAGATAGGCTATTTGCTTAACTCTTATAGGGTCAACTTTCTTTTCCTCCCCATCTTGAATAACATATAAGTCTAGTGGATCATTATAGGCAATTTCTTGCACATAATTTTAAACTATAACATCAATAGCATTAAGACAATAACAAGTATCATCATGCTTAAGACAATGTCATATAGCATTAGATTTTTTAAATATTAACTCTTCATCTCCAATCCTAAGTACCAACTTACCATCCCTAACATAAATTATAGTTCTAGTAATAGCTAAAAATGGTCAACCTAAAATTAGAGGTATTTTAATATTCTCATCTATGTCTAATATCACAAAATCAAATGGAAAAATAAACTTGTCTACTTTATCTAACATAACCTCAATAATTCCTTAAAGGTATTTAAATGACCTATAATCTATTTAAATGCTTATTCTAATCAGTTTATGATACCTAAACCTTAATTTTTAAAAATAAATTGTAAGGTATCAAATTAATACTTACCCCTAAATTAGTCAAAGCTTTTTTTAATAAAAAATACTAATTTAAACAAAGAATAGTAAAATTCCCTATATCCTTAAGCTTTTTGGGCAGCTTGTCTTGTAAAATGGTAGAACTTCTTGCTTAATGTCATAGTAGATAGCCTGACTTCCTCTTGTTTAATAGCAGCCCAATTTAGAATCCTTCAACATCCTCTTATTTTCTAACTGATAAGTTATGATGAATTGGTTGATCAAATTCAAATTTAAAGCAATAAACTAAGACAAATCAACATAATTGAATAACTGGAACAAAGATTAAGCCAATAAATAACCAATAAAGACAATAGTACTCATAGTGAATCCCATTAGGACTTCTCATGCAAATAAGACCTCACACATAAATTTAACCTAAAGCTTATTAGACCATGAAAATTCTTCAATTATGATAATATCTATCTCAACATTATTAACAACTAATCCCAAGTTGAATAATCAAAGTCTCTTTCCAATTAAAACCCTTATACTTGCATTAACCAATTGATGAATTCCTCTATTAGGTTTGACCTTAATATGGAAGATTTATGTCAACCTATCTTTTGGATTGCATACAACTCTTTTCAATTATACTATATCATTTCATATAAATGATTTCTCAATATCAAATGCATGAAATCAAATATGAATCAATATATTGGAATAAATTGATTCATAAATGGTAAAGGACATATAATTAAAACTCAATGAATCTAAACAATAAATTGAATAAAAAATGAAATCAAACTAAAAGATATATCTTATTATTCTTCACATCTATATACCATAAAGGTTTAGTTCCTAAACCTGGAAGACATAGCACCACAATTAAAAGAAAAATAGAAAATTGAAAGAAACATAATGAAATAACTTTTAAGCTTCACGAAATACACTTTAAATCGACAAAAATTTACTTTAAATGTGTTTTCTAGCTTGTTCTTCATTTTTTCTACCACTTTAGGTTTGCACCTTCCAAACTTCCTTTTTTCTCTTCCTTTTAATTTTTCCTTTCGTAGTTCAAAATTTAGATTTTAGGTGGAACATCTCAGGTACACAAATGTGTACTAGGATTTATACTTAAAAAATATAATATCCTTGAATTTAGAGCCAACACGTGTATAAATATGGGCTCAAAATGTGAATAGAGGCTCTTTAACATATAATATGGTTGTGTACCTCTTAAACACAGGTATATAAGACATCATCATGCCTTAAACTCTTCAAACACGACCATATAATTTGGAAATTTGGAAATAATGTAGAACATAGGCAAGTACATGGTAGTGTGCTAGGTCATATTCTTATCTAACTTGGTCAAAACAACTCCAAATCACTTTGAACTTATCTGAATTTGTTCCTTTTGCTACAAATAAGTGAATCATGACTTGAAAATGAAATATGAACAAGTTAAGCATTAGAAAAAATAAAAGCACTCCGATAAACAAGCAAAATGTACTAAATATAAACCTAAAAAGATGAATGGCTAAGTACTTACAAGTGATTAATGTGGGACTTTTTATGGTTTTCTACATTCTATAAAGTTAACATCCTATAATATGTAAATAGTTGTTCGTATAAATATTTTTGCACATGATATTTTTAATATCTTTTCAGTTTTGTGCTTCCATTTTAATGTTTAATTTTGAGAAGAGTGGCTATAACAAATTTTGTTTTGTAAGGTACTTTAATTCAATAAACGATTTTTGACTATACATTTTCAATTAATGTATTACTTTTTCTACTAATGTATTTTTTGAAGTTTTTACTTTATTTTCATTACAAATAATTTTAAAAGTATATTTTATTTTATTTTCTTAGGCATAGATTTTAGACTAATCAAAGAAGAAAATATGTATTTCATTATTTTAAACCGGACAATGAAGAAATAGAATTGGTGTAACTCTATCACGAGAACTTAAAAAAATGATAGAAGTTGTTAACTTTATAATGGACAAGATCTGTTAAAGCTATAATAGATAGAAGTCTGTAAATCCTAAAAGATACCCTAATTAAAGCCTACAAGATGCTCTACCTAGAGCCAACTTTGATATTATAATTACTAAAATAAACATTAAAATGCCCATAAAAATGCACTCTATATGATATTTTAATACCAATGGAAGAGATTGATAAGTGGTAAATAAAATAGAAAATTGAGAAAAGTTTTTAGGTTTTGGATAAAATTTCTAGATTTTCATTAAGAATTTTCATTAACACGTATTAGTTATTTTAGGAGAGGTGATTGAGAAGAGAATGAGAAAGGATGTATCTATTTTGAAGAACCAGTTTGGTTTCATGTCAGGAAGGTCTATAATAGAAGCTATAAATCCTTAAAAGATTAATGGAGGTGATAAAAAATGATATGACTTTGTTGGAACTTATCGAAGATATAACCCTCAATAGAAAACTTTGGCTTACTATGATACAAGTAAAGCATCCCACAAAAAGAGATCCCTTTCTTTCTTATAAGTCTCTTAAACCTTTTCTTTTGAATCTTATGTCTTATATTTAGCCTAAACATTTAGCATGTAGCACTGCTCTCTTAGTTATTAGCCTAAACATTTTCTTACCTAACCTAAATATTTTTCTTAAATTGGCTTGTTTATTTTATTTATTTCTTTATCTTCTTTTTTGTATGTATATTTATTTACTTATTTTTATCTTTTATTTTTATTCTTTACCTTGTTCTATATTTTTGCAATATTTATTTACTTGGTTACTTTTATGTTTTATTTCTATGTATTTATTTACTTTATTTTTATTATCCTTTATGTCTATTTTATTTTTATTATTAATTTCATTATTTTAATATTTATCGTATATTATTTTTTATTTCTATTTCTATTTTATCTTTTATTTTTATTCTTTACCTTGTTCTATCTTTATTGTATTATTTATTGCATTACTTTTTCATATTTTTATTTGTACATATTTATTTATATTCTATTATTAATGATATTATCTTTTATGTCTATTATTATTATTATAATATGTATCTTTTGTTAATCTTTATTTTTATTTCTTTTTATTTGAGTTTTTTTTCTTTTTTTTCTGTGAGTCTATCGAAAATAGTCTTTCTACTGGTTAAGGATAAGGCTACATATTTTTAGATCTCTTCAGACCTCACATCTTGGCAGGACTTTTACTGAAATGTTGCCATTATCGTTGTTGTACACTACAAGAAAATCATGTAATAGCGTCGGAATATTTTCGACAGAAATTATTCCGTCACTACTTCCTGACAGAAAGTAAATATTTCGTCAAAAAATACAGTGATTTAGCGACGAAAAATACATCCGTCGGCAATACTGTAGAGAAAACTTTCACGCAAAATCTCTGACAGCATATAGCGATGCCAAAACTCACAGCGTCGGGAAAAAATGCGAGAACTGTTCCTACAATTTTCGTCTCTTTACCGATGGTTAACTTACCGTCGGTACAAAGCTTTCACTTACTGACAGAAGTTTATTCCATCGCAATATCTAGTAGCTTATTTACCGACGGATTGCTCCTTTCGTCGACAAATTGTTAACAAACGTTGTCGTTTTGATGAAGACGAGATGATAAGCATTAATCACCGACAGAATAAAGTTTCCGTCGGTAAATGTAGGCATCTTCGTCCATGATTCGTTGAGATAACCCGAGTATACCGACGGAATGTTTTGTGTCCGTCAGTAACTGTTTCCAGAGAAACCTAGATTATCGACGGAATTATTATTCCATCGGTATTTGAGTTTATCCGGGTTAAATTACCGCTCTTTCATTGACGGAATGTTACGTGTTCGTGGTAACTATCGGCAGGGAAAGCTAGATTACCGACGTAATTTGTGTTCCGTCGATATTTGAGTTTCTACCGTATTAAATTTTCTCTTTTTTACCGACGGAATGTGCTTGTCTGTCGGTAACTGTCGGTGGTTGCATCGTCTGGAAACCTAGATTACCGACGGAATGTTATGTTTCGTCGATAATCCAACGACTATAAGTCAGGCACCGACCCCCTCCCTTCCCCTCGCGCCTTCATTTATCTTCTCTCCTCACAAACCATTCGGTCCAGAGTTTTTCGACTCCTTCTCTCGCGTTTTCCGATCATTTTTCGATTATTGTCTTACTCATCATGTGTTATTTGAGGTAAACTCTCTTATAAGTGAATTATTTCTTAAAAAAAAAGCATATTTTTAGTGTTAAACGTGAATGTTTGGTTATATTGAGATTGTACATATTGCGTATGAAGTGTTCGATAAAATGCCTTTTATGATATTTGAAATGTTTTTTGTAATTTTTGTGTTAATTTGAGAATTTGAATATGTAATTTT
>JANQBM010000008.1:15514776-15537102 GCA_025594535.1 Erythroxylum domingense
GACTTCCACACTTTCATCCTATCAATCATTTTCAAATTAATTCAGATAACTCTAAATTTTTATGGAGAGAAAGAAAATGTCTTAGGAATCCATTGGTCCAAGTTTCAAGTTATTTGGAGATCGGATGACAAAGTCATAGTAAAAAGAGTCAGAACTGTTCAGTATGAGAAAGCTTGATTATGCATTACCACCTTCTACAGTACAATCACGATTTTTACACATTAATCTTCCAAAATTTTCAGAAATGCTTCTTCATCTTCTTCCTCTCTTCTACTAAATCCCTCATCACAAACTTATAACCTTACATTTACTCTTTCATTTGTACACCCATGCAACTTATCTTATGCTAAAACAACTCAAAATGCAAGATTAGTTAAAAATACCAAAACCCAAAATTTTTCACCACTATTCATCATCTTCAACCTTTGTTTATAGCATTTTTTGCATTTTCTCTCTTTCCACTTACCCCATCGTCTCTAATGTATACTCTTTGCATTTCTACTCCTATTCCACTTCATCTTACTCCAAAACATCAAAAACAAGACTCATATACGACAACGTCATTTTTCTGCTCTCTTTATCTCTCTAGCACGCAAAACTTCATCTTCTCCACCGAAAACTCCTTATTTTTTTTCCCACTTTTACACTTCATATCTACTACATCCATTACATAACCCAACTTTCCTAATCTCCTTTCAATTCAACAACTCACAACAATTCAACAAATCCAAAGTTCATACTTAATCATCAAAATCCAAAATTTCGCCTTCACTTTCTCCCTCTTTTGTATTTTTTTAAAACTTCTGCACCTTTCTTTATTTTTTATGCATTTCTCATTTTCATCAACACCTTTATTACACTACATCACTTAAATTTTTCCCTTAATTCTAAGCTCATTCAAATTCATCTCCGTTAACACTTCATATATTGTTTTTAGGCATGAACAGTATATCAACTAACAACCATATACATTTTTCTTAAAACCAAAACAGGGGACATATAACTCAATCCAGAATCTATTTCCTATAGTTTTTAAACAATTTCCAAATCTCAAATCCATCATCTAGTTCATATACCACCGTAACCTCACTTTTCAAACCCATGCATGCATGTTTATTTTGACACCGTAAAAACCTCAACAGACTACTTACCTGGTTATTTTCAGTAGTAAAAGTAAATCAAAGGCACAAAAATTCCACAACTGAAGGTTTAACAAAAACTCTAGTATAGATAGTAATTAACAGAGCTTCGGTAATCACCCAAATGCTTCTCTCCCTTATCCAGAAACACACGTGGTAATGTGTGTCCCTTGCATGTGAGCCACGTGGCTACATGCAAGGCTTCCAAATGTCATTATTTCATTGGTCCGTAATACTCCAAAATTTTTTCAAACAAATTCCTAAAATTTCCAAAAATTCCAAAATATTACTAATAGTCTCCAAATAATTTGTTTTACGACCAAATATATTTTTAGTTCAAATAATTCGCAAAAAATTTCAAAATATCCAAAATGTACAAAAATTGCCAAATCACATTTAACACACTCTAATTAAATCCACAATTTCCACTTATAAATTAAATTTACCCGAAAATACTAATGAATGCATGTACAATCGTATGAATGTGCAAAATAAATGTGTATGTCACAATTAACTTATGCATGATGTGCATTTTCCTAATTTCACAATACTTTCTCCTAAATTACTGCTCTAGCCTTAACATGGGTATCGGGATGTTACAGACCATATATCTCCAATTTGTACATATTGAAGTATGACAAGCAATTAAAGTTCGAGCTACAATTCCTACTTCCAATAACATAGAAGTATGAACTGATGCTGATAGGAAAAATGCACAGCTAAAAGCTAAAGCAAAACATCATCTGATCTGTGCATTATCTCCAGAAGAATATGAGAAAATATCCTACTGTTCTATAGCAACGGAAATGTGGGACAAACTACAAGTCACGTTTGAAGGAACAAATGAGGTAAAGAAGCATATAATAAGTCTTTTAGTGCATCAATAAGAAACTATTGTCATGAAATAGGGAGAGACCATATACAAATTCTTTAAAAACATCATCACAGCTTTAAAGAAGTTGGGAAAGATATATCCCAATGACGAGCTCATAATAAAGATTTTGAGGTCACTACCAAAGGAATGGAGACTTAAGGTGATAACTCTAGAAATGACAATGGATCTAGACACTATTTCACTTAATTGGCTATGAGGAAATCTGATGATTCATGAAATTGAGCTTAGGCAAGATGAAGGATCCTCCTATAAAAAGGCAATAACATTAAAAACAATTGACAAATCAAACAGTGATGAAAGTGACACTGAGTTACAAATAGATGAAGATGAAGAGTTCAACTTTATGGTCAAAAAATATGCCCACTTCTATAAAAAGAAGCTGGTGAAGAAAAGAGAAGGAAACAAGAAAGGTAGAAACAGCAGGTTCCTATCAAAAGGCAGCAGCAGCAATATAAATACACAAAACAATTAAAACATATGCTATCACTACAAGAAGCCTAGACACACAAGGTCAGAATGTCCTCTTCTTCAGAAGGACAAGTCAAAGAATAGAAAATCCAAAAAGTAAGCAATGACTGCATCCTCGTCAGATGAGGATTCTGAAAACTTTGAAGAAGAAGAGCTTGAAGAAGTCAACAATGTTTACTTCATGGCTCAATCAAGAGATGATAAGGTATATTATTCTGACTCTAATATTGAAATTGATTAATTGAAAAATGATTATCATGAATTGTGTAATTAGTAAAAAAGGTTGACAGTGAAGTATTTCAAATAAGTTGAGAAGTCCACGATCAATGATGCATCTTTGAAGAGTAAGATTAAATCATTGGAATCTGCGAATGAGAATTTAGTAACCAGGAATATGTCTCATGAGGTTGACTATAAGCAAAACCTAAAAGGAAGTTTTGTAAGAAAGAGTAGATAAATTGGAAAATACGTTGCTAAAAAATGATTATGATAAGGTAAGATAGTTAGAAGAAAAAGTCGTCGTCTTAGAACTTGAAAAGGAGAAAAGTGCTAGAAAGATCTTATTTCTAGAAAAAGATCTAGAAAATTTTGTTGATGGAAGGAAGAATCTTGATGCATTGCTTGGTAGCGGTAAATGTATTTTTTATAAGGCAAGAATAGGATACAATGAAAATAACAATATCAGGCCATACAAAAACTTATTTGTTAAATCCAGCAATAATTATAACAAAAACAACAGGAACCTACTAAGTGACAAAAATCATAACAACTATCATTTATCTGTGTTATACTATTACTGTGGTAAACATGGTTACATTAATCATTCTTGTTTTGTAAAAAGAAATTATTTTAGATATATGTTTGGAGACTGATAAGTCAAACTACTAACTCGAAAGGACCCAGAAAAATTTGGGTACCTAAAATGAGATAATGCTTTTTGCAAATATGTTTCAAAATAAAGACAAGGGAGAATCAATGGATAGTTGATAGTGGTTGTTCGAGACACATGACAGGTAAAATATCACACTTCAACTACATTGAAAGAAAAGAAGGAGGTAATGTTGTCTTTGCGGACAAAAATAAAGCAAAGGTCACCAAAATTGGTAATTCTGACTCTACCTATATTAATAATGTTATCTTTATCAATGGTTTGAAACATAACCTGTTAAGTGTGAGTCAGTTATATGCAAAAGGTTACAAAGTCATTTTCTATACATCTGATTGTGAAATTTTCGATATTCATAATGACAATATTGTGTTTGTTGGTCCTAAAATTCAAAATATATATTGTACTCAGCTAGAAGACATGTCCTCATAAAGTGCTAAATGTTTTGTTTCTCTAGAAAAGGATTCATTTATCTGGCACAGAAAATTTAGACATGCCAGGATGAGTATTCTATCAAAATTGTCTAAAAATGAGTTGGTAAGAGGATTACCGACCTTAATGCTTAAAAGCAATCAAGTTTGTGAGGCTTGTTTAAAAGGTAAACAAGTCAGAATCAACTTTCCTCCTAAAAGTATTGTGTCTACTACTCAACCACTTGAATTTGTGCACATGGATTTATTTGGTCCCATTAGGACTCAAAGTTTTAGTGGTAAACATTACAGTTTTGTTCTAGTAGATGATTACTCCATATTTATATGGGTTTATTTCTTATCAAATAAGGATGATCCTTTTGAAGTGTTAGAGAAGTTTTATAGAAAAATTTAGATAGAAAAAAGGTACTGCATCACTTCAATTCTGAGCGATCATGGAGGAGAATTTGAAAACAGAAAGTTTGGAGAATTCTATGATAGCAATGATATAACTCACAACATCTCTTATCCAAGGATGCTTCAGCAAAATGGAGTTGTAGAGAGAAAGAACAGAAATTTGGTTAATATGGCCAAGACCATGCTGTGAGAAATTGGACTACCTCATAGATATTGGGTAGAAGCAGTATCCACGGCATGTTATGTACTTAACAGACATCTTATAAGGCCTATTTTAAAAAATATTTCCTATGAGCTGTGAAAAGGAAGAAAACCAAATGTTGCTTACTTTCAACAATTTGGCTGCAAGTGTTTCATTCTAAACAATGGAAAAGACAACCTTGGAAAGTTCAATGTGAGATCAGACAAAGCTATTTTCTTGGGCTACAGTACCGCTAGTAAAGGATTTAGAATATATAATAAAAGAACAAAGAAGATAGAAGAATCAATACATGTGGTATTTGATGAAAAACTATCTTCAATAACAACAACTGACTCAAATGGTGTAGAGCATCCATTGGTACCTAAAAATATACCAGAGAATCAAACTACACCTATAATACCTTCATAATTACAAAATTAAAAAGCCCCTCTGAAGCTAGAATAGAGTAGGCTCCTTCATCTCAACAGAAGCCTATACAACAAAAAACACCGAGAGAATGGAGAGGTCTTGATACATCAATATATTATGGGGGATCCCTTTGAGTCTAGGAACAAGATAATCATTCAAGAATAGCTTCATTGCTCTCATCTCGCAAATAAAACGAAAGACAGTTGCAGAATCCCTTACTGACGGAAACTAGATTTCATTAATGAAAGACAAACTGAATCAATTTGACTAAATCAAAGTCTAGAATCTAGTACCTCATCCTCAAAACAAGTCAATCATTGGGACTCGGTGGGTATTTTGAAACAAACTTGACAAAAATTTTAAGGTGGTAAAGAACCAAGCTAGATTTGTAGTTCAAGGTTACAATCAACAGGACGGTAGTGATTTTGATGAAACTTATGCACCTATTGCTAGGTTGGAATTGACTAGAATTTTACTTGCCTTTGACTGCTATAGAAACTTCAAGTTGTTCCAAATGGATGTTAAAAGTTCATTCTTAAATGGTTATATTAACGAAGAAGTATTTGTTAAGCAACCTCTAGGTTTGGAAGATGAAAATCATTCGGATTATGTGATAAAGTTAACCAAAGCTCTATATGGTTTAAAGTAGGCTCCTCGAGCATGGTATAAGAGGTTAGGTAACTTTCTGCTTTAGAATAACTTTGAAAGAGAACAGGTAGATAAAACCTTATTCATTAAGAGAAAGGAGAATGATTTACTCATACTGTAAATATATGTTCATGACATAATATTTAGTGCTACTAATTTATCCTTCTGTGAAGAAATCTCAGCATTAATGCAGGGACAGTTTGAAATGAGCATGATGGGAAAATTATCATTCTTTCTTGGATTACAAATTAGACAAATAGAAAAAGGAATCTTCATTAGCCAAGACAAATATACAAAGGAATTCAACAAGAAATATCATTTTGAGAATGCCAAACTGATGGGTATTCCCATGTACACTGGAACTAAACTTAATAAAGATGAAGAAGGCAAAGCTACGGATGAGACAAAGTATAGAGAAATGATTGGATTTCTATTATATCTTATAAGCTCAAGAGTAGATATTATGCTTAGTGTGTGTCTTTGCACACACTTTCAATCAAATCCAAAAGAAAGTCACATTCAAGCAGTCAAAAGAATCTTTCTATATATCCACGGAACAATGGATTTTGGACTATGGTATCTAAAAATTGATTCATTTGACATAGTGGGCTATTGTGATGCAGATTATGCGAGTAATAAAGTCGATCAAAGAAGCACAAGTGGTCACTGCCAATTTCTTGGAGGATGTCTAGTATCTTGGTCATGTAAGCAACAATATTACACAACGCTTTTGATGACTGAAGTGAAATACGTAATAGTTGCCAGCTGTTATGCTCAAATTTTATGGATGAAGCATCAACTATAGAATTTTTCTCTTATTCCTATATTATGTGATAATACTAGTGCTATAAATATTTCTAAAAATCTTGTGCATCATTCTAGGACTAAACATATAGAAATCAAACTTCATTTTCTTAGAGATCATGTTTTAGAAAGAACCATTGATCTTTTGCATGTTAATACTGAGAATCAAGTAACTGACATTTTCACCAAGTCACTCTCTGAAGATAGATTTTTTGTGTTGAGAAAAGAGCTTGGTATGTACAAACTCACTGATATTATTTCTGTATGAATATTCTCTGCTACTTATCATTGCATTTCATTTAACAGGCTCCTTCTATTCAGATTCTTTAGAAATTCTCTCTTAGTTTAGAAGGCTCCTTAGAGTCTAGAAGGCACCTCTCAGTTTAGAAATCTCCTCTTAGGTTAGTAGGTTTCTTCTAGATTAAAAGTCTCTTATTCTTTTTATAAGGCTTATCTCGAGTTGACATTATAAATGACGCATGTCCTAAAAAAAAGGGAGTCATTTATGGCATCGTTTCAGTTTTTTCAAAAATGCACAAGCAACCTAACAAATCTACCTATGCGTCTGTCAGAAGATACGTAACAAATTACACTTCCTCTTTTGGCCTATACGTCTACTCATCCTCTCATGAGATCAACGTTCAAGAATCACTTAATATACTCTATGAAAACTTCTCTCATCTTCTTTGTTATTCTCTTTGCACCCTAACTCTCTGCATTCTTGTTGCCTCTTGTTTTCTTTCTCAAACTTCACCAAGCTTATATAAAATGGCAAGAACAAAATCAAAAGGACAGAAGAAATTTTTGGCCTTAACTTCTAGCCATGGAGAAACACCTCGTCATGAACAAATCTTTACTTTTGATTCCTTGTGTAGTAGGTCCTCTGGACACTACTACCAAACCTGTCTCTATCACCTCAAAGCTCCAAACTTTAGAAATACCTAGTCAGGCCACCCCAAAAGATAAGAAAAGGAAGATTGTTTCTATGTTATCTCTAAATTATCCTAATTCCTCTTCAGATGACAAAGAGGAAACAATTGAAAAACAATATGCTTCTGACTCAGAAGAAGAAGAAGAAGAAGAAGAAGAAGAAGAAGAAGAATAAGAAGAAGGAAAAGAAAAAGGAGAAGAAAAGAAAGAAGAAAGTGAAGAAGAAGAAGAAGAGACTTTTAGTAAGGGGGAGTTACTAAAAAAGATGAGATTCCATATGCCTATTTTCTCCCAACTATTCCCACATTAAAAACTTTCGTAAATCCTAAACATGGTTCCAAAAAGAAGAAAATGCCTGAAGTGCATTGGGCAATAAATGACGATGGTTCAGATGAAGAACCTTCTCGATTGGAAAAAAGACCACAGACCGGAGGAAATGTTACAAACCAAGCTCCACAAAAAGAAATTGTTGAGGCAGAAGAAAAAGAAAAAGAAGAATTAAAGAAAAGAAAAAGGGAACAAATAAGAAATGGAAAAGAACCTCTGGCCGAAGAAAATATTGAGGATGTCATTACAAGGAATGAGCAATTTCTTGAAGAGGCTTTATTCGAAGAAATCCCTAAGGCCAAAAAAATTAATTGAAGAAACTAACCATTTTTTAGAAGGGAGAGCTTTCAGTACTAGTGAAATTATTCCAGTCAATGGAGGCTGACGCAAGATACAAGATGCACTACAATAAGAGAAAGATAGTAACTGGATGCATCTTGCCTCCCCATCTATTCAATATATGTATTCCCATCACTCCCTCTTTTCTTGCTGTTAGTTGGGAGAATTTCTTAAGCCAGGACGAAACTGTGTGTGGTGAACAGGTCAAATGTTTTTACACACATATGAGAAAGGAAGAAATTAATGGGAAGCTGGCAATAGTCTCTTGGGCACACGATTGCAAGATTTTGGTTACAAAGAAAATCTTAAAAAACATTCTGAGTGTAATTCCTAAAGGTAGGGCAAGCTTTTCTTGTCATAAGTGGGACATTGTTGACATTGATCTGGGAGAAGTAATGAAATTGATTTGTATGAATATTGAAAATGCCCATGAAGGGAGACCCTAGTGCAGACACTTAGACCTTCTACCATGATACCTTGCATCCATTTCGGCTACCTTCATTTTTCCAAGGAGTAGTTTAGTAGAGAGGTATGTCTCCTAGACACGTATGTAGTTTACAATTTGTCAAAAGGCAATAAGATGAATCCCCTGGTAATGATCTTGAAGTTCATAGTAGACAAAGGAGGTCACAAGAACACAATTGGTGGTCTACCTTATGGAATGCTATTGACTAAGATTTTTGCATATTTTGGAGTGTCGTTTGATAACCTTAATTAGTATGAGCCAGTAAAGTTTCATTAGTCCATTCCTTACTAATTTGGTTACAAGATGAAGGACAACATGTGGGTTGAAAAGAAGTCAGAAAGAGCTACAAGCATCTTGAGTCTAACCCCACAAAAGTCAGCCCTTGTTCCACTCCAAAGCATGAATGTCCTGATCTTGCAATAATTGAGGGACATTTATTCTAATTAGGATCAAATATGGGAACAAATTGACAGCCTCCAAAACTAAGTCCTAGATTTGCAAATTATCCTTAGGAAAAATCTTCACTAATTGTGTCAATTGATTTTTTTCTTATTTCATTCTGTTTTATTTCACTTCCTCCCTATACTTTATTACTTTTGATAATGACAAAGGGGGAGAGTTTATGTAGATATTTTTCTCATTTTTGCATAGTGTTGCATATATGATGATATATTTCTCGATGCATATTTCTCAATGTTGCCTCGATTATATACGTTATTGATTATGCTATTGAACTTTTGAAAATCTGTGATATATAAACGATAGATTCCTTTCTTAAGAGACATGCTCCTTCCAAATGTCTGAACATATAAAAGTCACAGGTATATTTCAAAATAATCTATTATCTCTTTGAATTTTGAAAAATATATCTGTTTTTGCTTTTTATCATCAAAGAAAGATAGATTGTTAACTCAAGGTTTATGATTAACAATTTCGATGATAATTATTTAATATTTCAAAATTCAAAATTCAAATTAGATTTATTTCCTTGTATAATGAACAGTCTAATTCTCAAAAGGAAATACAATCGTAAGAAATACACTTTCTTTCTAGGAGGAACCTTATTAGAAATGGTTTATCTGAAAGGATCCTACTAATTATAAAGGTCATATATTAGCCACGTGATTACTGGAAGATTTTTGGCAAAAATGACATTAAAGTTATTCAGATTTAAATCCACCCAGTTAACTAAAGATATAGAGAGTGACAACACTTGTCAAACAACAAACATACATAGACTTTCGAAACATTCGAGCAACATCTATATTCTTGAGAGTCATATTATTCTTATTGTGTCTTAGAAAAGTGAAATCATTCTATCAAGAGAGGAATTGTTATTTGAGAACTTTCTTTTGATTTTACATTTTATTCGTCTGTAAGCTTTTAGAAGCTTGTTATACACTTCGGGTGTGGAAGGTTGGAGAGCTTTAAAAAATATATACTCATGAGCTTGAAGAGACTTATCAAATTATATAGTGAAACACTCAAGTTGGATAATTGGGAACTGGACGTACACTTGGGTTGTAAGCCGAATCAGTATAAATTGACTGCATTCTTCTCTCTCTTCTCTTAACTTTTAAATTTCTACATTATATTGTGTGTGTGTTTATTTCAGCAAGAGGCCCTTCACTTTATAACAGGCTCCTTTTGTTTTCAACTTGCAAGAGATTCTTTTCAGTTTTAACAGGTACCTTCTGTTTTAAATTGTTTTTAACCAAACTTTTCGTTCAGTAGGTTCCTGTCATTTAATAAGCTTTTTATCGTTTAACAGGCTCCTTCCCTTTAAATAAGACCCTATCATACAACAGGCTTCTACTGTTTTAATTATAAAAAGGCTCATATCATTTCTTTTTGAACTTAAAGTAACTTGCAAAATTTGTCAAAGTCATACACAATTCACCCTTATCTTGCGTGCGTTTGCTTTATCATACTCTTTCAAATTTTGGCACTTGAGACCTCAATTGCAATTGGAAGTAAAGTTTATGGAACTGTAGTTTGTTTGTAGCATAGTCTTGAAAGGAACAACATTTGGCATAAGGTCTCAAATATTAAATTTATTAGAACAAACTAGTTGATTTGTTGATGTGATTTCACTGGGTAAGAAAGAAGGGAAAAGGAAGAGCTTCACTTTGGCAGTTCAGAAATGCATCATTAGAGAACGGTTGGACAATACACAGGTACATTTTTTGTTCTACATCTTATTGTATTAGTCTAAAACTACTCTCTAGCGATAACTGCAATAGCACTGCTCTTCCCTTCCCGATTAAACAGAAACAAATTATCAATTTCTTGTTTACTTATTTTTTATTCTTTTCCTATTCCTGATGCAATTAAAGCAACTGGCTTTCAACGACGTTTCGTATGTTTAGTAACCCCACTAGGCTTCTCAGTCGGTATATATTATGTAATGGACGTGGCTTGGAATATCCTGAGTTTATGCTTACACGTAGACATAGATTAACAAAAAGCTACAATAGACAGTAATTCCCACTACGTACAGAGGTTCGCATGAAACAAATTTTCAACATAGCTAATCATATTGAACAGGGTCATCAAGATACCATCTCGCAACTCGCAAACAAGCTTTTTCGAGCCGTCGCATCCACTTACATCGATCGAGCAACGTCGAAAGTGCAACTTTTCCGCTCAAGTAAACAAATATTTATACATGTGGAAGGACTAGCAAAAATAAAAAATGATTTCCATTCACATGGCAAGATTGCCTGTTGTCGAATGAACTTCACTATATGTGTGTGCGAGCAGAGTAGAAAGAAAATGAGAATTATGGTTTGTTTAACGACATACTTCACTATCAAGGGTCAATCTTGCTTCAAAGGAGCATTATTGTTGAACTTTCAGCTTTTAAAATACTTTCAGTGATCAAACTGTGTCGATATATATGCTCAATGAACTCAAATGGACGGTAACCCGTATATATTGCATCGAATCATCACAAACGATATCAAAGATACAGCGAATGTATTATTGTCATTGAATGTATTATTGTTTTATAGTTATGCAAGTGTAGAAAAATCAAAATTTTATGTGAAATCATCAGAATTGATGTCAAAGAAACCTTTAAAGTTTCCATCAAAATTGATTGGCAGAATGTATTTAGAGTTAAATTACCAATAATATATATTTATCCTAATGTAATTGTCTATGAGAGTACATCTAAACTTGGCAGATTTGATTGAATAACTTTGGTAGTATCCATACCAGGGCAAGTTATTAGAAAAGAAAAGAATGGTCAATATTAAATAAATTATCTTAGACACATTAAACCATTTGTTGTAGTGTAAGAGTACTTCATTAAATATAACGACCATAAAAACTACTACGTATAACCAGCCATTAAAATTTTTTGATATTCATAAAATGTTGATGTGGCATCCTCCAAATATCACATAAATAATTTTTCTTTTTTTTTTTGGGTGTGTAATGCCCAGAATCCACTATGCCATCATTGTTTTGGGTTTTGTGATACTGCTACCTATTTTTCAATTAAGCTACAAGTTTTATATGTAATCTTGCATTTTATTTTTGATTTAATATACAAATTAATATGTAATTACAATTCAATTTTCACTTAGTACTCAAAGTTAATGCGTAATTTTCTTCTTTGTGTGTGTGTGTGTATTTAACACCACAATGGCCATAAGAAAAACAAGTGTATCTTACGAATTTTTATTGACATTGAAATGCCTAGATTCATAACAAAATTACTCATTTAGTGTATAAATAGGAATATCTAAATGCTTCTCTGTCATTAACTCAAATTTTGATATTTGATTTACACAATTAAACATATGTTTTGTAAAGAGGATTGTTATCCTTACATTTAATTAGTTGAAGCATGACAAGGGTTGCATTTGGAACTTAAAAAGTGTCTAAATAATGTTTTTAATCATGTAAAACTTAAAGATGAGTACAATCTTACCCAAGCAACTAGAGATTTATGTTTTATACGGCATTCAAATTGGAAACTGTATGTGAAAAAAGATTCATAAGTTGCTACGTAATCACATATTATAAGTGAACAGACATATATTTGTACACTTTACTTTTACCTTATAGTTAACTTTTAAAATTTAACCTTTCAAGGTGCTTGGTTCGAAATAACAATGTGAAAAACAAAGTTATTAGTATTTCTTTTTACTAATATGTATAGGATGGGATCTTTGTCTCTGATAACTACTAATAAAATTATAACACCTATTTTTCCTGAGAGTTCTTATACTTTGCAGTTAGCTTACCACCAAAAATTTACCATATAGAAAGAACCACACCTTCCTATATCAAAGGGAAACTTTTATCAAGAATTTGACATACCTTAAGGTATTTTAAGTTTTGGCATGGGAAGTAAAAAAGAGGGTCATAATAGAAGA
The DNA here is from genome assembly GCA_025594535.1 of Erythroxylum domingense. Taxonomy (NCBI): domain Eukaryota; kingdom Viridiplantae; phylum Streptophyta; class Magnoliopsida; order Malpighiales; family Erythroxylaceae; genus Erythroxylum; species Erythroxylum domingense. The sequence continues at coordinate 15,527,504 of JANQBM010000008.1, forward strand.
CATGTAACTAATAAGTTCGCTATTTACCTTTTTCATTGCTAAACTAAGATCCCAATAACTTCACTATCTTCTAGTTATGACCACAATGTAGTCACCATGTACAAATAACAAAACCAAATATGATAGCTGAAAACTTTTGGTTCAAGAGGGAGATGGGGTGTTGTGACTTGGATTCTTTACTACTTTATCTTCAGATTTGAGGGTAGGTCACAATGTCACCTAAGGTAATTAGATGTTGAGAAATTTTCAACAAATTAAATGTAAATTCTCGTCTTCAGCAGTAGTGAATGTAAAAGATGTTTTGGGAAGGCAAACTGAAGTTTTTATTGGTAAACTAAATATAGATTTAAACCTTATTAAGTCTAGTTTTAAATAGCACAAGTATTAGGTATATTGGAGTTTCCTAAAGAAAGTTATAACTATTTTTATTAAAGGTTGCTTAGATATAATACATGTTGTTTAGAATTCTATTTTATATGTTTTTATTAATAGCTAATATTTATGCATAAAAACTTGTAATTAGTTATTATAAGATCAAGATAAGAAGTGGAAATGTAGAAATAAACAGTTTTTTTAGTTTATTTTTTTCTTCTTCCTTATATGTGTTAAGTATCCGTACTTGTAACTCACTATAGCTTCCAATGGTATAAGAGCTTTGTTAAAATGAAGATAAAAACTAACATCACCTTCCAATAACCCCAACTAACCAAAGCCAACTATGATCAATGGGCGTTATGTATGAAGGCGATAATTGAGTCTCATGATATGAAGATCCCATAGATGAGGATACTGTATAAACTAGAAGCTTGACAACAAACAAAGAAGAGAGATCAAAGTACACTCTCAATTATTCATCAAAGGCTAGATGATGACATGTTTGCGAAGGTAGTCAATATGATAAGAGCCAAGGATGGATGGGAAATTCTAAAGAATTCCATGGTTAGAGTTGATAGGGTGAAGAAAGTGCATCTTCAAACTCTAAAGGCTAAGTTTGAGTTGATTTTGATGAACGATAATGAGTCCATAGAAGATTATTAATGGTGAATCAAATGAAGTAGCTCGATGAAAAGATGAAAGGTGCAAGGGTAGTAGAGAAGCTTTTGTGCTCTATTAACATGAAATTAAGTCATATAATGGTGTAGATTGAAGAATCGAAGGATATAGAGTCGTGATCATCGATGAGTTAAATGGATCATTGTTAGCTCATAAAGAAAGAATGAAGAGGACCTAACAAGAACCGGTAGAGCAAGTTTTGCGAGTAAAATTTTCCTTTAATTATAAAGGAAATGAAAAAGGAGGAAAAGGGTTGAGGTTGAGGTCATGGTTGAGGCCATGGTTATGGTCACGATCAAGGAAAAAGTGAGCAAATTTTATTTCATAAAGGTGGAAATAGGAGTTCTCAAAGAGGTCATAAACGAGAAAGAAATAATAATTGGAGAAAGGATAAAAGCCAAGTAGAGTACTATGCATATAGGAAGAATGGCGACTATTCTTAGGAACGTCAAACTAAGAGTTGTAATAAGGAGGCGAACTTCATCAAGCATAAAGATGTGGAAGGTAATACTCTTTTTTTGTCGAAAGGAAGGGTCCGTAGAAAAAGATGTCACATGGTAACTTGACAGTGACACAAGTAACCACATGATAGGAGATAAGCACATTAGTGGAAGTGACCGAGAATGTTCATTTTAGAGATGAAAAAAAGTTAGAGATTAAGGAAAAAGGCTTTGTGATTTTAGTCACAAAGGATGGAGAACGTAAAATTCTCCACAATGTCTACTACATCATAAAATGAAGAGCATTATTTTGAGCATCGACCAATTTTTGGAGAGCGGACACAAAGTGACAATGAAGAACAATTATTTGTGGCTTCAAAATTGAGATGATAAATTTGTTACTTAAGTTTCCATGACAAAGAACTGATTGTTTATGTTAAATGTGAAAATAACGAAAGTGAAGTGTTTACAAGCTTGTGTTAAGGATCCTTCGTAGATTTGATACATGAGATTTGGGCACCTCAACTTTTAAGGACTTAAAATGCTAGGAGCAAAGAATAGGGTGAAAGGAGTTCCTAAAATTTACTACTCGAATCAATTGTGCAAGGCATGTTTATTTGGAAAATATACAAGAAAGAGCTTTCTAAAAGTGTCACTTTTGCGAGAAACCAAGCCTTTACAACTTATGTATGCAAATGTATGTTGTCCTATCAAGCTGCAAACTTTTGGTAAGTGCTCATATTTTATGCTCTTTATCGATGATTACATGAGGAAGACGTGGGTTTATTTTTTGAAGACTAAGAGTGAAGTTGTTGAGAAATTTAAAAAATTTAAGCTTCTTGCTGAAAAGGAAAGTGGATACAAAATTAAAGCTCTAAGAACTAATAGAGGTGGAGAGTTCACTTCTAATAAATTCAAGGTCTTTTGTGAGGAAAATGATATTCAACTTCCTCTGATGGTCCCAAGAGTACCAAAACAGAATAAGGTTACAGAAAGAAAGAATAAGACAATCCTTAATACGGTGAGGACAATGATAAAAGGAAAGAATATGCTTAAAGAGTTTTAAGCTAACGTAGTTGTATATGCGGTTTATCTCTTATATAGTTCATATAAAAGGAGTTTGGAGACAATAACCACTCAAGAAGCATGTAATTGATGGAAACCATGTGTGAGGCACTAAGAGTTTTCAGATTTATTGGCTATGTTCATGTATTTGAACAAGAAAGGACAAAACTTGATGATAAGAGGAAGAAGATGGTGCTTACTGGCTATGCTAAGAACTTTAAAGGGTAAAAATGTTTCGACCCTATGTATAAGAAAGTTGTAATTAGTAAAGATGTGGAGTTTAAGGAAGATGCCTAATGGGATTGAAGTGTTCAACAAGAAGAGACATATAGTTTCCTTCCATATTTAGGAGAAGAAGAGAATGAGGTCCAAGAGACTAAAGGCGAGAGTTGAACTCTTTCCACACTAACTTCGTCCTTAACAAGTTCAAGTGAACAACCTTAAAGGTTTCGAAAATAGGAGATATCTATGATTATACCGAAAGAATAGAAGGTAAGAATCTCTTTTGTCTATTTGCACATAGTGAATCTTTAAGTTTTGAAGAGACTGTTAAAGAGAAGAAATTGGTACAAGCTATGGAGAAAAAAATTCATTCCATTAAGAAAAATAACCCTTGACAGTTTTTCACACTACTAAGTGGTCATCAAGCAATTGAGACTAAATGGGTTTATAGAGGTGAGACTAATTGCAAATATAAACAAAAGCATAACATGAATTATGAAGAGGTATTTGCTCTCATTATTCGTTAAGAGACAATACAGTAATTGGTCGCTCTTATAGCCCAAAACAGTGGAAAATTCATCAAATAGAAGTGAAGTGAGCCTTTACAGTTATTGGTCACTCTTGTGGCCCAAAACGGTGGAAAATTCATCAAATGGATATGAAGTGAGCCTTTCTAAATGGTGCTCTTAAAGAGGAAGTATTCGTAAAACAAGCGAAAGGATTTATTACTAATGGACATCAAGATAAGATGTTAAGGTTGAAGAAGGCTTTGTATGGCCTTAAACAAGTGCCACGACCTTGGTAGTCACCTCGAAAAATATCTTTATAAGAATAGTTTTCAAGATGCTTCATGAATATGTTATTTATGTTAAAAGAGAGAAAGTTGATATTTTGTTTATGTGCATTTATGTGGATGATCTCATTCTTACAAAAAAAAATTCACAAGCGTATGATAATTTTAAGAATACGATTGCACTAGAATTTGAAATCAATGATATGTGGCTTATGTCATACTATTTGGGGATATAAGTAAAACAATAGAGTGATGGAATATTTATTTCTCAAGAGTTGTATGTAAGAGAGATTATAGATTATAGAAAAGTTAAAGATGATAGATTGCAATCCTACGAATACTTCGATGGAGTGTAGGGTTAAATTCTCCAAAAAGGATGGAGTAAGGAAAGTTGTCCTAACCACATTTTGAAGCCTTGTGGGAAGCCTAAGGTACTTGACCTGTAATATTCTTGATATATTATTTACCGTAATACTAGTGCATCGACTTATGGAGAATCTAAGTGAAGAACACAAGCAATTCGCAAAAAGAACTCTTCAATATTTAAAAGATGCTCTTAATTATGATATTTTTTATACTTCTTCGAATGAGGGTCGCTTAAAAGGATATTGTGATAGTGATATATCAGTGATATTGGTGACTAGAAGAGTACTATCGGGTTTATATTTTTCTTTGGAGAAAGTGCAAGTTCATGGTGTTCAAAGAAACAATCAGTTGTAACACTCTCAACATGTGAATTGGAGTATGTTAATATAACTGTTGGTGCATGTCATGTGATATGGCTAAGGAGATTGCTAGGTGAACTTTAATTTGCTCAGAAAAAAGTGACTAAAATTATGGTGGACATCGAATTGCTCATTGCTTTTGTGAAAATTTTGGTGTTTTATGATCGAAGCAAGTATATAGATGCAAGGTTTTATTTTATCCGGGACTGCATTACCATCAAGGAGGTTGAGGCAGAATACATTAAAACTCTTAATCAAATAGTTGATATTTTCACAAAACCTCCAAAAAAGGATAGATTTCAATAGCTTAGAGAGATGGTTGGAGTTGTGAAGAAGTCAAGTTTACAAAGGGTGTTGAGAAATTTTCAACAAATTAAATGTGACTTCTCGTCTTTAGTAGTGGTGAATGTTGGGGATGTTCTGGAAAGACAAATGGATGTTTATGTTCATGAACCAAATATGGATTTAAAACTTATTAAGTCTAGTTTTAAATAGCACAAGTTTCAGGTTCATCATAGTTTTCTAAAGAAAGTTATGGTTATTTTATTAAAGACTACTCAAATATAGTTTCTGTTGTTTTAGAATTCTATTATGTACGTTTTTTTAATCAATAGCTAATATTTAGACCTATAAAAAGACTTGTAATCAGTTGTTATAAAATGGAGACAAGAAGTGAAAATAAAGGAATAAAAAGTTTTTCAGATAACCTTTTCTTTTCTTCTTCTTCATCATTGTTAAGAATCCATATTTGTAACTCAATATATAGCTTCCGACATTAGATTCATTAAACTCAATAGTGGAGATAGTAAACCTTACATATGGAGAAATAACAAAAAATGGTATTAGAGAAATAGATCACTTGCCATATATAGCTGGAAATCTGAGAATACACGTTACTCAAATTGGTTTTCAACTGCCACTACGGAAAAGGACATCAAACTTTCGACTAAAAGACCAAGAGATAGCAGAATGGTTATGCTAATCATCTTTAAAAGCTAAGATATGATCAAAATGTTCAGGGCTAGTTTTTGGACTACAGGTCATCAGTAAACATATAATTATGTATTACTGGAAATGGAAGAAGTGACTGATATTGCCAGATGTGTTGGCTTGCTGTCTCCAGCCATCACGACAAGAACTTTTGGCTCACCATCATCAACCACTGTGTTACTGCTAGACTTCACTGATTTTTCTTGATCTCCGCTCCTTGAATTGGCAGCCCTTTTCAAGCAGGAGCATGCCAGAACGATCAGTGCAGTGGAAATTAGTGTAAGCATGAGCGCTAAGCTTCCGAAGAGGTAAGGTGTTGGAGAATGCCACACATTCATATTTGATGTAGAAGTTTGCAGGTCTTGTTTGTTCTTCTGACTCTTTCTTTTCTCTCTCTGTAGTTTAAAGACTCTTGGCTTTGCAGCTTTGCTTTGAAGGAGTTGTTGGGACTTGGGGGGTTTCATGGAGTTTATAGAGTTGAGTTTTGACTTTTGAGTTGATTTTGGATTATAACCATGACCATGAGTTCAAAAAGATTGTTTATGCGTTAACTAGATGCTCAACGTGTTCTATGCTTATTATATGAATTCTTCTAATGGCTAATTCAGTTAAATACTACTGCCCCTCGTCATTTATTTTTATTCTTTATTTCAGTTGACAAGTTGGATATGTCCCAAAAGAGTCCTTATGTGCCAACATAAATAGTTAACGGCTTATACAAATAGAATAGATAAGGAATATAATGGTTATTACAAGGAACAGAAAAGATAAGGAATAGAACGGAATAAGTATTATTTTGTTTAGTTTATTGTTAAAGAATTTCTATGTCAATGTTTGATTTGAAAATATAAACTTAGAATGACAAAGGAATAACCAACAAAAAGAAATTATTATCATTATTATTATTATTATTATTATTATTAAATTTCTTATTGTTATTAATTTTCTTCTTCTTCTTCTTAATGTTATTATTATTATTATTATTATTGGTATTAATTTTTAATTATTATTATTAGTTTTATTATTCTTATTAATTTTATTATTCATATTATTAATTATTATTATTATTAATTTTCCACTTATTATTAAATTTATTATTTGTATTAATTATAGATATTTTATTATTTTTAATAAATTCCTTATTATTATTCTTGTTATCATTTTTTATTTATATTTATTATTATTATTAAATTCCTTATTATTAATAATATTTTTCTTCTTCTTCTTAATTTAAATATTATTATTATTATTGTTATTAATTAATTCCTTATTATCATTAATTTTCTTCTTATTAGATGATTTTCCAACATTTTGCAGTATTTAATTTTTTCTGGTCCGACTCATGTCAGTATTGATTATATATTTGCAATTGCAATATAAAATAACAATAGAATGATATTGAAAATAAATATAATATAAGGCTTTAAATTACTAAAAAGTTATTTAGTTCAACAAAAAATAAGTTTCAACCCTATTTTAAATAACTAAACAAAACAATTAAACTTCAACATAATCTTTAATATGTGGCAAGAAACCTCCTCACTCACCCAAGTCTTCGAGCAGGCACAAGAGTGAAAAACACAAGTATTTGTGTAGAATGATCAGGAATTTTGCCTTAAGCAGTATCTCTTTCACTATCTGTGAGTCCCTCTATCTCACTCAATGTGTTATTTAACTGTTCAACTTTTTGTTGAATATACGTTTCAATCCTAATACTCTTACACAATTTATCTCCAATCTAATTCATGGTATCACCTAACATCTTGGCAGCAATAATAAGTGAATATGCACGGCTTGCTTCTCCCATATCATTTCTCTTTTTTCTCCTATTTGTTGAAATATTTTCAGCTTGTCTTTTAAGATTTGAGGTTTGAGGTTGGGTAAATGACTCATCTATTTCATGCACACCATGCTCATATTGATCTTCGCCACCTTTATTTATCCCACCTACACCTTCTTACCTCTCTATTTCTTCAATAATATCTACAGCAGTTTGTGCATCATTCCCAGTTATACGATCTTCTCCATAGATCCCAGTCAATTCATTATAGAAAGGAAAGCTCTTTCTTCGAAATTGAGCAGCATCTTTGTGACTTTGAGAAGATGAAACAAAATACATCAATAATTTATATAAATTATAAGAAAGTAGTTAAAGAAAATACTTAAAACAAGTTAAAAGTTCAATACTTACACTTAAATAAGAATCCCATACATGATCTTCAACAATGAAGATCTTCCTTTTGGTGTTCCATCCACATCTACTAATATCTTTCCTTATCATATTATAAACAATGCTCCACTCTTTCTTTAAAGTCTTAATCCTATAATCTATATGAGATATGACTTTTAAGTTTGAATTAGGGAGCTTTGTTGCTACCATGCTTTCTAATTCATTGAGATACCCTGCTTTAAATACAGTATCAGCATTATACGTTCCCACATTATGCAAATCAACCATGCAGGAAACTAGCACAACATCTTCATCATAGTTCCACTTTCTTTTTGTTCCTTTTGAACTTTGAGAGTCAATAGTTGACGGGAAACTCATCGATATACTTGTCTACCAAATTAAAGCAATATTGATAAATAAAAAAATCATCATAATAAAAGAAAAATAAAAACATTCATAATATTCTTAATACCAATTAGCATTATTATCAACAGCTTATAAGAACAATATAGTCTACAATAACAGCCTACAACATAAACAACAAAGATTACAACAACTTACATAAACAATAATACAAAATCTCCTAACACTCAAAGCATAATAAAACACCTAAAAATGTCAATTATCATTTTTCCTAGATGTTCTTCATTCATTGAACATTTCGTGTGCCAATTCAAGTCGCCAATTTGTCCAAGCATTAGTTAGGTCAATAGCAGTTATACCCTCCTCCTCAACAACTGGATTGGTGTGAAAATAATCCCTTAAATCACTCTCCACGGGATCAAAACTAGTCTCCTGCGTAATAAAATTATGCAACAAACAACAAACTATAATAATTTAATTGTGTGTCTTTATTGGAAAAAATGATAGACTTCTAAGAATAGCCCACCTAATTTTTAGTAACCCAAAACACATCTTAATTACATTTCGTGCAGTCGCATGTTTCATATTAAACAACTCCTCTGTAGTTCTTGGTTGGTAACCTTGATTTCATTCATTCAAATGGTACCTTTAACCCTTAAAAGGTGCAAGGAAGCCCTTACAAATTGTATAACCTGCATCCACTAGGTAATAGCTACCTATATAAAAAACCACTACATACCTATATCATATAGGAAACTTTACCATGAAGGACTTTTAGTCCATGTTTCCTAGTAATTGCATCACGAAGAACTCGACCATCAATTACTAACCCTTCCTAACTAGGAAAAACATAACAATTTGCATGTGAGGTGTGGACACACCTAACATATTTGTTGCAATGTCTCCCTTATGAGTTCGAAATCTAGCCTTATATTTAATTGGCACATTAACCCCGATATATGTCCCATCTAGAGTACCTAAGCAATTCTACAATTCAAATGAAATAAAAAATAATGAGGAACCTTACTCACAGTCACCATATTTTCTTACAAAAAGTAATAGAGGCTGATTATCTACCTTCAACCACATCCACCGATGTTCCGAAGAGTTTGTTGGTATAGGCTTAGGTTTCCTAAACAAATGTTCTTGCAAATGCATCACTACATTTAAACCATTATGAAAACATCAACTAATTGTCTCACCTGACCTTTTAAAATTTTTCCTAATAACTCAATTTTTAACATGATGAGCAATAATATGTAAGAAAATTACTATTTGTTCATCAATAAGCATGTTTTTTGCTGACTTTAATCCTCCTAGACTTTGTAACATTTCACATAGTTTAAAAAAAGCTTGCCTATTCATCTTAACCATTGAAATACATGACTCATCATTGTCATGCACAATTCACCTCACATAATCTCGGTTTGCATAAAAATTTAGAAAATAACTTCTAACCCTTGGCCTATAACTATTGTAACACCCCACTCCCGCTGGATCCGGACCTGATATTGATGGTGATAACCGAGTCCGTGTCCCGCGAGAATGGTGTGTCACATCACTTCACTAAACAAAAGTCGGTATAAATTTTTTTGAATACTCTTATTAATGATCATTACTTTGGGCCATTTAAAAAAAATATTTTGTTTACTTAAACTGAAAATGAAACAAATCACATTGCAATCGATGAAACATAAAGTGCAGAAAGTTAATATCTCAAATTGGCCCATTTTATTTCATAATCATTTGGTACAACCACAAAGAACGCAACAGAAACA
>JANQBM010000008.1:15559160-15572396 GCA_025594535.1 Erythroxylum domingense
ATACCGAGTTTTTAAATGGTAAGTGATGTGACATGCCATTCTCGCGGGGCACGGATTCGGGTATCACCATCGATATCCGGTTCGGATCCAGCGAGAATGGGGTGTTACAAATTGGAACTCTATACAAATTGGAGCTCTATATGATCTGTTCTTTTGTCCTCCTCTCTAGTAAGAAAAGCGCAGCAGCACCAAGCAAAGAAGAAAAAAAATGTAAATTTCAAATACTTGTTATGGAAACAGAAGAGACAAAAGTGGAAAAGCAACATTAAGTTCCTTATACCTCTAAGCCACTTATAACCATCCACCAGCCAATCAGGCCCTGCCTAGCACCAAGGGCAAAAAGAGCAGAAAGTGGTAATCCAAGACGTAAAGTAATATACGTCTTGCATAGAAAGTATGAAAATGGCAAAGTAGACATGATACCAAGTGCCCTTCCCTACATTCAATGTGCATACTCCATCCAATTAATAAATTTGAAATCCTCAAGACTCATCCTTCTATTTACTCTACAAAAATTCAAGTAGGAAATAAAGCTACTTCACAATGCTTCTCATGTAAGTAGTAGTACTACTACTTTGAGAAGCTATTGTAACTAGCTTAATTCGAAATGGTTTCTCTTTAGCTTACTGCTTATATTCAGGGGACTGCTTATATTTTTCAAACTCCTCTAACCACTCCTCATCTGAAAGAGTTCCATGCTAAAAACTTTCAACAACTTGGTTAAATAGTATTCTTATTCCATAAGTAAAATAATTAGTATGTACAAATTGAGGCACAAACAATAATTAAGATGAACACCAAAGCAAAAAAGAGGGGAGCATTCAGTTGTACCACCTAGGTTGCTGATTATAAATACTAAATGTTGAAGATTGAAGTTTGAAAGTGAATAAATAAATAAAGAGTAAAAGACCTATGTATGCTACAAACAAAACCAGCAATGGACTTCCCATGCATACTACTCATCATTAAAAGGCGGTACCTTTTTCCCTTTTACAGATTAGCAAAAGCCAATTGAATTGGATGTACACAGAGATTCTTACTTCCTCTCTTCTCCTAATGTCTTCACTCTTCATTTCTTCCCTTCTACATGAAGTAGCTAAGCGATGACTTCTTTATTAATCCCCCCTCGCTATATAAATCATTCCATTGTAGAAGCCTACTCATGCTGCCTGACTCTAATGATACGCTTGTACACATCTGCACCACAAATGCATTAGTTGTCTATTCATCGTCTTTTATGTATGTGCTTAAACGAATTCCATAAATGAAATGAGGGAGACCTGTTAATGGGCATATCTAAAATCCTCCATCTTGAGAGGCCGAATGTCCACACTGTTATACAATCAAGGTAATGGTTTGTTCTCTACTGATGCCAGTAAAAACCCATGCAGTAGAATCAACAAGCCATATTCCAACCATCTTCTGAGCACGAGGTCCTCCTACTGCAAGTTGCTTCAATCCCTCCTTACTTTCTTTGCCAACAGATACTGACCTAGATATATTCCTTATCAAAGGTCGTCGATGACCCTAAAACAACATTAGGATCATATTTCTCACTGCAGGATTAACAACCATTAGTTCAGCTTGATGTCCCTCATTGAATTGTTTATTCCCCTTCTCTTGTTCTTCATCCAGAATTGGATTTTGATTATTATTTACCATCTCTCTTCTTCTTTGGGCATTGTTCCATCTACAAGTGCGTTCAATTTCAGGGTTCAATTCAATTACCTAATTATTTTTCGAAGTTCTTGAATGCCTTAAGTGCATGCAGCTCCTGAAATAAAACAAAGAGAAAAGAGTTTTAAAATGATTAATGGAAAAAAATTTAAGGTAATAATAAAAAATAATAACTAGAATTAATTGTAGCAAATATAAATTAGTCCCTGGTAATGGTGCCAAAAACTTGGTTGACAAAATCTGCAAGCGCATAGAGTCGTTTCTAGTACCTACAAATCAAGTATTCCAAGGTCGTATCCCACAACGACTAAATTACTCACTACTGAATTAATCCTAATTACTTGAACTAAAATGACAAGAAACTTAAATGATGATTTGATGTGAGTGAACAATCAATTGGAAAGAATATGAATAAACAAAGAAAGAAAATTTGATGGTTTAGATTTAGGGCTTTGGAGTTCACCAATTTAAGAGATTGATCGATAAATTATGGAATTGATTGAATGACAAGGTATAATAACAATTGCACAAATTCACTTATATTCTCTCTCAAGACATATAAGAATATCTAAATCAATGTGAAACCTAACTAGTCAAATTCATTAAGAACAAACAACCCTAAGTTATCACACTAGTTTAGGATATCTCTATCTCTAAATCTAATGTTTTTATCTTCTTAATGCACAAATCATACTTCACCTCTTAGTCCATCATATGATTCCTAAGATTGCATCTATGATGATCAAGCATAGAAACAACAATGAAGCTCAAGAAAGATAAATATAACCTAAGAACTTTCATTCAACATCAATCAATCCATAAAACATCAATTAATCCCCAAAATAGGCTACACCCTAACTTTAAATGGGGTTTAGTTCCAACATATGCTAAAAGAATCTAAATACATAAAGACAATCAACATCCAAGATAGGGTAGAGAGAGAAGATAGAGAGAGAGACAAAACAAGCTTGCTTCCAATCTTGATGCAATCCTCCTTCTTCCTCTTCTTCGCCTATTTTGGGTGCCTCCAATCTCTTTGGCCCATTTTTAGTGCCAAAACCCCCCATTTAGGTCTTCAAAACGAGTATTTTTAGTGTCTTGGGGTCAAAGAAACTTAGTTTTTACTAAATAAGGGAACAAAGATCGTAACAGTGTCATCAAATTCCGTTAGGTGGAATTAATGTCCGCTAGGCAGTTTCTTTTGGAGGGACATTATGTCCACTGGGCGGACATACACTGACCATCTTCAGAAATGTGCAATTTTAAGCCTTTTGAAGGAAAAATCTCTCCTTAGGGTCTTTACAGAAGTTGTAGAACTCAGAGTCCTCTTCGAAAGCTTACTTGAATGGCCTTAATCCGACATCCACAGCAAAATTTATGCCTTTTGACCCAAAATCTATCCAATTGTACCTATTAAGCAATAAAGTTGAATTGTGTGAGAATTAACCAAATAAAGCTCAAAATTCACATAGAGATAAGTCAAATTAATTCCAATCCATCCCAAAATAATATATAAACAATTTGACTTATCAAATTTTCCCACACTTGAACTATTGCTTGTCTCCAAGTAAAAATAAAGAAAACTAACTACTAAATTTGCAAACCAGGTATTGATTCTACTTCGTAGGTGTACGGTAGCATTTAGCATATTCCATAAGCCTTTAAACCACTATGTGTCCATAATGGAGAAGTTATAGTCTCCTGAGGGTTTACTTAAAATGAACGATACCCGCAAACATTTTTTTTCTATCATTCCACACCAAATCATCGTCATAGCTCAATCCAATAAGTTGAAAGCATTATAGGTAAGATTTGAAATATAGACATAAGGCTACATAATACTTCATAAATTAGATCACAAATCAAACAACAATAAGACATCATAATGCTTCAATTAATCAAATTCACGTCATGAATAAAGTCTCTCATAAAACATTCACCTTCACACACAAGTGTTTAAGGGTGACTCTCAGTCATCTTCTAATGCATGTCTCTTACCATAAGCTTGCATCTTATCTACTTCTCCACTACTCCCATATATGACATATCTATGAATCAAAAAGGTCTTTATTCCTTTGGTTGTAATGTGGCTAAGGGGTAAAGTAGGCTAAGAAAGAAAGGATAGAAATTCAAACATTCAATAATTAGTAGAGCAGAAACTATAAATATTACTTAGAAACTCTACCAACTCTATCATCAAAATTTCCATTACTCTTTCACCTTGGAATATGAAGTAAACATGCACAACTTTTCAAAAACACCATTTAGATGCCAGTTTTCTTTTCTTTTCTTTTCTTTTTTTCACTTTTCACCTTTTTATTATTATTGTTTTTATTTTTAGCATGTTCCTTCAATTTCTGTAGAAAACACCCCTATACTTTTTCCTTTGTGTACCTATCAATAAGAACATTGAATGCACAACATTTATAGCTTTACTAACCATTGAACAAGGGTAAAAAAAATTTCTTAGTTCAAGGTTCTTTGGAATAGGTTTACAAAGAAAAAGGCTCAAATACAATCAATAGGCACAAAGGGTTCACCAGGGGATTGATATATAAAAAAGGGTTAGCTATTTGGCTCAAGCTTAATTCTAGTGCTTTTTATCACTTTAATGAACATAAATGCAATGCAAGTTTTAGAAGTAAACATACATAGAAGAGAAAATTATGTCAATCATAAGAAAAATAGGACTGGGTGCAATTCTTTAGGCTCAAAATAGCTCACTTGGTGATGTTTTCTCATTCAATAGCATGCTCATTCAATCAATTTACATTATAGCATCCAATTGTGACAAGGTGTGTAATCAATTTAATCATATTATGTATCTTATTTGAGATCAATCTTATCCATAATACCATTAACTCATTAAATTGGATTATAAAGACAATTAGAAAGTGAAAGATGTATAAATATGCAAACATGAATGATGAGAATATGCAAAATTAATTAATGCAAAACTAAACAAAACAAAGGTAAATTTTTTTTTTTAAATTGTAAGATACTTCAGTGCAAAATAATGTATGCAAAACCATCAATTTATCCTACCCCCACACTTAGAATCAACATTGTCCTTAATGTTGGGTAAGATTAAAAAAAAAAGAATAATGTGAAGAACAGAATAAAGAGTAAGGGTAAGGGAACCCCCTGAAATGACCGATTGCATTGTCGAGAAACCAAATTCCGCACAAGTTCCTTCATGTTTAGATTGAGTCTTCTATGATTTTCCACACTAGGTTTGTGGTATTCCTCTATTAAAATCCTGTGAGCACAAACAGAAAGGCTAATTCCCTTTATGTTAGCAATATTCCATGCAATAGCCGATTTATGTTCACGTAACACCCTTAATAATTTCTCTTCTTGAGAGGAATTCAAAGAAGAAGAAATAATAACCGGATATGTATTTGATTCTCCTAAGAAAGCATACCTCAAATGGATTAGAAGCTATTTTATTTCAAGTTTCGGTGGGCTTAATATGGAAGGTAACAATTTAGGTTTAGGAGGGCCCAATTCTTCAATTTGAGGTCTATACCTAAAACCATTACCTTGCAATCTATATGCATAGTCCACTAACTCATCATCCAATTCATTATCATGTATTCCTAAAGCTAGGCATGTCTCTAAAGCATCATCATACATTAATTTAGGAATAGATTTAAGTGTAAGAGAATCAATTACATCTATCCTATAGGTGACTTCATCGAAAGAGAGTCCATTTAAAACTTTGAAAATGTTAAACACATCTTCCTCATCACCTACTCTCAAGTTCAACTTACCATTTGGGACGTCAATCATTGCTCCACCAGTGGCTAAGAATGGTCTTCCTAATATTATAGGAACCTGAATATCAAAATCCATCTTAAGCACAACAAAGTCATATGGAATTATAAGCTTACCAACCTTTACTAGTAAGTCCTCAACTATACCAATAGGGTACCGAATTGATCTATCAGCAACTTGCAATAAAATTGTAATTAGTTTGAGTTCACCAATTCCAAGCCTATTATAGAGAGACAAAGGAATAAGATTAATACTTGCACCTAAGTCACATAAGCATTGAAAAACATTAGAAGTGCCAAAGTGACAAAGGATAGTGAAACTCCCTAGATCCTTTAACTTATGGGGTAGTTTATTTTGTAAAATAGAACTACACTCCTCAGTTAAGGCTACTGTCGCAAAATTGTCTAGCTTCTTTTTGTTAGAGATGATTTCCTTCTTGAACTTGGTGTAAGCAGGCATCTCAGCAAGTGCTTCAGCAAAAGGGATGTTGATTTGGATCTTCTTGAAAAGGTTAAGGAATTTCTGAAATTTGAAATCATCATGCTTCTTCCTTACCTTTTGGGGGTATGTTATGGGTGGCACAAAGGAAAATTCCGAAATTCGTGAAGACTCTTTCTTGGGTTCAGTTTCCTTAGGCTCTTTTTCTTTATCCAAATTCACAAATTTAGCATCCTTGGTTACATTTATCTTAGCTTCCTTCTCCTTAGGAACCACACCTTCTACCACTTTACCACTCCTCAAACAAATTTCTATACAATCTTGTCTTGGGTTCACTTGAGTATTGCTAGGTAACTTTCCCTTACCTCTTTCACTTACCTCTTTTGCCATGTGACTAATTTGTACCTCTAAATTTCTGATGGCAGCTTGGTTGAACTGAATGTTCTGTTACATTCTGTTCATGGCTTGAGAGCTAGCTTGAGCATTTTGATCCATCTTACTCATAAATTAAGTGAACATATCTTCAAGCCTATCCACTTTTTTCTCTAAAGGGGAAGGGAATTGTTGTTGTTGTGCAGAGGATGAAGGAGTTGAATATTGCAGTTTTTGTGGGGCTTAGAACCCAGGTGGTCCTAATGGTTGTGTAGCCCCTTAATTTTTTCATGAAAAATTAGGATGAAATTTCCAACCTTCATTGTAGGTGTTTGAGAAAGGATCAAATCTCTGGCCTTATCTACCAACATAGTTCACCTCTTTCTTCTACATTGTTGCTTTAATGTTTATACAACCAACTGTCGTATTCCTAAATCTACCACAAAGACTGCAAGGATCCTTACTAGACTTGTTGTCGTTCATCAACATATTCAACTTATTATTTATCTCAGCAATTTGGTAAGCCATGTCAAATCTAGATCCCACTTCATTAAGAGTAGCAGCCTTGCTCCTAGTCACCTTACAATGTGAATTCACTGCAACTTTCTTGAAAATGTTCCATAACTCTTGGGAACTCAGGTTACTAATATTCCCACCAGCATTTAAGTCCATCAAATTTTGATTGTGATCGGTGAGACCATAGTAGAAGAACTGAGTCAAGGAGGAAGTATCAAATCCATGGTGAGGACATTGGTTAAAGAGATTATTAAATCGCTCCTATGCTTTATGAAAATTTTCTCCTTGCTTCTACGAGAACCAGTGTCTCATCTTCCTTAGTTCAAGAGTCTTATGGGCTGGGTACCACTTCATCATGAAAGTCTCCATCACTTTATCCCATGTTTCAATAGAATCTACCTCCAAGCTCAACAACAAATTTTTTGCTAATCCTTTCATGCAATAGGGAAAACACCTTAGCCTTAACTTTCTTCTGACAATCCATAGAATGGAAGAGTTTGAACTGTAGCATAAAAGTCTCTCACAAAAGCTAGAGCATCTTCACTCAGCATTCCAATAAATTGTGGCAACATCGATAGATGAATCTGCTTCAGTTCATAATTCCTTGCTGCCATAGTCAATCGAATGCAAAAAGGGTTGCCAACAATGAACAACATCTGATAATTTCTAATTGTTCTCACCGCAAGATTAACAACTACCAGTTTAGCCTGATGTCCCCAATTGAATTGTTTGTTTCCCATTTCTTACTCTTCATCCAGAATTGAATTTTGATTATTATTTACCATCTCTCTTCTTCTTTGTGCATTGTTCCATCTACAAGTGCGTTCAATTTCAGGGTTTAATTCAATTAGCTGATCATTGTTCGGAGTTCTTGAATGCCTTAAGTGCATGCATCTCCTGAAATAGAACAAAGAGAAAATAGTTTAAAAGTGATTAATGGACGAAAATTTAAGGTAATAAAAAAAATAAAAACTAGAATTAATTGTAGCAAATATAAATTAGTGCTCGGGAATCGCGCCAAAAACTTGGTTGACAAAATCTGCAAGCACATAGAGTCATTTCTAGTACCTACAAATCAAGTATTCCAAGGTCGTATCCCACAAGGACTAAATTACTCACTACTGAATTAATCCTAAGTACTTGAACTAAAATGACAAGAAACTTAAATTTTGATTTGATGTGAGTGAACAATCAATTGTGAAGAATATGAATAAACAAACAAAGAAAATTTGATGGTTTAGATTTAGGGCTTTGGGGTTTACCAATTTAAGAGATTGATCGATAAATTATGGAATTAATTAAATGACAAGTTATAATAACAATTGCATAAATTCACTTATATTCTCTCTCAACACATATAAGAATGTCTAAATCAATGTGAAACCTAATTAGTCAAATTCATTAAGAACAAACAACCTTAAGTTATCACACTAGCTTAGGATAACTCTATCTCTAAATCTAATGTATTTATCTTCTTAATGTACAAATCATACTTCACCTCTCAGTCTATCATATGATTCCTAAGATTGCATTTATGATGATCAAGCATAGAAACAACAATAAAGCTCAAGAAAGATAAAGATAACCCAAGAAATTTTATTTAGCATCAATCAATCCATAAAACATTAATCATTCCCCAAAATAGGCTACATCTTTAACCCTAAATGGGGTTTAGTTCCAACACATGCTAAAAGAATCCAAATACATAAAGACAATCAACATCCAAGACAAGGCAGAGAGAGAAGACAAAACAAGCTTGGTTCCAATCTTAATGCAACCCTCCTTCTTCCTCTTCTTTGCCTATTTTGGGTGCCTCCAATCTCTTTATCCCATTTTTAGTGCCAAAACCCTCATTTAGGTCTTCAAAATGAGTATTTATAATATTTTGGGGTCAAAAAAACCTAGCTTTTACTAAACAAGAGAATAATGATCGTAACAGTGCCGTCAAAGTCTATTAGGCAAACTTAATGTCCGCCTAATGGACTTTAAGGGAGCGTGGGATACTACTTGGTGTTGTTCATGGAGTTGCAGAGTGCTCGTTTATGAGGTATAGTGGGAGAGGAATGAAGAAGGAAAATTGATACCTTTGAAACTATTGTGGGTTCAATTACATTTTGTAGACGTTAGATTGAAGAAAACTAAAAGTTAATTATCTTCATGTATTAAACAGAATGAAGTTCAAGCAATATATATATATATATATATATATATATATATATATATATATCAAATATTCTCAGAGAGAGGAGTTTTATAGAGAGAGTTAGAAAAACTTTAGCAGTGATTGTTTTGTTTAGTGTTCTTGAGTGAAAAAGCTCGAAACATTTATCATTTATGTCTTGCTACTGTTGGATTTAGTAGTTGAATAATGGGTTCGATTTAAAAGTACCATGCTCAAAACTCAAACTTTAAATCATTTTTTAATTTCTTTATTTATTTTCTTTGATTTTTTTGGTATGTTTGAGGTGTGAAAGTAGTAATATATGAGAGAAGGAGAAATGGAGATGTGAGAGACCACAATGCAAACGAATGAAATGTCTTAATAAATGAGGGTAAATAAATCAAATGAGAAGTCCAAATCATTTAAAAATCCAATTCAAGTCTATACTTAAAACTAACTCAAACAGTCAGTTAAAATCAAAATCCAAATTGATTCAAACTCTAAATATCAAGTCACTCTACACCTTCAGGGATTTTTCCAACATGTTTGTTGTATGAAAAAGCTATTCTCTCGAGCTTGGTTCAACGAGTCAAGTTGGCTGGAACATCTCCCCCTAAAATGTTCCATCTGAGAACACTTTATGCTATTTAATATTCTCTTCAAGGAAAACTAAATACATTGAAAGGGTCATATACCAAAATGTTTATTTCTTCCTTTCACAGCCTCGAGGCAATAAAAGCTAAACGATAACGTATTTGGAGAGAAGTTTCGATTATAAACTGCTTCAGCCCGGTCGGATCCGTTTCCGATCTTGTAAATGTCAATCCTCCTAATCTTGATGTAGTTGGTGTGTAGATTAAAACATTTAGTTTGATTACGTGAACAAAGTAACAGCATTGTCTAGAAATTTATTAGCACTTAGACTTCTTCCGACATGACAACTCTTTAAACGCGAGGTTTACGTTGGCATCAAATTTTATGTTATTCATTCTCACACCAAAAGTTGTTACGATGTTTACTCTTGTAAATTGTTATAGTTGAATTAGCATTAATTAAATTGATGAGTATAAATTTCAAGTTATCAAACAAAAGAGGTGGTCAAGTTAGAAGAGTAGGAGAAATAAAGCCGAAAAGTCTTATGTTTAAATCTCCCTACTTACACTATCTCGATCGAGCCTGTCGTTTAGGACTTGTCTAGTGCGGAATACCTAATTGATATGATTTATAAGTTATTACGTCAATTCAAAGATTTATCCAGTACGTATTTAAAGGATAACAACTTCAGATTTTTCCGTTCCAAAAAATAATAATAATAAAGAGCCTCAAAGTTTGAGCCAAATGAACTCCTAGAGTAATTCCAATTCCTTATGTGGCATCAACTCCTTAAACATAGCTTGATTCAAAGATCTCTTAACAAAGACTATTTTTAGAAGTTTGGTTATTTAATCTTTGAATTTAGTATGCTGAAATTTTAGACAAGACTAACTATATAAAAAATGAATCTTCTCATAATAAATGATTTTATATATATGCCAAAGAAGATAAGGTGTATTTACTTAAATGAGGAAATGTGGATGTGAAAGATGAAAGGATCAACTATCTCTCTACCTGCTACATTTGATTCCAAGATGGTAAGGTGTACCTACTTAAATGAAATAAATGAGGATGTGAAAGATGAAAGGATCAATTACCTGCCCAGCTGCTACAGTTGGACAGGTAATTCATATGTGTTCTTATCAGTTCTTGAAGGAAAACAATAATGGAGGATTAAGCTACTTCATCGTGAATCAGCAAAAGCAAAAGATCATTCCTGAAAAACTAAGGGGTTAATTATTTCGCAAATTTTTTTGACACAAATAAAATAAAACCAAGTAAAAATAAAATAATAAAAATATCATAAATTTGTTAACGCAGTTCGGCACTCTTTATCTACGCATGTGCAAGTTTCAATCCTAAAGGACTTTCACTTAAGGGGATGTGTTAGAAAATATATAAAATCAATTAAGTTGAGCTGTTGTGTGAGGTCAACTTAATTAGTTTTATATATTCTCTAACACACCCAGCTTAATCACTTTCATTGAAGTATGATAAAATTACTCAAGGCTTTATTGAGTCGACACCACTCAACTCTTGACACTATCTCTTAACCTTACTTTCCGTGAAAGATTTTCACACCCAATAGTACGACTATCTCGTACTAACCTCAACAGAAAATTTTTCTATATCATTCTTAATCAAAGATTATTAATCAAATAATTAAGGAACAACTTAAGTGAATAAAATAACTAAAAACAAAACTGAAAATACTTGAGCTAAAAGAAAAGAATAACTTCCCAAAATTTTCGACTTTTCTGAAGACTAAATTGATAGTTGTTCACCAATATCGCTAACTAACCAATCTACTACTGTCATGAAGTTTTTTGCCCTCCACTACCATATGATTTGATTCACGCAAAAGTCAAAGAACAACCACAACTATACCAACAAAATCATCAACAACACTTCAGCCCAAAAAGCAATCTCGGCAGCCACAAGAAGAACATCAACAACGATGGCTTAAAGAAGATGCATAGCTTCAACTGTATTTAAAAAATCCAAATAACAAATACTACACACTTGACGCCCAGCTTGCAAATTTTCTTTTGTTTTTGCGACAAAAGAGACTTACCCAATTGCTACCCTTAAAGATCCACATACGTGTACATCAAAATCAATTCACGTAATCCACATCCCATAAATCCAACGCACATGACACACACGACATCCTTAAAGCACCCATGCAACTCAAATCTGATGGGTAGAGTTATACACAGCCCTCACAACAATGACCCACACCACACAAAATTTTATTCCGCTATGTTCTCATGTCATGTTGCAACAGTAGAAGATATCCACAAATTTTTTAGGAAATTTACTTCTATACAAGTTAGAGTTCTACACAATCTAGAATATTATCCAAGATATTCTTTTTATTTTTTAATCCAAGTTAAATAAAAATACATGATTGACTAACATCGTCTAATCAATAATAAATATGTCAAAATAAAATAAGTAGATATATACATTACATATTTAACAATTCCTTTTCTGAGTTCAGTTTTTCCATCCGAACCAGCGGAACACTTGAGCATAACCCACTATTGTTGAGTGATAATCATTCGACTCTTCCTCATTATAAGTTGGGTCATCCAAGTCAAAAGCTAAAGTGATGCTATTGGAGTGGTGCCAAACCAATGGTGACCATTAATAGCTGATGGTGGTATTATTAAAATGATGTCAATCTCATGGTGTACAGTGGCGATTAGTAGTGCTGTTGGAGTGGTGTCGCAGCTTCGTTCACAAATATGTGCAATTTGCTCATTCTCCACCCACAACATCAATGTCAATCCTTAATTCCTTATAATGGATGGACTATCTGGATATATTTGAACTGTAATTTATTTTCCTCTTTTAACATTCGGCTTTCGAATTTTTAAATTAATTTAATTTTAAAATTCCAATTATTTAATTTTTTTAACCTAATATACTAGATTTATTTATAAATATTTAGTCATGAATAAATATATAAAAAATATATCTCCTCGTACTAAAGGACTTTGTTGGGACTGGTATCAGCGAAGTGTAGGGTCTTGGGTTCGGGTAGGAAGGGTTTTTGCAGCTAAATCTAGGGGTGAATGTGAAGAAGAAGGTGAGGGTAAAGGAGGAAAATCTTCCTTGACTGTTGCTTGTTTTGTGGTGAGGGAAGTGGTATGCATATTTTGCAGAGGGGAAAATCGCCCTGGCAGGTGCCTTTTGTTGTTGCTGCTTGTTCTACTCTCATGAGACGGAATATTTTAGACTATTTAAGAGTTGCTGCAAACTCGGGGTCGAGTTTTTCCCAAGTAGAGGAGACTGGTATAGATGACATGACGGAGTTGGGAATTCAATTTCTGGATCGTTGGGAGCCATTGAAGTTGTAATTTGATGAGCCATTACGGCAGGACTTCAAACGGCTATAACTTTGCGCTCGGAGGGAATTTTGCCTATTATACCGAACAATACTGATTTGAGAGCTCTACCATAGCGTCTAACAACTTCACTATTAGGGGGTCGTTTTTGAGGCCGAATTCCTTCGTAGTATTCATGGTCTACGTTTAGCCTGTTTTTGGGCTTTAGTTTTCAATTGTATTGGGCCTTATATTTTATTCCCTTCATGTTTAGAATATTTTAGACTATTTAAGAGTTGTAAACCCTAGATTTGGAGGAAGGCAATTAATCTATTTTCTCAAAATTTTGTGTCTTGTGATTCTCTTGTG